>CANTUV010000019.1:39477500-40032500 GCA_947685225.1 Garcia nutans | reverse complement strand
TTTTCACAAGAACAGTACAGTGGAGAAGTCAATTCTGCGACCAATGAGCTTAGATGCGGCAACAAGAAAAAGATGGACCATATAATATAATATAATATAATATATATGGATACAGCTACGAGCAGTATAATATATATATTATGGGTGATGGAAGGGCACCCTTCAAATTGAATCAGATTCCTGTAAGTGACCCTACTGCCTCATATATAATTCAAAACGAGATGGAGAGATTCTCCATCTAATATGGAAACATCCACACACAGCTACAGCTTGTAATTAGGTATTGCCTTGGCAATCTCATCCTCAACAACACCATCCATTTAAAAAAAAAAAAAAAAAACTCTATTATAAATCAGTGACATGATATGATTATTCCTGCAATTGGACTCCACTGCAAATACAAAAACCTTATACATTTTGCTAGCTGTGAAACATTTCTGCTTTAATTCGATGTGTTAGTTTATCCAACCTTGTCATTTTTTTTAGCTGTCATACTTAAGCAATGCTATGGTGTCCTTAGCATCATCATCTAAAAATTAACACATACATAATTGAAATTTATAACTAATTTAACTATAATTAATTACATCTCCTCAGCAATACTAAAATAACAGTTAATATAATTTACTTAATTTATATATCAAAATTTTGAATGATTTGTTGTCATTGAAGAAATATTATATATATATAGCGCTTTAATTTTAATATTTAAATTAACAGTTTGAAAATACATATTATATTTAATTATTTGGAAAAAAAATAATGATAAAAGGCATTGCCTAATTAGTGAAATGGTAATCCAAAAGAAAACACATGAAATGAAGATATGGCATGAGGAGGGTCCTTCATGTCTTCCACTGTCTCTAGAGAAAATAATTCGAATAAACTTTATTTTCTTATATATATACATATGTATGTATGGAAAGGATAGGGTTCAAATGCGACATTCTAATGCCATCACTTTCTGGATGTCATCCTCAACTGTTGCCCTGAATAAAAAGGTTCCTCACTCTACGTTTTTCAACTGTTGATTAATTATGCACTCAATCTATCACTGGCGATAATAAATATTTTATAAAATTTTACACTCATCATCCGAAATTATAAATTCAGCTTTTTTTATTATTTATCCTAAATTATAATCCATTTACCATTTTAATAAATTAATTATTATATTAAATCTTTATAATACTCATATACATATAATGTTACTTATTATATATACTTACTGCTAAAATAAAAATATAGTAGAAAAATAATATATAAATTTATATTTCGAATATAATTAATTTTTCTTAATACTTATCATAAATTTTAATCCACTTACCATATTAATAGATTAATTAGTATGTTAAACTTTTATAATATTATTGTATAATGTTACTTATTAAATATATTTAACACTAAAATAAAAATATAGCAGGAAAATAATCTATAAATTTACATTTCTAATAAAAGTTTCTAATTTTTATTAATTCATGTGAAATAGAAAATTAGCCTATCACTTTAGAACGAAAAAAAAATCTTATTGTACTACTTTAACTATTACTTCCTTATAAAAAAAACTATTACTTCGATTTAAAGTATTATGGCTAATTAGAATAAAAGAAATTTAATTTTTAGTTTCTACATTTTAGTATAAATGGTTTTTTTTCTTAGTTAAATTTTAAAAATGATTAAATTTAATATGATACATTAAAAAAATATTAAAATGTAATATTCAAAACAATTTTTAAATATATGGACGAAATAGTAATAGAATAGAATTTTAAAGATTAAATAATAATTTAATTTAAAAAAATATGCTATAGAGATCAAATTGTGACAAATCAAATAATGGTAAAATAAGAAAATTAATAAAATAGAGGTAAAATGGAGATTTCATTTATAATACAATATTTACGGTGATTATTCATTTTTATTAGTAAAGGTAAAAAATGCCCCCAACTAGCCGTCAATAAAGAGATGCTAAAATTACCCAGCGGATTCCTCCCAGACAATGACTGCCCAAAAGAATGAAAAGATCATTGTGTTGTATTTTATTTTATGTTGTACTCCCAATCGTATCTTATTATCCAAGATATAAAAAATTCTTCTTCCTAAAAGAAAATAATGTCATTTTCAAAATTGGACGCAATCCTCGTCTCACACGCCCGCATTTATATAAAACGATGAAATTTAATATTATTAATATTAATAAAATTTGCTTTCAAAAAAATATTAATAAAATTTGAATTTCATTATTCATTTTTAAAGTAACTATTTTTAAGTATTAATTTTAATGAAAATTCAACCCTAGCAGCAAAATTAATGTTTAAGGTTTGTATTTAAACATTTTTTTATGGTTGATGTGCATAGAGACTTTAGATAATAAGTTTGACCTTCCATATTAAAAAAAAAGTATGTATTTTTAGAAAAAAAATATTATTTAGTATGTTACAATAAAATTATTATAATTTTAGTGTAAAATATATTCAATCACTATTATTTATATGTATATATTATTATGTGTTATTATTTAAAAAAACTTTAATACTGTATTTAAAATGAATAAATTTAGATGGTTCATATAGAATTTATTTATAAATGAATTATTATATTTGTTATGGTGTAAATTAAAATAAATAATTTAATTAAATTTTATATAATTTTATTTAGAATAAATTTTAAATTAAAAATTTATTTACCTTTTTTAAATATATATTTATTATAATAATATTATATTTAAAATTTATACTCAAATAATATCAAAAAAAATTTTAGATTTATTGCTGTAAATTTATAATAATATATTTTTAATTAGATAATTATTGTATATAATTTTTTTATATTAAAAAATAATTTGTTTAGCTTATATGAATTTAATTGACCGAAAGTATTATAATTTCTTTTTTAATAATTTTTATACAAAATAATAAATTTTTTAAACATAATTTTAGATGAAAATATTCATATTTAAGAATTTTTACTTACAAGACTATTATTTATATTTATAGGAATATTTTTTTGTTTTGATAATCAATTTCACAAAAAAATTTATATATATAATGAGCAATTTTTAAAAAATTTTAAATAATTATTAAAATAAAATTTAATAAAATATTAAGATAAAAATATAAATTGACGAAGTTAAAAGGACAAATATTCAAATTAAATATTTGATTTTAAAAAATTAAAAATTAATGATATAATTTTGTTAAAAATTAATTTTAAAATAAAAAAATAATAAATTTTATGAAATTAGCATAGTAAAATAGAAAAAAAATTAAAGAGCATAATGGGAGGAATGAGTATAGACCTATTAAGAGTAATTTTGTATAAAATATAAGTTAATTAATTTATAAATTTCACATAATTTAGTATAATTTAATTTATACTATTTAAATTTCACATATTTAAATTTAAACAAATATAATATTTTATTCCAAATAAATAATTCTTAAAATTTTAATAAATTAAATAAAATTATATAAAATTTATTCATTTCTAGCCTGACGTTGACATCACTACTTTTTTTTAATATATTTTAAAAACTTGTTACTATCTAAATTTATTATATTTTTTTACATATCTTAACATAATATAATAATAAATACATATAAATGAAACTAAATTTGATATCGCTCTCAATATTTAAAAGTATTAATTTTTAAAGATATATAAAATTAAAATTTTTAATTTCATTAAATAATAATTAGTCAAAATTCAATTAAAAATTTTATTGTTTTATATACATTATTCTTTTTAAGTCAAATATGATAAGACTACAGTGGCTAGCAGAACAAATATAAATAGCATTTACTCCATTTATTTTTTTTTAAATGTCGTGTATAAAATTTTTTTTATTTTATTTTAAATATTATTTTTAGAAATTCAAAAAAATATTAATTAAAATTTTTTAATATTATTTAAATTAATTAATAAAAAAATAAATATTAAAAAATAAAAAATAATATTTAAATAAATTATAATAACATTTTTATAAAATTTATGATTAATAATTATTTTATTGGCGTGTGCACAGTGTTCTTATACGAAATTTCAAATAAAATGAAAGGGATAGTACTCTTAAGCATCCGTAGACTAGAGATCTAACGCACCAACCCACCAACAATTATTTATAATTGTTTGTGTTATCTCTCTCTCTCTCTTTCTCCAAACAGCTATTCAAATCAATTAATTAAAATCCTCATCTGCATTTTCCTCCTAACGGATGGGCTCCTCTTTATTAGAAGCGCTCAACGTCCGAGTGGTCGGCTCCGGCGAGAAATTCCTTGTTCTCGCTCATGGATTTGGCACTGACCAGTCAGCATGGCAACGCATTCTCCCCCTTTTACCTCAAAACTACCGCGTTGTTCTCTATGACCTCGTTTGCGCCGGCAGCGTAAATCCCGATTACTTTGATTTTAGAAGGTACACCACTCTCGACGCTTACGTCGATGACTTACTCAACATTCTCGACGCTCTTAGCGTCGATCGTTGCGCTTATGTTGGTCACTCTGTCTCTGCTATGATTGGTCTTTTGGCCTCCATTAGACGCCCTGAACTCTTTTCCAAACTCATCCTCATAGGCGCTTCTCCAAGGTCAAACTCAATTAGATAGTTATTATCTTGTTATTGATTGAAAATTTTTCTTAATTATCTGTGTAGTTAAAACAATTTTGTTTTGAAATTGGTGGTTTCAGATTTTTGAATGACAAAGATTACCATGGAGGATTCGAACGACCTGATATTGAAAATGTCTTCGCTGCAATGGAAGCAAATTATGACGCCTGGGTGCGTGGTTTTGCACCGCTAGCCGTTGGAGCAGATGTGCCGGCGGCGGTTAGAGAATTTAGCAGGACGTTGTTCAATATGAGGCCAGATATTACATTATTTGTGTCGAGAACTGTTTTTAACAGTGATTTAAGAGGGATATTAGGCCTAGTGAAGGTACCTTGTTGCATAATTCAGACAGCCAAGGATCTGTCGGTACCGGCATCGGTGGCGGAGTATTTGAAAGGCCATTTAGGTGGGCGGAGCAAGGTGGAGATATTAAGGACAGAGGGTCATTTACCCCATTTAAGTGCTCCAGCCCTGTTAGCTCATGTTCTCCGGCGAGCCCTTCCACGATGTCAATGAGTAAGAAATTGGGGCCAAGTTTAAGAGTTGCAAAGTGGGGTCCAATGAAAAGTTGTTGAAACCTGGCGAATAATTTGTGGACACTAGTAATTTGGAACTTTAATATTATTTATTATGTATTATATTATTATTATGTATTAGTCAAATATATGTAACATAATGTATGAATTAAAGATTATCGATTGACCAAAATAAAATTAAAGATTATCTGATGTATGATATTTATTTTTTTTTAAAGAGATGATAACATTTCAAAAAAAAAAAAAAGAGATGATAAGATTGGCTGCGTGATAATCACGTGATGACGTTACGGCATCTGTTTTTATTTTATCTTTGCTTTTTTGTTTTTTGATCTTTATTTGGGGGTAGCGAAAACGAGAGAAGAGAATGTTGCACTTTATTTATTTTAAAGAAGGAAAAACGCCGCGTTTTGGCAATTTTGAATTTTCAGGATGAGAGAGAATGAGAGAGAGAGTATTTATTTGTGTGTGGAAGGTCCAAATATGATATAGTGACCCACCACTCGATGACGGGCCTTTAGAGATTCTGTGTCGTCGACGTGGTAATTTTGATCTTTTGTAGTACGTTCAATCAGGGAAGGAAATGGATATAATATCTGCAAAATCTATTGTCTTAGTTTTCGAATTTGTTTAATTTTGAACCATTTGTATTTATTTTAAATTTATTTATAATTATTTTTTATTATTTGTATTCATTTTTAGATGCATTTAATAATATTCATATTAAATGCATCTAAAAATAATATTCATATTCATATTTATTTAATTAATTATTTAAATATAATAAAATTTAAATTATACAATTTTAAACTTCTTAATCAAATTGTTAATATTACATAATTCTATTAAAGCAATTACACCATCCAATTTTATAATTAAAATATAATGCAACAAATACATAATTTAACAAACTACAAATAATACAAAAACAAAATACATAACTAAAATTTAATACTAAGTTAAAATTTATACATAGGTATATAACAAAGTTTGAATAACAAGTATCTAGAAATATGAATTTATACAAAATCTAGAAATATGAATCCATATAAAATTGATTCAACTCCCAATTGATAATAAAAATACTTTCTGTATTTATTCAAATTTATTTATAAACTATTTATATTATATATAAAAAAAGAAATACTTAAAAATTGCCATTCTACATACAATATCTACAGTAGACTAGCATGTATTTTTTTTATGGATATTAATTTAGTGAGGAAGATAAGTCGATTTAAGGGACAAATTAAAAAAAATAAAAAAAAAGATGAATTGTATGGTCTAACTTACTTTCAACCGAACCACAATCCATTATCTTTTTTTTTTTGTTCCAAGAATACAATTTCGACATAATAATAAAAATTATTTAGTCATAACATATAAATGGTAATTATTTTAGTTAATTCGTTAACAATTTAATTTTATTAATTTGTCATAAATTTTAACATCCAAAACTGAAATAAATAACATAAAATTGTGTGTAAAACGTAATTGCAAAAAATAAAAATAAATAGTCTCATGGCTTGTGTGTTTAAAACTTTTTTTGGGTTGGTTTCTTGGACCCTTTATCATCAGAGGTTACCAGAGGGTTATCTCCAGCTAAAAAAAAATAGTAGAAGGTACTGTAAAGATTCTGCTGGCAACTCAAACAAGGCCAAGGGACTCGGGCACCACTGCACGTCTGGCGGTGACAGTGGTAAGCTGCAAAGGGTCCTGATTCTGACACGTATCGCCTGGCAGCTCCACTTCCTCCTTCGCAGCTGAAAAATATATTTTTCATATTTTTAATTGTCACCAAAGGTTATATTTTAAGTTTTTTATTTGTTTTTATTTTTTTCAGCAATTGACATTGGAGAAATTTCATATCCCTTCTCAATTTTTCCATTCTTCTCAACATCTCAAATCATTTTCAGAAAGCTAATTATCTCCCATAAATTAATGAAATTTATTTCCTGGAAAACAATTTTTAGAAAATAAATGTATTTACTATGGAATGTGAATTAAGAATTATTAAAATAACATGAAATTTAATTACAGTATCATATTTATGCAATTTTTAAAATATATTTTACTGGTGTAAGGATATAATAAAATAAGATATAACAAAGTGACGATGCGATACGAACTGTTATACGCTACGGGCACATTCAGTAAATAGTAATATAATATGTTCAAATACATTTTTGATAAAATAATTACATGAAAAATACATTTCATTATACAACATATGTATTACCACTTACATTTTTAGTGTAATGTAATATCATAATAAAACATAACTGATACTACCCAAACTATTTTACCGGACTTCGGTACATTTAGCAGGTGGTACAATTAGCAATAGCAGAATCCAAGCTTAACTAAGAAGGGCTTCTTATGGATAAGCATGTATATATTAGTACATAAGGAAATCTAAAGTTCATGACCAAATAAAAAAAGTAACAAGGAAATCTAAAGTTCATGACCAAAAAAAAAATGTATAGTGTGGTTGCTACTGGCAAGCAATGTGTATGCAAGAATCGTCCAAAAAGTTTTAACCCTGTCCTTACTGTCTCAAAAATCAAATTCAAGAATAGTCCATTTTTGGATGATAAATGAGTGAAGGAGTCAGTACCCAATGCAATAAAGAACAATACATATGGAGCTCCTTATTGTAGTTTTTCAAATACAAGGGTCAAAGTGATTAATATATGCATATGTTTATTTCTAATAATATAAAATATGTGAATACAAATGAGATAAAGTGATAAATATAAAAAAATAAAGTAACCAAAATATCTAAATATATTAGGCTAAAAAAATATTAGGCGCTTTACTCCGATATGCGAATGTGGCATAGCAGATAGTGATAGCAGTAGTACAGTGACTTAGTGCTCCAGACTCAGTTTACTCACCAGCCAAGAGAGCTTTGACATTTCTCATCTCAGCCATGTTAAGTTTAAGAGAAAATTGAAGAAATTCATTCTTCATTGATTAAATCTGAAAGATAGAGAAGTGATACTATATACAAGTGGATCACGTGTGACATGTTGCTGAAATGGAAACAGCTGTCATCTAACTAACTAACCAAATGAAGTCAACAAAGAAATAAAAGTAAAATTAAATAACACTATAAACGCTGCCGTTTAAACTTTGTCTACATCCTCTCCTCAAGTTGGCGCTGGTTGTATAAACAAGAAGCCCAACTTGATAGCAAACTTCACAAATAGAGATTAAGGGAGAGCCTTCGTGAAAAAATCCGCCAATTGATGAGAGAGGAAATATGTTGAGCAAGTACAAACCCTTGCTTGTACTGATCACGAACCAAGTGATTCTCAATGTCAAGGTGTTTGGTGCGTTCATGAAAAATAGCACTAACAGTAATGTGAATGTCGGCCTGATTATCTCACCAGAGGGGGATCGGTAGCTGGAGAGGAACATGGAGTGCTTTGAGGATGAAATAAAGCCACTGGAATTTGCAAACAGTACTGGCCATGCTGCGATATTCGGCTTCAGCAAAGGAGCGAGAGCCAATAGTCTATTTCTTTGAGCTCCAAGAAATGAGAGAATCTCCTAGAAAAATGCAATAACCAGTGATGGATTGGCGAGTCTGACAACATACAACCCAGTCAGCATCGCTAAAAGCTTGAAGGTGAAGAGAATTACTGCTAGGATAGAAAAGCCCTAGATGAGGAGTACCCTTAAAGTACCGGAGTACATGAAGAGTTGCTTGCCGGTGAATCTCTCTAGGGCGTTGCATGTATTGGCTTAATTGCTAAACGACAAAAGTTACATCTAGCCTGGTAAAGCCAATGTAAAAAAGCTGACCAACTTGTCTACGAAATTGTTGAGGATTAGTTAGAAGTATACTAGTGTCAGCAGAAAAATCAGTACCTTTAGCCATAGGACTAGGAGCAAATTTACAATCTGTAAGCCCAACATCCTTGATTAAATCAAGAATGTATTTTCTTTGATTAAGAAAAATGCCTGAAGCAGGCCTAACAATCTCAGTACCCAAAAAATACTTGGCCGAGCCTAATTCTTTGATAGCAAACTCCTTATTGATGTCAAGCTATTTATATAGGCCAGTAAAAAGCATCAGCAAGAGCTAAAACCAATCTCACAGTAACATTTTTTACTACTGGAGAAAAAACCTCAGTAAAGTCCTCACCTTCAACTTGTGTATACCCCTTAGCTATAAGCCTAGCCTTGTATCTATCTATAGTCCCATCTGGCTTGAGCTTAAGCTTATAGACCCCTTCGAACCAATAGGTTTCTTGGTGGGAGGTAAATAAGTCAATTCCTTGGTCTGATTATTTTCAAGAGCTTGAAGCTCTTCTTGCATAGATTGAGCCCATTCTGTTGAAGCAATAGCTTTTGAAAAAGATTTTAGTTCCTGAATTTGAGATAGTTGGTCTACAAAACATAAGTGATTAGAAGTAAACTGTCCAGTGGGTATAGGATTGTGGGGATCAAAATATGATTAAACATAATGTGTCTGAAAATCATTGAGCCAAGTTGGTTGTTAGTAAGTCTAGTACTTTTCCTAAGTGGTTCAGGTTATGGAAATGAAGTAAACTAGATGGTTGAGTAGGAGTGACAGTAGGAGCAGTAGAATCCACTTCAGGTTCTGAAAACAAATCTGAAGAACTAGTGGTAGGAGAAGTAGTTATAGGAAGTGAAACAAGAAGAAATTGGGAAGGATTAGGAACATCTTCTAAAATTGGAACAGGTAATACAGTAGCTGGATTATCCTGAGAAGGAAGAATTTTGTAAGGATAAGTATGTTCATGGAAAAGAACATCTCTAGAATGGACTATATGATGAGTTTGTAAGTCATATAACTTGTAGGCCTTCTGACCAGGAGAACGACCCAAATATATCCCTCTAATAGCTCTCAGTTCAAACTTGCTGAGGGAAGGTTTAGTGTTTTTGGCAAAAACTAAACACCCGAAACCTTAAGAGTTGTATAATCAAGTGGTTTAGAAAAAAAGAATCTCAAAAGGTGATCTCCAATTCAAAACTATTGTAGGCAACCTATTAATTAAATGAACAGCATGTAAAACAGCCTCCCCCAAAAAATTAATAGGTAAACCAGATTCAAATAAGAGGGTTCTAGTAGTTTGAGTAATATGTATATGCTTCCTCTCTACTACATCATTCTGTTAGGGTGTATAGATACAAGATTATTGATGTAAAATGCCATAAGAAGCAAGCAACTCTTGACACTGATGACTTAAAAACTCAGAACCATTATTTGTTCTGAATGTTTTAATTCTAGTGTCATATTGTGTTTCTACCATCTTAAAAAACTTAGTCAATTATGTCTGTGTCTGAGATTTATATTTCATTAAGAAAACCCAAACAACCCTGCTATGTTCATCAACCAATGTTGGGAAGTAGTGAGCTCCTGTCAAAGATTCAGTAGAAAAAGGTCCCCAAATATCTGTATGCACTATATCAGATACCTTTAGTGCTTTATTATTACTGACAGAGAAAAGGCATTCTACTTTGCTTTGCCAAATGACACAATTGACAAGGTAAAGCATTTGTATTATTATTGCCAACAAAATCCAAATGAGATAGGACAATATTTGAAGGATGACCTAGTCTATTATGCCAAAGTAACATATTAGACTCAATCACCTGATTTACAGAGAAAGTAATAGGTAGATGACTAGGTTTAACTACTTTATTGTCTAGACATGTCTCTGACTACTTATGGTCATCAAGAATATAGCGATTACCAACTAGTTTTCCACTTGCTATCCTACTATCACTCTTCTGGTCATGCAAAAGACAAAGGTTATGAGTAAACAACAATTACAGGTCGTTATTCTGAGTTATTTTGGGTACAGATAGCAGATTGTGATTGAAATCTGAAATATAAAACACATTGTGCAATTTCAGTCCATTTTGTAAGATCACAGTGCCAAGAAGATGCACATTGATCCTAGTTCCATTAGGTAAGTGAACTTTAATAGGATTAGGTATAGTTTGCATATCACTGAACAAGTTCACATATGTACAAATGTGATTTGATGCTCCACTGTCAATGATCCAGTGTGTATGAATCTTTTTAGAAGCTATAGTTTTAGTCACCATACCAGCAAAATCATTTGATTGCACAAAATTCAGGTATGTATCAGATTTCATCTGCTGAGTCTTCAACAGTTTTGTGAATTCTTGTTTAACAAGTTATGCAATTCCTTCTGACAATTTTGGTTTCTGTTCTTCTGCTAAAATCTATTCATCTGACTTGGTTTCTGCCAAATGAACTTGATCACCAGCTTGTTCTCTCTGTTTTCTCAATCTCAACTCAGCATACCTCTCAGGTTCTTCTACCAGCTTGAAACAATTCTCCTTCAAATGCTATGATCTCTTGCAGTAACTACAATTTTTGTCTTCAGCCTTCCAAATCTCCTTCTTCTTAGCTTGACCTCTACCATAAAACTGCTTGTCATTACCTGATGCTCTGGTAAACATGATTGCTTCTTTCATCATTCCTTCAGATTGCATTAGACTCGACTTCTGTCTCTCTATCCTCAACATCAATAAATGTGCCTTGCTCACATTAGGTGCATCAACCTATTCAAAATAACTGCATCTTCTACATTTTTACTGACTTCCCACTCACATTTACCACAAGTACAATGTGGAGTAAGGCTCAACTCATTCAACTCCTCCAAAAGTTTCTTAAGTTTTGTATAATATGTTTTAATATGCAAATTTCCTTGTTTTGCAGTTGAAATATCCTTCTGTAATTGATAGATCTAAGGACCCTTGCATTTAGCAAAATTATCCTCCAAGTCCTTTCAGAGTTTCTTAGCATAAGACTTATACTTGAAGGCTTCAGTAATGTCTTTGCTCATAGCATTCAATATCTAGGACCTGACCATTGAATATGTTTGGCTCCAATTCAGAGACTCTTTTGTTCCTTTATGGCACTTTTCCTTCATCTTCTATGAAGGCCAGTTTGTTCTTTGCTTTCAAAGCTATCTTCATAGCTCTACTCCATGTCCTATAATTGTTTTCATTCAATATATTCGAAACTAACACCATTCCCGGATTATCCGAGGTCTGGAGTTACATTGGATCTGCAGTTTTCTTAGTAGTCACTCTTCCTGATTGCTCAACTGTAATACCTTCAGTTCCTGCCATCTTCTATTTCAATTCCAGTAAACAAATTTAAAAAAAAAACGATGTACTTCTTCTTCTTCTTCTTCTTCTTCAACCTCAAGGCTCTGATACCATGTTAAGTTTCAAAGAAAATTGAAGAAATTCGTTCTTCATTGATTGAATATGAAAGATACAGAAGTGATGCTATATAGAAGTGGATCACTTGTGACATGCTGCTGAAATGAAAACAGTTGTCATCTAACTAACCTAACTGAACTAATAAAGTCAACAAATAAGTAAAATTAAATAACACTATAAACGGTGCCATTTAATCTTTGTCTACTATCCACTCACTCACTTCAGTCTTAAACCATATATGCATACAACCACAAGTGAATTTCAGTTACAACAATTATATTACTTTTTTCCCCTTCAATTTTTGTCCATTTTGGCCTTATTTCTTTTTAAGAACACTGACCATTACAATAATTACTTCTCTTTTGATTTTTGTCTTTAAAAATATGATTTTAGAGAATCAAATATACCCATTGTTCTATGAGAATTTTTCTGGTGTTTTTGCTAGAAAATCAGCTCTTTGTCGAAGTGAAGTGCCAAGTTAGCCCCTTTTTTGAATTTGAAACCTGTAAATTTTGAAGACAATTGTATTACCATTCAACCAAAGATTCATTGCTACAATTTTTATTATAGTTGTGTTTAGTTCTATACAAAAATTAGTTAAAAATTCTGCGGATAGTTAAAATTCATAAAATTAGTTATGGAGTCGTTTCATAATCATTGAGGTTGGGAATCGAAAGTGAAAGCTCCTCGAAGTGAAGCCCATTTAATAAACGGAGGACGATGTAAGAATTTGGTTGAATTCCCACATGTTCTTAGCAACCATATTATATCCGTCGCCTGCAGCCCAACTGATAAACACTAAGCCCTTTACACCATCAATCCAATATAACTTGGGATTCTTCACAAATACCCAAGAAATGAGGGAAATTTACGCTCTCTGCGTCTTTTCCCCACCAACCCACTGTGCAAAGACATTTTTTTCAATGTTACACTTTTCACCTTTTTTTAATTTTACTTTTAAAGTTAATTTTTTTTTATTTTTATAATTTTTTATTTATATTTTTTATTAAAAAATTTTAATATTATATTTTTAATATGCATAAAATAATAATAATAAATATATATACAATACATATACAATATATATAAAATACATACTCAATAATATAAAATATATCTATAACATTTACAATACATTTACAATATATCAACGATATATCTATAATAAATTTATATAATATTTTTAATATTTATTTATTTTTATTTTTATTTTTTTATTTTGAGATAATATTTATATAATATTCACACAATATTTATTAATTTTTATATAAAATATATATAATTTAAATAATAAAAATATAATATACACACAATAACTACAATACATATAAATAACATTTGACACTATGTTTCTTTGATTAGATGCATCATTATGAGATGTGCTGAATGCTCATCATAATTTATTTTTAGGAAAAAACAATAGACAGGGTATGTACTATTTTAATCCCTTTTTAGTATATATAATTTGTTTTATGAATATTGTTTTATTTACAAATAACGTATTAAACTATTAATTAATATCATTCTAATGTTGCTGTCAACATTATTTCTATATCAACACATTTTTACGCGATTAAAATAAACTTATGTATTTTTGTATTAAATTTATATTCTAATAGATTTATTAATGTCGTTTGATAATTTTATGTGAAGAGGAGTTTTGTGATTACGTTGGCCGCCAAATTTTAAAGTCTGTTATTGATGCTAAAGCTATTTGATTAATATTTCCTCCTATCATTTACATACATAGAAAAAGTAAAATGGACACAAAAATTAAGAAAATTTTACTTTTTTCATCTCTATTTATTTAAATAGTCTTAAAAAAAATCCCTCAAAACCTATTTTTAAGGTAAGAATATAAATAGTATTTTGTCTCATTTCACTCCCCAAAATTTATCTAAAATAATATATTTTTTATATAAAAGATATACCAAAAAAAAATTTTTTCCTATATAAATAATATAGAGAGAGTAATATTTTTCACAGGAAAAAAAAATTTAGGGACTATATACCAATTCATTATAAATTTTATAATAAAGGATATAAATGCATGTAAAAAATATTGATTTTGATTTTGGGGCCTACTTGCCATTAAGAAGCTCCGCAGCTTTATGTCATTCCATTGAGTGGAATTCAACTCGGCCGAGTCAATTTACCGAGCAGAAACTTTTCCGCGTTTGAGGTAACGAAACACCTATCATTTGGATAATTAAGATAAAGCATCCTCCCTGCCCTTTGCTAATTACTATTATACCGCGTAAGAATAGTCGTCTCCCGAAAACGACAGGGGAAAGCGACAACGACATGGAATCAGAAAGTCGTAAATGTAAATACTTGAATTTTCTCTCTCTTGGGTTTTTTTTTCTTTTAACATGTGTAGTTTGTGTATGACCATTCAACTGTCAACGTCTGTAACAGAAAATTTATCCTAAGTAACAGAACTTTTAGATGGCCAAATTTTTTTATTTACGACAGACGTTAGCATATAATAGTTCGAATCTTAATTTTCAAATTTGTTTTAAATTAAATAATTGTTCACTGCAGTCATATTCTTCAATGAGAAGGGGTAAACATAGTTCTTTGTAAAATGCCCTTCTTAAGTATCATTGGATCAGGGCTTCACAAGTCACAACTTTCCACAGTAGATGCGAATAAAGATGAAGCAAAACAAAGATGATATAAAGAAGGATTTAAAAGAAAAGATTGTTATATAGAAAAATCTAAAAAAGGCAAACAAAATGTAAAAATCAACCATCATGATCTAGCCGTCCATAGTTTGGGACCCAGATATGACAGTTGGACTGATCCACCATCCATAGTTGCTGGCTGAACACGCGGCAAACAGAGACAAATTCAATTAGCAAAATGAATGTGCATTACCATATCGAAAGTGGGGCCATGACTTTTTTTTTTATCAAAAGTGGGGCCACTACTACTTTCGCAGACTCAGATATTTTTCTAATTCCCAAGCACGAGTTCCTCGTGGAATTTGGAAAATGTAGCATTTTCTCATGACCTTTCAGAGCGCTCTCTTTCTCTCTCTCACTCCTTTTCTCCCTTAATTTGTTTAATCATTTTGTTATTGTTTATGCACTCACACTAAACAAAATCAAAACTTAATATTTTAATATGAGAAAAATAAAATTGGGAAATTAGGTGAAAAGAAGCAAACACAATTTGAAAATTCTCAAAGACAATCAAAGCCCAACACCAAACTCACACAACTTAAAATTTTACAAGCGCCGTAGAGATATTTACATGTTTGCTTGCTTCATCTCATTTTGTTTTTTCTTTTAAGGAAAAAGAAAAGAAAAGAAAAGTCATCCACACTTGGTTTGTATGATTACTTTTGGGTTGATTTTTTAAAGGGAAAGTTGCATACACGGGCTTGAAAATAATTTGACCTTTATTCTTTATTTTGACTTAAATAAACACATATTTTTAAAAAAATAAGTTTTTTAAGCCCCTCATTCAACAGCAATTTTAACACCGTTAAACTCACTTATTTTTTTAGAAAAAAAAAAAACAAATGAAGCCCAATAATACACAAATGAAAATTTTCTTTTTTCTTTTATCGCCATCGCCTTCTTCACCACGCACCCCCTGCTATTCTCTTATCTTCGTTCTTCTTTCTCTTCTATCCTCTTCTTTATATCTTTTTTCTCTCTTCGGTCTCTTCTTCACCACCCTTCTGTCATCTTCTCTCCTTTCTCTTTTCCATGAGGCTGCTTTTTTATTATTATTATTTTTCTTCCTTTTCTTTTGGGTTTTGATTTGGATCTGTTCGAAAAAATTGAATTTTTTTTATTACATATGCTATTGAATCTTTATTTGCTATTGCGAATAACTGTCCATATTCAAAGGTGAGCTACTGGGAATAGGTATAATAATATTTGTTGCATAGACTTTCTTGGTTTTCAGCTTCTTCATTTCTCAACAGATACCATATGGAATGGGTGCGACAATCACTGCTTTCTTTTTCAGACGATTGGTCTATGAAGTTGCCGGCATGTAACAGAGATTGGGCTTCTTAATGGGTATTGTAATCTGATTGATTTGGCACAGCGAATTTTTATTTGGGATCTTAAAGCTTCCTCTATGCTCTCCACATCAACTACCTCCATTTTGCTCTCAATCTCCGAGTATTTTGAAATAAAGCTTTAGAATCGGATTTATTTCAGAAGCAGAGGATATTGAGTAGAAGGGAAAGCAGTTTCCATCAATTTCAACTTTCTCCTTGTTTAATGGCATCAACAACACCAGGCGCATTACCAAAAAAAGAATATATGAGATTGATCTTTACATACACTATTCATATCTAATATTAAGGGTAATTCAACGGGTCTAATTCACGCTATTGATTAAAAAATTTGAAGGCCACAATTAATTGGCATTAGTTGCAAATAGGGTTTCAAAACTGGTTATATATAATTTTTTTTAATTTTTTGTAAGAGCTAATTTAAATTTATATACATTTAATTTATATAAATATTTTTTTTATTATTTTAAGGATTTTTTAATAATTTTTTAACTTAATCATATTAATATGTTTTTATACTAACATTTCAAATTGTAAAAAAATTTGCTTAAGTTGATAAAAGAAAAAATGGAGAATTTTTTATTTATGTATTAGTCAGTCTCATTTATTTTTTTCTTAGAAAAAATAAGTCATCCTTTAACCGTGTTAAAGTTGCTGTTAGATGAGAGATCTAAAAACTTAATTTTATAAAAATGTGTTTATTTAAGTTAAAATAAAAAAATAAAAATTAAATTATATTTGCGCAACAACTTATATATATATACATTCTCTCTTTTTTTCTCTTTTTTTTTGCAATATATAATATACTAGTGTTTAATTAATTGCAATTTTTTTACCAAATAGAAAAGTTTTTAAAGTGAGTGACTGACGTGGCCAATTAATGCTCTTTAATTCTAAATTTAAAAAAATAAAACAGCAAAAAGACATTGCTTCCTAAATTAGCAGTGCCACGTCATTCGCCATTAGACCATCACCGGATATTTCAGAAAGAAAATTCTGTTACCTTTTGCTTAGCGCGATTGGTGCCGGACTGAGACAAAGCGGCCAAAGGAGCAATCGCCCCTTCTCGAGCCACCATAGCACGATGCATCAAATTATCCTCGCAAATCTGCAACAATATCCCAACCGCAATCTTCTTCTGCCTCTGCGATCCTACTTCAATGATCTCCACCAGCACCGGAATCCCCCCTTCCTCAACCAACGCCGTTCTCGCTTCCTGAACGCTAACCAACACGCTCAAGACAAACGCTCATTTGTCTACCATATTTGACGCAAAATCAGCCATTAATTCCACTAGCGGCTTCATGATCTTCGCTTGAACAGCCCTGATCTTGTTTTCCTTCACTGAACATAGCGAATACAGAGCTGTTGCTGCATCCTTTTTCCCGCGAAATCCTCTAGACTCGAGTAAGTTCACCAGAGCTGGAATCGCTCCCGACCGTCCGATTGCAACCTTGGTGTCTTCTACTTGAGAGAGTTGAAGGCGGCGTTCTCTCTCGCCGTCGATGTCCCTGTTCTCAAAGCCCTAACCAGGGGCTTAATAGCTCCCGATGAAGCAATCGCTTCCTTGTTCTCGTCGCACAGAGATAGATTCTGTATCGCCGTGACGCCGTACTCTTGAAGCTGAGGATCCGATGATGATATTAGTGAAATCAGAGGTTTAATCGCTCCTGCTTTGGCAATTTTGAGGCGATTCGATCAAACTAGTGACTGTCTACGGCTTATGCCTTCACTCGGGGGAAAGCCCCCATCAAAAAAGTAGAGAGTTCATTGCAAGGAGCCTAATCTCCATACCCGCTTGCTTTTGCTCATCAATCGAACAGGACTCAAGATCCAATACGAGGTGGAGAATCAGATCATCAGAATTATCTGATGTGCAGGCTATCAACAATCGTCGGCTCTCAGAAGATGGCGTTTGGAACTCGCCGGATCTGTAGCTATTGCAATCGCTGAAAGCAGAGGAATCATCATTGGCACTTGTACTGCCGAAGCTCCTTCCCATATACGTGAAATTCGCTCCATTTTCCGCCTCCATCACTGTAGTATTCTATTTTCACGGCTTCAAAAATCAGTGAGTAACGGATTCAGATGACAATTCGGATTGCAAGATCCGAATCGACAAAAAGTTGGGTTGGAGTGGCGGTGGGTGAAGCTATAGATTACAGAGACAGAGAGATTAGTTAGTTAGTTAAAGGAAGGAGAAAGGATGAGGCAGTGATTTTGTAGGATATAAAGCAAGACGGATGGAGAACACATGCACAAGAGAGCGTGGGTCATTGGGGGATGGACTGACACGTTCATGTTTTGACCGTACTAAAAATCCTAGTCCACGTGCGAAAGCTCTCTTTAAACGCGTGCGTGTAAAGTTCGCTATTCGTTAAAGGCTTTCTTTTTCTTATTTGCTCTCTTCTAAAGTTCTACCCGCGTACATTTTGATTTAGGGTTTTTTTTTATTTACTTTTAATATTTTTATGAATATAGGGTAGAATCCTGTGTTTCTCTTATGCCTTCACTTGGTATGCTTGTGTGATTGCTATTGTGCCACGTTATCGTGCAATTAGAGAACTGCTTTAAAATAGTTTTTGGTGAACTGGGATTAATGCACATGCTTTGATCCATCATGAAGTATCAAAACAGGTCAGGCCATTCCACACTTCCCTCATCTCAAAATATTAATACTTTACCTGAATATATTTTGTATATTATTATTAAATTGACTTTAATTTTTGCTTGATCTTGAATTTGACTCCCAAAATGTAGAGACTTTCATAGGCTTGAAGTTAAATTTTACTTATTTATTCTATATAATCCTACTTTAATATATTTTTATTAATTCAATCAGTTAATAAATTAAGTTTATTTCTCACCTAGCTATTTATGGTTAAGTACAAATCCACAATTCAAGGATGAAGCATCCTAATTGCTACTCTTATTTGTGAATTTAATTAATGGCTCCTTTTTTTCGGCTTTTATTTGATTAACCGCCAGCAGCAGCCAACAGTCCGCAGGCCCTACACACGGCAGCAACAAGATCTCTTATGTTGAGCTGGCTACATCCTTTTTTTTTTGGAACATATTTTCTTTAAGCAAAATGTCTTTTACGTCATGATAAAAAAATGTCTTTTACATAACTGGTGGTGATAACTGTTAAGCCGTTAGGGATGCTCTAATCGTTGTAATAGTGTATGATGGCCGGGGTTGCATAAAATTTTAAAAACAATTATAATATGGTGAAATTAGTTCATCTATTTTATTAGCTTATTGCTAAAAGAAAATACAATCATATGTCTAAATTGGATAACTATTGATCCTATGTAATATTTAATTATGTATTTCTCCAACATATTCTAATTTTCTTAATGGAAAAGATTATGCAAATGCATGTTTATATTCATTATATTTTATTAACTATAATGAAATGTGTAAGAATCTTGCTGTTATAAACATGACGACGCAAATTAGGATAAAATTTTAGCCGATCGGCGACGACGACATTGGCTGCCAAGTTGCCATAACCATGTTTAAATTGAGAAGGACGTTGCAACTTGGAGGTTGCTATTTAATTAATTAATCAAATGATTGCTAATGGAACTAATAAATCAATGAATAGCATGAAAAGTCAGCATATGTGGGAGTTGATATATCAATATACATACACTTAAAATCAATATTGATTATTAAACGCATAGCATAGGCATAGTAGTATTAGAAAAATAGAAATATAATTGACTCTTGGGCTAACCACTCATCTTTTTAATTATTTCTGAAATTAGAGTTTACATATGCCAAAATCATGCCTTTGTATACGACCAAATTAAAGATTCTGTTTTCTCCCCACCAAGAAACAGGTAGGTTCGTGGATAAATGAGTAGTCTTCAAACTATTGTCGGCAGTGAGCAGTGAATATTTTCTTCTCAAATTCCTTTTTGAATTGGAAAATGAATCTCATGTCGAATATTATTCAAATTATTCAAGTTTGCTATAGTAAATTTATATTCAAATATTTTTTTTTCAAAATTTTTACTTTTTTTTAAATTTATCCATACGTTATTTTATAATTTATTTTCTCTTAGGTATATTATCAATCCATCTATATTAACACTTTAATATTTTTTATTTAAAATGCAATGCAATATTTTTAATATATTAAAAAATTTATTTGCTTGAATATCTTATCTATAAGAATTTCAATTATAATCCAATATTAATTTTAAATAAGACAAAGGTTTAATCTATAATTAATATTTCAATTCTATAGTATTTTTTTTATAAACATTTGCAAAATATATGATAAAGTATTTTTGGTAATACACCAATAACATACTAGGTAGGCTTCATTTAGTCGTCAAAGATTTGAATTAGGAGTCAATAAACACTGGGTTATGTGCGGGTGAGGCCATGGCCCCAAACATTGTGAAATTTATATTTTTGTCCACATTTTTTTTTAATTATTATTTGAAAAGAACGCGCTCGCACCCAACACTTGTAAATTCCTTTTCTCACACGCTTTGATTTCTTATATTGTTTTCTTTGTCTTTTAGTCCCCCAAAAAAATCTTGAAATTTCCACTGAGTTCTTGTTCTTCAAAATCTATGTTTATTTCATCGTCATGCCAGTTCATGTTCTCTCTTGAAATGTAAACAGCTTGTTTAATTGTGGAAAACAATAGTTATTTTTCAGAAAATAATTCCTAGACAATTATAAAATGAAATTTATTGTTTACTAATACAAATTCTCCACATTGAAAACTAGAAATAAATTTTTCTAACTTTTTTAATTTATAGCTATATTTTAGAAAATTAATTAAAGTCATTTTTCATATTAATTAATTTTTATTTTTAAATTAAAATTTATAATTAATTGGTTTATCACTAGAGATATGGGCCAAGTTAATACTAAAATATTCCTTGCGAACAATTTAAAAGCGCTTAACTTTGCTCAATTTTAACAACGTTGCAATAATATTGAATTCAAATCTCGCAATAATATCTGTCTCTATTTTAGTTTAGTCCTTTTTATTTCTTTTTTCTTTTTTAACCCATCCCAACAGTATTATGCCACTTTTTAAAAAAGAAAAATTAAAATCTTTATATATGTATATTGATTATCACCTTTCATGTTTTCTTATTAATAATTATCTTTTATATATAGATTTTTTAAAATATCAATAAAGAATTGTAAAATAATTTTCACATTAAATGGTATATTTAAGTTGTATGTTTATATTAAAAAAATATTATTTAAGTAAAAATATTATAAGATAATCATTATATATACATGTAATAATTAATATTTTTAGAAAAATAAAAGTTATTTGATAAAAAAAACTAATAAAATATATAAAGTAGAAAAAAATTAAATTATAAATGAACAGAATTTTCAGTTTTCTAAGTTTTTATTTGGAGATGGAAAAATTTAAAATTTGATATAAAAGTTAAAGAAAATTGAAAAAGGATAATGAAGAATTTTTTCCAGAACTAAACAGGGCGAAACCAAAGCATTCCATCTAATACTTTAAACGCACCAGCTTTAATTGAAATATACATTTACATAAAAAATAAGAATATTATCTGTCAGTGCCTTAGTCTAATAATGAAAATGAGATTTATATTAAAAAATATATCTTTACTTTATTTTTCTTTTAAGAATTATAGTGGCATCACAAATTATACTACGGTGAATGATAAAAATAAAAAAACAATAATTTCAATATGAAATAATAATAATAATGGATTGTAATAATGATACTAATCCAATAATGAAAATGAGATTTATATTTAAAAATTTATCATTACTTTATTTTTCTTTTAAGAATTATAGTAGCATCACAAATTATATTATGGTGAATGATAAAAATTAAAAAACAGTATATGTAATAATAATAATAATAATAATGATTGTAATAATAATATCAATCAAAAATAAAATAGATATTCTAAAATAAAGAAAATAAAGAAATGAAAGTTTAAACCCCTTGGGCAAGAAATGTGCGTTGAGCGGGAGACAAAGCCGTTGCTTATCCCCAACCAACATATAGGGTTTTAATAAGCCTCGCTTCTCTGTCAAAAAATCTCAACTTTTCTGCTTATTTTCAAGCAACTCTCCTTCAGTCTCTTTCTCCAACAGCAACCATGAGCAGCAAGGGACCTGGTCTTTTCTCTGATTTCGGCAAGAAAGCCAAAGGTAGATCTTCCATTCTCTCTCTGTGTCCTTGTATCAGCTCTCATTTCTCTCTTTGATTTGCAGATTTGCTCACTAAGGACTACAATACCGATCAGAAGATATCAGTTTCTTCTACCACCGACTCTGGAGTGGTTCGTTCTCTGATCCCCATGTATTTTCATTCGTTAAAATTTCCCATAACGGCATTCTTTGTTTGTTTTTTTGCTTCCAATTTTGTTCCATTACTCGTTTGGATCCAGTTGTTCATGTTTAATGTTTTTTAATGCTTAAGAATTTCTTTAGGCTGGGATTTTCTAAAATAATTCTAAATGGTTTTTGGATTTGTTCTGTTTATGGTTAATTGACACCCGAGTCCTGGATCTATGGATATGTAATTTCATTGTATTTATTGATTGATGGGGATTAAAGAGTAATAATAAATTTGACACGCACACATGCATCATGGTAAGTTGGGTTTCAGCACATGGGAAGTTTATGTAAGAAATGTTTAACACCAATTATAAGTACTCTTATTGGTATGATCGCTATTTATGGTCTGAGGGGCAGTGTTGCATATATCTAATTATCAATAAGGCTTTTGTTATGAATGAGAGATATCTCCGATATCTTCTCGATGCCCTAATGAGTTTAATTGGATACATGTCTGTGGTTTGGTTTAGTGGTCCCATTTTTATCCTTGTGGTACACTGTTCTTGCTGCATACCAGATGATTTGCTGAACCCTTAAAACATGCCCAATTTGCTTTCAGCTTTGCAGCAAATGACTATTGTCTCAACTTGTTAGTATCTTGAAAAGTTTGAAATAGATAAATAACATGGGTAATTCAGCGACTTATATTTAAATCCATTAATTTTTGTTTTGAATTACCAAGGTTCATGATAAAAATGAGGAGAAGGTGAAAGAAACAGATAGGGATATGGCGGAGGAGATATTTCTGTTTTGTCATATTTCCCTTGATTGTAACTGAGTGGAAAAGGGTGGTATGAAACCTCAAGCTGTTGAATCTGCATGGAGTGGACAAGCACTTATGCAAATGGCTAGAAGGGCTCGATGAAATTGTCTGAAAATGTTTTTTTCATTTGTGTTTTGCATGATATGATGGTTCCATGCATTCCTTTTTTGATATAAAGACACCATTTCAAATAGCTTTTGGCAAATTGTAAAAACAATTCAATCCAAAGTCTTTTGTGAATATTATGTCTTTAGTAAACATTTGGTTTGATTTTAATATTATGCATTCACAATGTTTGGTCATTGATCTTTTTGGTCAAATAACATATTTTCTTTAATGTTCACGTCCCTTATATTTTTCCTTATGTGGTTCAAAGGTGTTGACTGTTGCTAGTTCAAGTTCCATGATAATCTGAGTGTTTTAGCATTGCATTTTTGTAATAATTGAGGGTATAAAGTAACTCCTTTTATCTTCAGGCCATCACCTCAAATTTGGTTAAGAAGGGAGGTCTGTCAACTGGGGATGTGTCAACCCAACATAAATTCAAGAATGCCTCACTTGATGTCAAACTTGACACACAATCAAATGTAATATTTTATATTCTCTTATTTTATCTAAGCTGCATCCATCTTGTTTCTGACATGGCTCTATTGATTGAGCAGATCCTAAAAACCCTGAGTCTCTGATTTCCCATCATCCACAAAAGTCATTACTTCTTTACAACTGCCAAATTACAACTCCGGCAAGGTATAGCATTTGCCAATATGTAATTTGGACATATATCTACTCCATAAACTGTTTTAATACTGACAGTTGTCTTAAAATTTTCACAGTCGGAGGTACAGTATTTTCATGAACATTCTTGTATCACTGCAGCTGCTGGATTAAACCATTCTCCTGCTGTTGATCTTTCTGGAACTATTGGCACTCCCACCATCGCCTTTGGTGCAGAAACTACCTATGCTACAACTTCCGGTGAATTTATAAAGTATAATGCTGGTGTGACCTACACAAACCCAGATTCCAATATTTCTGTGATTTTGTGAGTCCACTTAATTTGCACATTCTTTGATCTCCTTAATTTGTGCATCCATCAATTGTTGTATGTTCTTAAAATAAGAAGAAAGGGAGGAAAAACATAAAATGTTAAAAATTCTTCCTACGAGAGAATTCTTGACTCACGACATTGGATTTAATTCAAACGGTTTTTTTGCAGATTTGAATTGTGCTTAACAGAAATGGGCTTTTCCATAGATTTTTTATTTTTATATTTTCGATATACATTTTACAGTGTTGGACTTCAGGCAATAAACAAGATTACATGTTTTTTTTTTCAGCAAAACAAGATTACATTTTATTTTCTGAAGGCTAAAATTTTGGAACCTTGAAGTTATGGTACTGATACAAGGCAACAACAATTGTTTTCTTTTGTTTCCTTAGGGCTGACAAGGGAGACTCAATTATTGTATCTGGTTTGCACCATCTGGAATGGCTTAATCGGGGCACTGTGGTGGGTGAGATAAATCGAAGGTTTTCTACTAATGAGAACACATTGACGGTTGGATGGTCCTATGTGATAAGGACCTCAGGACAGAAAGCAGTACAACACTCTAAAAGACACCTGATTTGCATTTCCAACCTCACCGATGTTCAACTGTTCATAGGTTGAGTAATAAATTGCGAAGAAAAGTGCATATTTGATAATTAAAAAATTTGACTTTTTATGTATCTTCGATCCATAAACAGGCCTACGCACCCTTCACTTTGGATGTTGACTCGCTGAGTTACGGCAGTGTCCTGGAGTGCTTTAGTAATTATTTTACCTAGTATGTAAACTTAATAAATAAATTTATAATTATTAAATTTAATTTGATATTTTTGTTTAGATAATTTTATAAATTTATAAGTTAAAAAATAAGTTAAGAGGAATAAGCTGATTTTTTAATATTTTTAAATTAAGTATTTATAAGTTAATTTAATTAAATAATTTACTGTATTATTTCTATTTATTTTAATAGATATTATGACACTATAAATTTATATTATTTTTAGTTATCTTAACAATTAATGTATTTATAAGTTATTTTTTATTAAATATATTAAATGTTTATTAGTTATTTATAAATATTTAAAATAAATATTTAATTATTTAAAATTTTAAATATTTATAAGTTTGTGTTAGTTTTTAAATATTGGTGTTTATAAACTAATTTTTATGAGTTACATCATGATG
Source organism: Garcia nutans (assembly GCA_947685225.1). NCBI lineage: Eukaryota > Viridiplantae > Streptophyta > Magnoliopsida > Malpighiales > Euphorbiaceae > Garcia > Garcia nutans. Next base: position 40,006,713 of record CANTUV010000019.1, on the reverse strand, counting down.
TTTTATTTATGTTGTAATCACATCCAAAGTGCACATATTTTGTTAAATTTGATACAAGCCGGCACAAAATCAATACCCCAACTCAAAAAGAATGATCAACTATCTTGACATGATGCTTTTTTAGAAATATAACATTGGTAGTTTATTTTATTATCACTAAATTAGAGATTATAAAGGATATGAACCTTCTCATCGGTTGGCCAATATGACAAGAAAAGAAACCCTTTATTTATGATAAAAAAAAACCTCAAATTTCTTTTATTTTCTTCTAATCTTGATTTTCCAAACCAACGTAGAAAAAAACAAATTTAAGACGCCGGTTAGTTAGTAGCAGGGATGAGTAAAAATTTTTAAATTGAAACGACTGAAAATTAATTAATTTAATCGACTATATCAATTTAAATTTATTAAATTAGTCGGTTTTAAAATATAAAGTTATCAATAAATTTGACCGAACTTAATAAACTTAATAAAATCTTATCAAAACCGATAAAAATAATAATTTTTTTAGATTACTGTTAGATGATTGAATATTAAAATATGACTAATTTAATTGATTTTCATATTTAATTAATAGTTACCTGTTATTGGTCTACCACTTGGATGGTTGCACCAATCTATATCTTTATTTATATCTTCTTATATCTTTATTTTAACATTAATATAATTTCATTATCACTAAATTAGGAAGTCCATATAGTACGAAAAAGAAAACAATGTGCAAAACAAAAAATTGAATCTTTGAACTTTCTTAATTATCTAGAAAGATATGCTTGCATTTATAAATGTTCCAAGGTAGAGTATACTTTTCCTAGAGTCAAAAAATTCATCTAAAAGCATAAATAAGCCTAGCCAAGACGTGCTTAAACTTAAACATAGCTATAGCGTACGTATTAAAACTAGAAGTAATAAAACATCCAATTAAATTTCCATCGATAGTTGAAGACTGAGGAGAGTGGAGGACCATCTTTGATATAATAATAAGAGTTGCAGATGAAGACTTTTGGGATTATTTTCTTAGATATTTTTTACACAGCTCAACTTTAAGCCACTTTCTATCTCACGTATACCAAACCAGCATCAATTCGGATTAGATATTTTAGAAAAATTATGCGTGAATTGATATTGAAAGGTATAGTAAATTATTATATGACATTTGCATCCTAACCAATAAATGTTGCTACCATATTGACACGGCAAAATAATAGGATATGTAAAATAACAAATGAAAATTGATAAGCAAGCCCGCTTCAATTTTACCAGGAAATTTGAATTTTTAATGTTCCTTCCATTTCAACTTAATAGGTTACTTCATCTTCTTTTTTTTTTTCTGTTTTAAAATATAATGCACTCCTTATTTTAATAAATTAATTAATATATTAAATTTTTATAATATTTTTATTCAATATTATTTATTAAATATGTTTTATATTAAAATAAAAATATAATTAAAAAATATACACAAATATATATTTACAATAAAATAATTTTTTAAATTTTTTATGAAATAGAAAATAAATTTATCAATTTCATTCAGATAAAGTATTAATAATGAGACTTCAGCCTGCAATCATTTTTACTGCTCAGGAAGGGTAACACATTGAGTTTTTTTTTTAAACTGTAACACGTTTGAGTAATCGGCTACAGATAAAAGGTTGATGATGATATTATTATTAATATATGAAAAACAGTGAAGTTGGGATGAAGCAGATAAAGCAGTCGCTCCACTCCAAATAGTTTGGTATTAACACTTAATTAGTTTGGGACTAATGTCTAATTGAGAGGGAGAAATTATGCAATTTTGTCCACCGGCCTAGCAAATTTTAGGACAATCCAAAAACCTGAATTCTGAATATCCATAAATGGAAGCAAAATGCAGACAAGACCGACGAGCTTCTAACTTATCGGAATATGCAAGCACAAGTGAACCATACAAGAAAAAGGACAACTGGACAAGCATACCAAAAATAAAAACAACTCACATAGACGGTGAGACTAAAATAGACGAAAGCCTCAAACTGCAGCATACAGTTCTGGAACAAAAGAAAACCACCTGAAACCACAGCTCCACTTATCAGGTAATGAAGGGCATTTAGGCAGCCAATGCCATGTCTTCCTTAATATTTTGTAGTATAATATCTCTGGCCATGTATAGCAGCAAACACAGATCATCCCTTGATGCCAAAAACAATAAACATGCTCATAATTATGGTAACAAACTGACACAAATTTTCTACACATCATTTCAGGTAAACTTTTAATTTCCACCCAATTCCCTCCATTGCCCAATTCCCATAATTTCATGTTCTTTGAAATTCCATTTCTCCCAATTCCACCAATCAAATATAGCTTTCCTTCACTACTATCACTCGCCAATCTAACGAAAGTAAGCTCCCTTGGCAATTCATTGCCAAATCTCTTCCGCTTTTCTCTCTCCAAATCAAGACACACTGTTGAAAATGGTTCTGCAATGGTGAAGCACAATGACCCATTAAAAAACACACCTTCTTGATGACATTTGTCGCTTAGAATTGGATCAAGACTGTCAAATGTTTGCCAAGATTCGATTTTTGAATCATAAATAAAAGCTGAAATTGAGGCAAATTTGGAACATATCACCAGATTTTGTACCCAGATGGCGTTGAAACAAAAGTAAGTGATTCAAAAGCAAAAGGGTAACTTGGGAATTCAATAACCCTCGAAGATTTAGCCAAGAAATTACAAACAAGCAAATAACATGAACTGCGAAGAGAAAAGAAAAACAGCCTATTAGAAGATGAGAGAAGAGGACTGTGAACTACTAGCAGCAGAAGCAACGCAGGGTAGCAAAAAAGAGATTACAACAGCAGCAGCAGCAACAAAGTCTTAATCTTAAGTCAATTGAGATCGGCTATATGAATTAATCTTTTTCACTAAATACAATTTAAAGTTATCTCTATTGATAGATATAATATCATAAGATCACGTTGAACTACTTTTGACCAAGTTAGTTTAGACTTATCTCTGCTTCTCTTAGTTATATCTACTCTAACTTATTCAGTTTTTTTAACCAGCACATCGCTAAGTTTTCATTTCATATGGCCAAACCATCTCAATCTATGCTCTGTTATTTTATTCTTAATAGGTGTTACCCCTACTTTTTCTCTAATGCACTCATTGCGGATTCTATCCATTCTAGTATGATCACACATCCATCTTATCATTCTCATTTTCGCAACATGCATTTTACTCATGTATTGTCCTTTTACTGTCCAACACTCACTACCATACATCATCGCAGGCCGTATTGCAGTGCGGTAAAATTTTTCTTTTAATTTAATTGACATCTTTCGATCACATAGAACTCTTGTAGTACCTCTCCACTTCATCCAACCAGCATTAATCATATGATTTACATCTTCTTCACAACCCCCATCTTCTTGAAGAATAGAGCCACGGTATTTAAAATAAGTACTATGAGGTACTGCTATTCCGTCTAAAATAATTTTGCTTTTTTCTCTATTCTCACTATTAAATCTACAATGCATATACTCAGTCTTAGTCTTACTTAGCTTAAAACCCTTAGATTCCAAAGTGTTTCTCTATAACTCCAACTTTTGACTTACTCCTGCTTGAGTCTCATCTATTAATACAATATCATTTACATACATCATACACCAAGAGATGTCATCATGTATATGTCTTGTTAGCTCATTTATGACCAGGGCGAAAAGATAAACACTCAAAGCTGAACCTTAGTGTAATCCAATAAAAATGAAAAAATTCTTAGTATCCCCTCCCACAGTGCGGATATCGGTGATAGCTCCCTCATACATATCATTCAAGACTTGGATATATCGTATAGATATTCACCTACGCTCTAGGACCCACCATAAAATTTCTCTAGAAACTCTATCATACTCCTTTTTTAAGTAAATAAAAATCATATGTAAGTCCTTCTTCATCTCTCTATACTTTTCCATCAAATCTTTTATAAGAAAAATAACTTCTATAGTTGATCGACCAGGCATAAAGCCAAACCGATTTGAGGAGATACAAGTATCTGACTGCAAATGGTATTCCACAACTCTTTCCCATAATTTCATAGTATGGCTCATAAGCTTTATATTTCTATAATTTAAGCAATTTTGAATATCTCATTTATTTTTAAAAATAGGTATCAAATTACTTTGTCTCCATTCATTAGGCATTTTCTTTGTACTTAAGATCTTATTGAACAAAGATGTTAACCATGCAACTTTTGTATCTCCCAAATATTTTTAAACCTCAATAGGTATCTCATCTGATCCACAGGCTTTACCCACTTTCATCCTCTTCAAAGCTTCTTTAACTTCCGAAAACCTAATCCGTCTAGTGTATTTTACTTTTTTCTCCGGTCTAACGTCTAAACCCCTAATGTTATCACTACTATTACCATTAAGAAGTTCCTCAAAATAGTTGCTCCATCGTTCCTTAATATCCTCTTCTTGAACCAGAACCTTATTCTCTTTATCTTTAATGCACTTAACTTGGTTTAAATCACAACATTTCTTTTTTCTTATCTTAGCCAATTTATAGATAACTTTTTTCTCTTCCTTTGTTTCAAGTTTCTCATATAAACTCTCTAGAGATTGTGCTCTTGCTTAACTAACTGCCTTTTTAGCATCTTTTTTTTGCTTGTTTGTACTGCTCAAAAACATCATTGTTATTGCACTTAGGTAAACTCTTATACCACTCCATTTTACTTCTTATCACTTTTTACACTTCATCATTCCACCACCAAAACTCCTTCGAGGGATGTTCACACCCTTTAGATTCTCCAAGAATCTTTCTAGCTACTCTTTAATTATTGTAGACATGCCTATCCACATGTCATTTGATGACATACTCACATCTTCCTCCCACCCTCCAGCTTTGACCAACTCATCCTTGAACAATAATTATTTTTCATCTTTTAAAGTCCACTACCTATTCTTAGGACTATTATTCTTCCTTGGCCTATTAGTCAACCTCTTAAACTTGATATCCAAAATCACTAACCTATGTTGAGTGGTCAAAGCCTCACCTGAAATAACCTTACAATTCTTGCATCGAGTTCAATTGGCTTTTCTTGTAAATATGAAGTCAATCTAACTTCTATTTTGCCCACTTTTAAAGGTCACTAGATGTGATTCCCTTTTTATAAAATATGTGCTTGCCAGAATCAAATCATAGGCTAAAAAAAATAAGGATACTCTTACTTTCTTCATTTTTAATTCCAAAACCATACCCTCCATATACCTCCTCAAAATCTACTTTGCCTTTTTCTACATGTTTATTTAAGTCTCCTCCTATAAAAATATTTTCATCATTTGGAATCTCTCGCATAAGTTCATCCATATCATCCCAAAAATTTGCTTGCTCTCCCCATCCAATCCAACTTGAGGGGCATATGTACTAACTATATTGATGGTCTCATTCTGGAGCACAAGTTTAATTGAAATAATCTTATCGCTTACTTTTTTCACCGCTACAACCGTCTCCTTTAGATTCCGATATAAAATTATACATACTCCATTTTTACTTCTATCTGTACATGTATATCATATTTATACCCAATATTCTCAACTTCTTTACTGTTTCCTCCAACTCATTTAGTCTCTTGAATACAAGCAATACTAATTTTTCTTCTCTCCATAGTATCAACAAGTTCTCTCAGTTTACCTGTAAGAAATCCAATATTTCAAGTTCATATTCTGATCTTACTCCATAATTGTTCTTTCTTATGCTTCTTCCTATAAATTTTTTTACCATTATCTAAACATGTATATCTCATATTACTCTTATTATTCGTATTTTGGACTAACTTCTTTATCCATATCCGTCCATGATGTGAGAATCCTTATTTATTATGCACCACATCCTGGAGCCGATATGGAGCGTTGCATTCGGGGAACGCCCTACACCCTTGCTTATTCTTCACTACACCCGGGCTCCGATGTAGCGCGTCGCAAGTAGGAAAAGCCCCAACGATATTATTATTAGAATTCATATAATGAGATGTGACAAGTTTTATGCTGGCTGTCACCTACTGCAACCCTCCTCCTTACCTGAGCTTGGGACCGGCTATACACAAGAAACTCATATATAAGCGGAATTGTAGCAAAAAAGAGATTTTGATAAAGTTAAATTGCGCTAGGCACCAATCATAGAATCATATAAAGAGTATCGATAATAAAACTAAGGATGAGAAAGTAAAAGAAAAGAAGAGAAAGGATTACTAGAAGAACAGTGTTTGGACATGAAAGAAACAGAGAGGATAACAGAGTTGAAACGCTTACAAGTTGATCTGAGATTCAATAATGTCTTAAAAGGCAATAAAGATAATATATGATCAAGAAGCTCCCCTCGTAGCCGGCTCCAGATCCCAGGATCCATTTCTGGCAAGATCAGTGAAGATTGAGGGCTTGCTGAAATAAAAGCTTGGTCTCTTATCTTGAGAGGAGATAGATAACCATTTGGTTTAAGGGTATGTTTTTGGGAGTGAAACATGTGTAGAAGAGTAGAAAGAAAAAGTTCAATCTTTAAGCTGAAACTTAAAACTCTGCGAATAAAAACTTAAAAAGGGCAAATGAAAAATGACCATGGAGATGTAATGCGAAAAATCACCATTGACTTATAGAAAGAAATGGCTTGTTAGGTTCACATGGGCAGACCGGCTATTAGAGTTCGCTGAACCTGCAAGTGGCCATTTCTTTTGGGCTCGGCAAGCAACTAAGCCTGGCTTTTTGTGTGTATATATTAAATAGTATTAGTCATTTTATTTATATCGTGGATTCAGTCCACTAGACTAATGGCTTCGTCTAGTAGGTCTAAATTTACATATCCTTTGCCCCATTATCAGTTGTTTTTGTGTGAAAGAATGGTTATTTAGGAGATAGTCCACCAATAAAATTATATAATACATGTAGTTGTACTTCGAAATAAAAATTCAAAGTCAAACAATGTTATCATTTATCTGAATGATATTAACTAATAATTATATTATTCATTTTTTTATTTTAATTAAATAACTTCAATTAAAAATTTAAAATCAATATTTCTGAGTTTTTAAAACAGCTATAAAACTATTCAAACAATGATTTATTAATTGCATAATAAAATGTTGAAGATGAGCTTTGATATATAATTATAAAAGCTTTATTACACTATCAAAAGTATATCATAGTTTTCAATACTTGGAAGTATTTATATTTTTTCGTTTTATAATATGTTTTGTAATAATTCTAACATATAAGAAGACTATTGGCATTTAAAATTCTTTCAATTTGATGGGATCCACTTATTAAGAAAAATTAGAAAACGTTAATTTATGCATTCAAAACTTTTTAATATACTTTCCTATTCATAATGTTGAATATATCCAAAATATTATAAAAATCATTGAAACAATAAACTAATGATTTTCATATATGAATAGGTACATAGTATTTGTATAATTTATTCATATATAATAAAACATTACTTGCAAAATTTGAATAGTTTCTGCGTACAATCAATTTTATTAAGTTATATCTCGTACATGTTATATTAAAACTATTTATTATATATAATATTATCTTGTGAATTACTGTAAATTTTTAATAGACTAAATATACAGCTATATTAAAATTCAATAAAAAAATTTTTATTGTCTTTATAATACTATATGGCTTAATTCCGAAAAGATAATCTACACAAAAAATATTATAAATTTGTTTTAAGTAGATGCATTTTTTTAATATTAATTTTGAATCTCTCTCATAAAAATAAAAAATATATATATTTTTGTATATATATATATACATTGATTCACGCTCGCCTATCCCTTATTTTCACCATTTCAAGGCCTCCTTAGAACACTGTAAATATTAATACCACCTTCCCAACACACTAATTATCATAGTCATGAACCTTATTATTATGATTAATGACCATGCAGTTCACCATCATGTTGATTCAAAGTTTAAATTGTATAAGAGAAAATCTGTAATTAAGAATATTTTATTTGGAATACCTAATTGGATAAGATTTTTAATTCCTTTTAACTCAGTAATTAAAAATCCTTATAGAAGAAGGTTTGTATTTTTTCAATTCAAGTCAAACACACATATTATACATATATAATCTCAAGTAAATTTTGCTTTAAATCACAATGTGGCTTATAATTGTATGATATTGTGAAGTTTTTTTGGTATAATTAAATTGCGGGTTTTGAGTATTTTCTTTTCTTTTTATTGTAATATCTGAAATTTTTAAAAATTTAATAAAATAAATTAAAATTAAATTAGATAAATTAAATAAATGATTTAAATGGTAATTAGAAGGTTTAGAAGTGAAAAGTGAAATATATATGTGAAATATATATAAAATATACATAATATATATAAAATTAACTAAAAGTCAACACTTTTTAAAAAATCAAAATGTTAAATGACATTTTTGTAAATATACTTTGAAAATTAAAAATTATTTAAATAATTTTAAAATAATTTATTTTTATAAGAAAGATGTAAATTTTGAATTTTATTAAATAAATAATTAATTAATTAAAAATATAATATAATATATTATATATATGGTTTTAAATGAAAGTGGAAAAGAAGAGAAAATATAAAGTGATCTTCTTCTTCTTCTTCTTCTTCTTCTTCAAGTGGAGGCCGAACCTCCATGGGTGATCAAACCAAGGATTTTCTTAATCTAAGCTTCCAAAATTGAAGGATTCTAAGGTTTCAAGATGGATTTTTAATGATTTCTACTATAAATAGTAAGTTTTTTATTTTTTTTTGAAAAATCATGATTTTATGAATATGTTGATTTTGAACTTTTGAAGTAATATATTTTAATTGCTTAATTGGGTATGAATGAAGTTATTTTGGGTTGTTAATAATGATTTTAAAGTTGGATTGAAGAAATAGTTAAATTTAAGTAAAAATTAGTGAAGAGAGAATTTAGGATTATGAAATTTTTTAGTTTGTGAAATGATGAGTTTTAATTGTGCAAATTAATTGTAAATGAGTTATTTTGATGTATATACAAGTATTTTAAAGTCAAATGTTGAATTTGGCTAGGTTTGATTGGAGTTTGAGAATGGAAGTGTTGATTTTAGGTTTCAGAAAAGGATATTTTCAAAGTTGGTGAATTATTTAGTTTTATTATTTAAAATATGTTCTTTAGCAATAAAGGTGATGAATATAAGCTTGAAGTGATAATTAAATTGAGTTGGAATGAAAAGTCTTCAATGGGGAAGGTTATGTAATTTTAAGATTTTTGACATAAGTATGTGTTTATGTAATGTAATTATTTTCAACATGTTATAGTATGTTTTTAATAATATAAATAAATTTAAAATACTAAATTGAATGGTTCAATATGATTTTTCAAAGTTAAAGTGATGATAGCCTTAACTTTGGAATTTTAGTTTGAATGGTATTTAATTATGATTTAAGATTGAAAATGCATTTAAGTGTGATACTAAATGATTATTTATGATCATATTTGGTATAGGTATTGACAAGAATTGATTTGTCCAATCCAAGTGTTGAAGAGCAAGTTGAAAGAGAATGTTGATGTTAGTTTTATGGCTTGCATTTGGTTGCTTTTAAAGGTAAGTATAAACTTGTGATGAACTGGACATATTTGCATTACATTGGGTTTAACACATTTTGGATTAAAAAATATGTTAAGCTACTTGATATATGGAACATGTATGAATAATGTGCTATGACATATATAATGTCATATATATATTAAATGCATTGTGAAAAGCTATTGTTAATGGCTAAATTATATAAAATGTGAAATATTTGTATTATGTGAAAATGATCTAAAATATTTGGGAAATGTCATTTGTTGTGTATGCATTAATGGCATTGTTAAAAAGTCATTGGTAATAGCTAAAGTGCATAAAATGTGAATCATATGTGAATTATGTGAAATAATCAGAATATCTGGGTGATGAATTTTAAGGTAAAATATGATGCAATGTGATGATATGATGAAATGTGATGAATTGATATTGCTATAAATGAGAAAAATGAGAAAAATAAAAAAAAAGATGAGAAAATAAGGCAATGTGTCTAATAGATAATGAAAAATAAGGCAATGTGCCTAACTTAATTATGAGAAAATGAGGAAGAGATTGATAATGAGAAATATGAATTAATTGTTTGCCTAGTATGTTATTTCATTTTCAGAGTTATATGTTTGGCGGCATGCCTATGAGGTTATTCTCTTTATTTGCCTTCAGGGCTAACTTTTGAGTAACTATTTAATTTGCCTTTGGGCTAGACATTGGACATCATTTGCATTCGGGCTACATGTTGGACATCACTACGATTTGTCTTTGGGCTAGACGTTGGGTGTCATTTGCCTTCGGGCTAAACGCTAGGTGTCAATATAGACTAAAACAATAACTCTGAGATTTGAATAACATATTAGATTCTTTGGGCCCATGTTTGTATTTGCTTTTATGTGAAATATGAAACGGTTGAAAAATATGTTAAAATGAAATAATATAAGATATGATATCCATAAATATTTTTCATTGACATTTCTTTACAGTTTTATTATTATCAAAATTTCTACCGCTAAGCTTTTAGCTTAGTACGATTGTAATTTATCGCGTTGATGACAAGGGCGATCCCATAAAGCCGGAGAGTTCTACTAGATCAAGTCGGGTCGAGATTAAAGTTGTTTGTTGAGTTAGTTTTTGCTACGTCAAGGTCAGAACCATTTTGTTATCATGCACATATATATTATATCATAGTACAATTTGTTATAATGTATTTTATGATTATGTTTTTGGAGAATAAATTGTAAATTATAGAAAATATTTTGGGATAAACTGTGTAATGTGAAATTTTAAATGTGTTTTAATATGAGTATGTATATTTATAAATAATTTGAAAAAATGTAGAGAATTTGTGAAGTATTGGTGAAATGGTAATGTGATATTGTTGAGACTTGTTTTATGCAAGTTGTGATTTTGTTGAAATTTGAAAATGTCCAAATTACAGATAAAACTCTGACGAACTCTGATGAATTTTTTTCAGAAATTTTATATTAAAATGTTATTTTGATAATTATATAATAAATAAAGAATATTTTATTACTATATATATATATTTAAGTATTTGAAAATTTAAATTGTAAAGTGAAAAATTTTATTAAATCAGATTGTGATATTTTATACTGTATATATATATTTTATATATATTTAATATATGTATTATACGTATATAAAATATAAAGGTGTTATATTTATACCTTTCAATTTATTGAAAAATTCTGCTCTTATTCTCTCTGGATACAAATTTATACTAAACCATGTTTAATTTCTATCCATTATTCTATTTTTTTTATTTTCATTTTGCTATTTTTATTATTATTTGCATCAAGTAAACCTATATAAATATCTTTACAAAATAAGTAGTATCAAAATTATGTTCATTATTGGTAATAAAATTTGAAATATAGGAGTATGATTGCAATATTAACTTTAATATTTGGCTAGTTAGATGAAAACAATTTTGTTATAGAATAGATTGCATAATTATTATTGCACAAAGATAAACAAACTAAAAGATTTATTGAGGAACATAAGTAAAATTTGAAGAAAAAGCGGTGACTATTCTTCATGTATACTTATCTAATAAAGTTCAATAATAAGTCATTTATAAAAAAATTGTCAAAGATTTAAAAAAAAAAAAGTTAAAGTGTTTGTATGTAAAGAAAAATCTTACTAACTAATTAGTTATGAAGTATCGTATACATATGTTTAAATATGATAAAAGTAATATTTTTGAACTCTAATTCAAAGTAAAAAAAAATTGATTATTGAGAAATTAATAAAGTTTTATTTGATAAAAACTTGCTGATAAATAGTTTTTTTAGTGATAATAATAGTTCAACTAAAATTTTAGCAGTTAAAGAGAAATTTGAAATTAAACACGATAATTTGGTATGTAACTATTGAATAATTACAATTTTGTTGATGTTATTGTTGCACAAACTGTAAAATTATACAGTACAATTGTTAATTCAACTAAGTATCTTAGTTAGAATAATAAAACTAATTAGATAAATACATATATTAATATTTTTTTAAAAAAATATACTCTAAAAGTTGTTTGATGAACCCTAACATTTCTCATGACAAACACATAAAATTATTTAGCAATTTACTATTTCAACTATAATGCTTAGTTAGAATAATTATTCTATTATATAGTTTTTTGCGCAAATTAGATTTTGCAATGAGACGCTTAAAGGTTCCAAAATTAGTTGATGGTGAATTTTAAATTTTAATTGCTATATGCTCATTCTACTTATTTAAATTCGAAATGTTGATACGAAAAAATATATTTTTTTTATGTGTTTGGATAATATTAATTACATATTTATTGATGATGAGAGAATTATTTGTATATGTGCTGGAAGGTTCTATTATTATGAATTTAGTTACATATTTATTTTCATGTCAAAATTTGAGTTTTGATAATTTTATGGTTTAAGTTTTTTTTTATTAAATAAGTTGTTTGCTTGTTGATTTTGATTCAAGAGAATTGAAAGTCTAAAGCAGTAATTTATTAGGATAATTTTGAAAGTAAATTGTAAAAAAAGGAAATTTGTAATCAAGTTACCTATTCCTAATTTTGATCCTTTGTCTTTCAGATATGGCTGGGAAGAGCATGTTCTAGCGGTTGTCTTTTGTTCTTTTAATTTGGTTTGGTATTGTCATGTATCAGAATCAAGATTTTCTGTTCTTTTGAAGGTGAAGAGATCTTTTATTAAAGGTCCAGAAAATACTTTCCATGATTAGAGAGAGGAATTACTTGCGGGTTAAACTCGGTTGATGGCTCGGTAAGAGTAATAAGTTATCTTAAAATTATATGACTTGCAACAGTATTGATGGAGGCGGCGGCACTGATTGGATAGCAGAGGTTAGTAGGGATAATTGTATTTTGGTAAAATGTTTTATTTTATTTTTTTAAATTTTTATTATAAAAGATTAGATTTAATTAAAATTTAAGAATTAATTTTTTAAACAAGAAATTATGCTAGAAAAAATCAAATTTCAATAATAAAATAATCATTTATTTTTATTTTTTAAATATGGATAACTCTTCAATTTTAAGAGTTTTCTAATCACAATTTATGATGGGATTTTAATAGAATTTTTTTTATAAAAAGTAAAAAATATAAGAAAGAAGTACTTCAATTTATTATAGATTTTTCTATCACAGGCACTGTATTTTAAGATTAGTAATGACGAGATAAGTAAATCAGAACATGAATTTAAATTAATTTTTTTTAAAATTACAATTGTTCTAATTCGTAAATCAGAACATGAATCATCTCCCTCTTAGAATTTTCCCATGTACATATATATCATGTATAAGTAAAAGAAGCTTTTCAACTCGAAACGCAGCGACAATGGAGGAATGGGTTGGAGTGGAGTCTGAAGAATTTGGCGGAGGAGAATTTCATCCTGATGCAGTCACAAAATACAAATATGTCAATGGTCAAAAGCCTCCTGAGCATCTTGTTCTTCTTGTCAGGAAACATCTTCTGTTTTTGGGTTGGAAAATTGAGCGTACCAATTTTCAGGACTATACTCACATCTTTAGATATCGATATATTTCACCGGACTCTTCCAAGAAATATTTTTCTCTTAATGTACTTTGTCGTGATTTAAGAGATTCGATCATTCCTCAATCTACCTCTATCTTGCTGGCTCTGGCAAGCAAGAAGAAGAGGGTCGACGACGACGACAAAGAAGAAGAAGATGATGATGAATGGCAAGAAAATCAAGATTTCCCAAAACCCAGAATAAGAAGAGAGGAAGAAGAAAAGTAAATCAAATTTCAAAGAAATTTGAATTACCTGTAGTGCAAAAACCAGTCAAGAAAAGAAGTAATCTTCGTCGTATCTTGCCTATGTTGTTAGAAAAAGATGTGGTATCTGTGGGAGACAAAGTTCGTTATTTTGGCGGTAAAAATCCAGATCATTCGCATGGCAAGATCACTCTTGATGGAATTGCCTGTGACTATTGTCACAAAATTTGTTCTCCTAGTGAATTCGAAGCTCATGCTGGTAGCACCAGACACAGGCCTTCTGAGTATATTACATTGGAAAACAACAGAACTTTATTAGACTGTAAAAGGAAATTGGGATACCAAAGTAAGAAGATAATCAAAATAAAGCCTAAAAGAAGAAGAAAGGAAAAGAGTGGATATATTAAGGATGACAACGACAGTGATTATATTTGTTCTGTTTGTCGTGATGGTGGTGATCTAATTTTATGTGATAAATGCCCATTAGCTTTCCACAAAAGTTGCATTTGCTTGGAGGATGTTGATGTTCCTGATGGGGATTGGTTTTGCCCATTGTGTTGCTGTCGTATTTGTGGCCACAACAAATGCCATTGCCAAGATAATGTTCAAGATGGCAGTATCATTCTTACTTGTACCCAATGTCAACAGAACTTTCATTTTGGCTGTGCAAGGGGCTGCAGTAGTTTGGATGATAATTGGTTCTGCAGCAACAAGTGTGAAATTATTTTCTTAGGCCTTAAAAAACTTTCGGGAAAACCAATTTCAGTTGGTGAAGATTATCTAACTTGGACATTGTTGAAGTCTGGTAGCTCTGATGATGATAAGAGACTGAATAGTGCAATTGAGTTAATGCACGAATGTTTTGAACCAGTGGAAGTAGTATATACAGGAAGAGACATAGTTGAAGATGTGATTTTTGGAAGAGAATGTGAACTTAACCGTCTGAATTTTCGGGGATTCTACACAGCTATTTTAGAGAAGGATGATGAATTAATAACTGTGGCGAACGTTCGAGTTCTTGGAGAAAAGTTGGCTGAGATACCTCTTGTTGCTACCAGATTTCAGTACAGAAGGCTTGGGATTTGTTCGATGTTGATGGATGAGCTCGAAAAGCAGCTGATGGAGTTGGGGGTTGAGAGGTTAGTGTTACCTTCTGCTACTGTCACAGTGAACACATGGGTTAATGGTTTTGGTTTTTCTGTAATGACAGACAATGATAGAAGAGAATATTTAGGTTATACTTTTCTGGATTTTCAAGGTACTGTCATGTGTCAGAAATTCTCAAGAAAGACCTCTCCTCCAAGAAAAAAGCCAAGGTTGTCTGGCTACCGACCAGACCAACAAATTTTTGAATGTAAATTAATGGTCAACAGATTTTGGAAATTTTTGATGTAAAATTTGTTTTCTGGAATGGATAATTCATAGTAGTAGTATATAATATCAATTTCATAATGAATACATTCTTTTATTTCTATTGCTTTGAATTTACAGCCTAAATTTGTATTAGATTAAGAAGACTGATTTATGCGGAGATATTTTTTGTTTGCTGTATATACAGACACTTGTCTTTTCCTTTTTTGTTCTTTTCTTTTTGAACTGACAAAGTGGATGATTATATTTTTCTAATTATCAAGTTTAGCAGTATGCCAAAACCATTTATGAAAGAAAATTTCAGCCCTAACAATGAATTCGTAATTACCAAAAGAAATAAATTCACAGTTTTATTAATAGGTTATAAATTACAAGATCAGGAATAAGAAAAAACTTTTATGTTACAGAGGTAAACATCACAATCTGTTGAAGGCTTGAAGCTAATAAAAATTGACAGAAAATTAACAAACAAACTAGCAAAGTACATGAAGAGTGTAATATATTACAATAAGATACAGATTTCTCAGATATCTGGAACAAACAGATGCTGCTTGCCCATGTCAATCACTCCAGTTGTCCTGATCCTCAACTGGCCCTGTGTCCTGCGTGTATTCCAACACCATAAGAATGCAGCAATCTGCAGCTTGAATCTATTTACTGGGCACATATATGCCAATAAAATTGCCAAAATTAATAAATTTAAATTGCACAGAGATAGAGGATCTACCATCTCATCAGATATCAATCCAGATGGAGACCAGACTAAAATTTGTCTATCATTGCCACCCGTGTATATTTCCTGTGACATGATAAATCAGAAACAGGTTGGAGGAATTATATACGAGCAACAGATTAAAATCAGAAACAGATTAAAATCCAGTTATATCTCTTCTTCTTTCTCCTTTAATCTTTGTCCTCAATGGAAGCCCAAAAATCTAAAAAAAACACAAGCTTCTCTATTGGCTTCGGATGAACATTAATTGGGTCTAGGAAATAAATGCAGACCATACAGAAGAACTAACCTTGATATTGAGTTCTGATCTGATATTCATGAATTCTACAGAATGAGGGTTTAAGAACTCAAATTTAACTAACAATGTAACACATATGCTGCTTTGTCTAATTCATAAGAAACAACAGAAGAAAATTTAAGGCAATAAAATTGAACCTGATCTTGAGAGTTAAACCAGCAACAGTTCACGTACTCAAAATGGCCACGAAATCTCATGGACGTTGTACCCGACCAAACATCAAATGCCTAAAGCATGTAAGAGAACTGTTAAATATTTCCATAAAACGCATCATTTTTCCGTTTACAACACACAACCAATAAAAGAAAAGAGACAGAGTGCCTACTTTCACTGCTGTCATGCATGGAACAAAAGCAAGTGATGCATCTGTTGTTGTGGCCAATTGAATTGGCTTGCTAGTTTGCAAGCGAACAGTTCCAAAGTTAACGAGCGTATCACAGCCAGATTCAACATCCCATAACCTCATTCTTGAGTCTGATCCTGAAATCCAAGTATGGAGATAGAGTCAAATGTTAAACAGAAACAAAAACAATTGTTTCTACGTAAAATGAAATCCTTTAAGTTCATGAGGCATAAGCAGAAGAATAGGAACCAACTTGGCCACATCCAGTAAAGAACAAAAAACTTAATTTTTAATAATTTGAGCTCTATTAATAAAGATCTTGAGATAATCTTTTGAGTATGCTATCTAATACTACAATAAATGATCTTAGCATCAAACCAATGTTTTATTACTACTGCAACACTTTTAAGACAGCTGCCTGCTGCTTTAGCTGATTGAGATGCTGCAAGCGCTTTCTTCATCTAAACATCTAAATAGAAATTTTATTTTTGTGTCTGCTTAAAAGTCATCAAATGTTTTATCCAAGAGGAATAGCTCAGTTGGTTGAAACAGGACTGAGCAAGTAAGAGAATACACGAGTTCGAATCCCACTAAATATACTATTGGGTAGGGGCAAAAGAGTCTTAACTTGTAAGCTACGCTCCGAACATGATCAATCCTGCACCTAGACCGTTAAACAGATAGAAGTGAGGAAACATGTGGGATAAAAAAAAAGTCATCAAATGGTTTGATGTTAGAATATAACTGCAGCATCGCTGAGGCCTGTAAGTATCTTTTCTGGACAACCTCCTTAATCAATGACTAACTCAATGAATAATTGAGTTGAACCAACTGACCGGATCATGGGTTCAGGAGATTAAAAATTTACTCAAGTGACAGCTTAAACTTAGGCTCATCGTGCATGCTTTCGTATTACATGTATCATCTAAGTTTTAGAGAATGAAGAGCTTAAAGTAATGCTAACTTTAGGTAATGAAAACAGCACAACCTGCGCTTAGAAGATACATCCCATCCTCAGTTAATTTTAGACCAGTAACAGCACCATAATGTGCAGTGGCACGATCTTGGCTAGACAACATCCCTGGATGTAATCTCTGCCTGACAGGTCCCTTGGCAAGAGTTCGACCAAGAGGTGACTGCTTTACTCCATTCCCGCTAGCTGATTTCTTTTGTGATGCACGTGGTTTTGAAGACAAATTTTGACCTGCTAATGAGGCCTTTAAAATGCAAACCTGAATATTGTTAATATATGAAAAAACACTTCCTAAATGCCCTAGCAGAAGAAAATATAACTGAATACTTGGAACATTTTTTTCAAAAGAAATTACAGAGAATTAGTAATTCATAGTTAATAAAAGTAACAAATATATAAATAGATATAATTATAAGGAATGAGATAAACTAATTTTAAACAAATTTATAGATAACCAATTCTTAGTGACACATGAATCGAAGTGCATACAAATGAACAACTCTGCATGAAAGGCATGTAATATGAATATACATCTTAAAGGGTTATAAATCAGTTCAAAGCAAATAAAGGGGAAAATTGTTTCTGAAGTTTTTCAGTTGATGGGGGTAAAACAAAATAACATATATGAAGAAAAGTTATTAAGTGGTGAAGAGATTGTAGTATGAAAACAAATAAGGATTCATCTTGGAAGAGAGAAGGACAAGTCATAGGAAAGTGACCTTATTGGTGACAGAGCGTGCCAGAATTGGTGGGCGTCTCCCAAGCTGAGATTGAGACTGATCTAGAACACGAAAACATCCAGCGCGTCTGATATCCCAAAACCGTATGGCACCATCACATCCTCCAGTAACCAAAACCCACTCATTTGAAGTTGACCATTCCACTGTCATAACACCATCTGCCACCACAGAAAATAGCACAATGTGCTTTATATCCCCCCTACCGGGTGTTAAATTGTAAGCTACACAATCTCGAATGAGATTACTCTGTTGCTATTAAGATAAAGATTCTGACATTGAGTCAAAAATAAAACAAATAGCACAGACTATGACATACAATGGTCCAATCATGGGCAATGGATCATATGAACACCCTTGATTAGGAAAAGGACCAAAAGGTATAAGTTCTCATCATTTAGAGAAACAACAGGTAAATAAATAAACCACCAGGGAAAAAAATCTTAGTGTCTATTACATTCACCCCAAGTCCGGACTAGATTGGGATTAAAGCTTAGATCCCCTTTGCCTGAATCTACTAATGACAACAATCCCAAATGAAGAAAAGAGAGAGAGAGAGAGATTATCAGCATACCACGGTGACCAGATAGAGTATGTGCAAATGCACCAGAAGCAATATCACATAACCGAACTTGTACATCTTCAGTTCCTGCAGCTATCAGCATGTGAGTGGTTGCCAATGGAGACATGGCAGTTCTATAAACCTTTCCAGGCATTTTAAAATTCATGACCACCTACAATACCATGCATACAAAAACAAATAAATAAACATAAATAATATGCCTCCTAAGTAATAAACATTTAATTCAAAGCAAGCACAGCAATATGTGAAAACCTGAGAGGTATTAGTATCCCATAGTTTTATATAATGATCATATGAACCAGTGACGAATAGCCCTGTATCAACCGGATACCATATAGCCGAAGAAATGGCATATTTATGTCCAGTTTCGTGTTGCTTGTCAATAACAAATATGCATTTGTGCTTAGCAATAACACCTCCTCCTTCATAATCCGTAGGCCGTTGAATATCAAAAACAGCGGCTGATGCATCTGATGCACCAGATAACAAATATCGACTCTCTGTCAAATCAACCTGATTTTATGATCAAAAACATTGCCTATCGCCGCTGATTAAGTAACAGTAACACAATACCAAGCATGAAATTAAAGCTACGCACCTGAAGAGAATTGATGGAACCTCTATGAGGAGAGACGATGTCTTTGTAATTGGAGAGTTGAAGATTAGCGATCCGGTTGGATTTAACCCGGCTCGTGAAGGAATTGGTGCGGATTTTGCCCGCTTCTCTGTCTCTAATATCCCTCCACATTTCCAAGGCATCTTTAGCCTCAAGAAGAGGACGCGATTCAGTTTCTTCTTCTTCGTCTTCAGCTCCTCTGCTCTTTCAGCTCCTCTGCTTCTTCAGCCTCGTTGTTGTAAATAATGGATAATATTATTTCCTTGTAAATTTGCAATATTAGGTTCATCAAACTATTCAAAACATGAGCCCAATTCTTATGCATGGATCAGTCTCTGACACTAACTTGGGCCTAATCGGCTGTTTGCCCAAAAACAAGAGATTTTAAAAAATACCAGAAAAAATAAAAAAATTTAAATTTATCATATTTTTTAAAATATTTTTAAATTTACCAAAATTTATAATTTTTTTATAAAAATATCAAATTTATATAATTTATTATAATTTTTTATTTATTATGATTTTATTATGAATTTATAAATTTATAAATTTTATTATAAATTTATTATAAAATAATTAAAATATCATTAATAAAAATAAAAAAAAATTTATAAAACATAATAGCGAGTCTCCCCCTCCCGTAAAAGAATTCAACTATAGACATGTTTACACGCCTTAAAATTTAAAGGGAAATTTACGCCTTAAAATTTAAAGGGAAATTTACGCCTTAAAATTCAAAGGGCAATTTACATGTCACGTGTGTTTTTTTTTTTTTTTTTATGTATGTAAAACATGCTAATTTGTTTTCAAAAATATGTTTTTGACAATTTTTTTATTTTTTTATTGTAATTTTTTCTATTTTATTTTTTATATTTTTTATTTAAAAAAAATTATGTTATATTTTTAGTATACAAATATATATATACAATATATATATATAATATACTCAGCGATATAAATTATGTCTATAATACATCTGCAACGCATCTATAGTACATTTATAATATATCTACAATACATCAACATAATATTTTTAATATTTATTTAATTTAATTTTTTTTATTTTTATTCTCACAATATTCAATAATTTTTTACATAAAATACACGCAACTTAAATAATAAAAATATAACATATACACAATATTTACTACACATCTATATAAAAAAATTATATATATTTTTATTTTTTTTATTGTATAATATGTAAAATTTATTTATAAATAAGTTTAGTGATTTTTATTAATATATTTTTATGTATTTTACTTTTTTATTTTTTATAAGTTTTATTTATTTTTTATATTTAAAATTAAAAATTTTATCTTTTATAAAAAATTATGATTTTTATATAATGAAAAAAAAATTAAAATGTAAATTTTAATTATTTTATTATAATATTTTTATTTAATAGTAACTTAAAAAAATTAAAATTAAAATAAAATATTAATTGTTGTGAGATAATAGGTATTTAAAAAAATAGTTTAGTAAATAATGAAATATTTTTAAATTTTAGCTTTAACTTTTTATAAAAATGTAAATATTTTTAGTTTTTATAGTATTTTTAAAATAAAAATTATTTTTTTGGATAGTTATATGAATGTCTCAAATTTAAATTTATTATTTTTCTTACAAATAAAACTTATTTTTTTATTCTCGGTTTTTAACTTTTTTTAAAAAAAATATTATATTATTTATATATTGAAAATATATTGGATATATCTCTAAAGTATATTAACGATATTTATATATTCGAAAGTATGATACTTTTTTATTTGAAAGTTAAAAAATAAATATTTTTGCAAAAAAAAGAGTATTTTTAAAAAATATTTTTTTACATATTTTTGAGAAATCCCATAAAATAAAATGGGGAAAATATGTACACACAAACAAGGCAGACGGACACTAGCTCAGACGAATTCCTAAAGAGTCTTTAACCTCCACTTATGTTACCCGTTTTGAAGAAAAGACCGCTTACACAGTTTAAAAGTCGATGCAACATCACAATGTGCATTCAGTTTCTACAAAGAATAATTTTAGAAGGGAGGAAGTAGAATAATGGAGAGAGTAGAAAATTTTTTTCATAAGTTTTTTCGATTATTGTTTTGTATAACTAAAATCACATAAAATATTAGTTGATATTATCTAAATCAAATAAAAATTTTAAATTTTATTTGAACTCTCTAAATATATTTTTATTAACTAATTAAATATTTATATATATTTAATTAGTTATGCTATGAAGTTACCTACTCATTATGGACACTGGACAGATCCAACCTAAAGAAACCAACATGAATCGTATAAAATAAAACTTTAATTTATATGCATCGAGTTTAATTTGAATATATGTATAATATAAATAGTTATTTTAATTAAACAATACCTAAACGGAAGGCTTTGATAAGTGAAGGTATATGAAAATTTAATGAAATAATAAAGAAAAGCACATGTATCGGTCTATCAAACTGACAATTTAATTGTAGGGTGAAAAATTGGCATTTGAAGGTGACATAAGTTGGTGGGAGGTGGGTCGTATTCAAACTGTAAACAGCGAAGAAAATGGAAGACAGAAAAAGAAAAAGGAACTCTAAAAGACTGTGCTCTTAGCTCTTTAAATTGTCAGAGTAGTCATTCAAAAAGAAAAAAAAATGCATAAGAAGACAAGAAAAGATTTCAGAAAAACACCATTAAATCATTTATTTGCTTCTGCTTTTGCCTCTTTTTCTATTAGTCTTTTAGAATCTTTAATTTGTTGATTTGCACGCGTTTGCTTGTTCACATAATACATTATAATATATTTATGAATTATTATATATGGCCTGCCATGCATCGTAATTTCAATTACTCGAAGCTTACTTATAATTACAAAGTTACTTATATCACACGTAGATAATTATCACCATCTAGTGTTTTGCTCCCACTGCTTTTCTATTTTAATTTATATATAAATATGTTAATCAGCCACTGATTCCTAGTTTTCAATAACTTTTTCTTATCATGTTAATTATTAAGATTATTTTTTAATTTTTAAATATAAATTTAATTATATTTCAGTCTCGTTTAAATTGTCACCCTTAATTTATATATATTTATTAAAAAAATACTTAAATTCTATCAATATTATATAAAATTATTTTGAATAAATTAAAATATTATTTATTAACTCATTAATATTAAAAATATTCTACTCTAATTTTATTTATTAACACATTAATAATAATAATACAGTTAAAAAACTGCTAAATAATTTTTATAAATTTTATAAAATAACAATATATGTGAGGTAATTTTTTATAAAAATAATAATTTAAATGGGACAACTATAGTATTATTTTTGAAACAAATTTAAATTTGAATTAAAAATGGAAAAAAAATATATGAATCAGTGGATAGTAATTACTTACTATTTGGTTTTTGTGAATTTAAAATTTATTTATTGTATTCTTGTTTTAATTCAAAAAAATACTTTTATTTTTTTCTTTTTTCTTTTTAGTAGATGGCTTTTAACAAAAAGTAGCATAATGTATTTTGAATAGTAAGTAGCATAATATTTTTTTTTTTTGAAAATAGTAGCATAATATTAACTAAGACATAGCAATTTGATTGAAAAAACACCGCCAATCACGTTGCGAGATATGTGAATCTTTGGGTTTCCCGCCAATTATTATCGAGCACTGAGTAGTTTGGGTGTCTGGACTTTGAAGGCTAGAGCACATAAAAATGTTTTCTGAGATTAATATGGAATTGTCATTAGTCATCAGTCACTAACTATGATTTCCTTAAGCAAATTGTTATATTAAACGTCATTTTTAAAATGAAATAAGGTTTAGAATTAGAGTTATTTATTTTTATTTTAATTAATGGATGATTAGCAGCTATTTCAATTACCTACTGATATTATTTTACGGTATTACGTTATGTGCAATTCATTTATTTGGGCTTCGCAGTTTGGAACGGTGGACCCACCTCAACAAACCACTGCTAACTACTAGTGCTAGATTGTAATGCATTTACACCGAAATATAAAATGGTGTTTGATAAAAGACGTGTATAATTTTTATATTATAAAAATATTTAGAAGATGTTTAATTTAATTAATTTTTTAGATGAATATTAATAAAAAAAATTAAAATAATTCATTATTGAAATTTTAATTAAAGACCACTTTAATATATACTTTTTTGCCACATGCCATGAAATATAATAAATGAAGAAATTTTGACTTAGAAAATATAATAAAAAGGCAGGACAAGTGAGTCAGCAAAAGCACAAAGGTAATCCAGTAATCCTCGCGCAAAAATCTCCAACCTTTTTTTTTCTTTCCAATTGTAACAAGAGAGAAAAAAAAAATTTTACTAAAAGCATTCCACCTTGATCCTGCCATTTGTTAAACTTATTTCATATCTAAATATTATAAGAACTATAATGAATTTATAATGAAAAAAAAACCCAACCCAAATACCCTAAGTTATAAATCCAGCATACCTTAGTTATCCTAATATAGAGTTGTCATATTAAAAAACTGAATAGAATTATGATTTTACTCTTAATTAATAAATTTTTTTTCTAAAATTTATATATTTTGCCTTAAAAACATCCTTTAAAAATAAATTTAGGGAGTATTATATATTTTCAAATTAATAAATCAAAAATAATTATAATTGAACACTTTCAAAATAATTAAAGAAAAACTCAAAACTTATTTGAAAAGGAGAAATTAATTGAATAAATTCTTAGCTTAATTAAAGATTATCTTCCCTCAAAAAAAATAAAGATTATCTCATTAGTAACCAAAGTGACAAAATTTGCTACTAGCATGGATTTTAATTCCTCAAAGAAAATTTAAAAAAAAAAAACAAAAGAAAGAAAATATAAGAAGAAAACAATTTCTCACAGCTGTCAAATAAATTGGGAAATACAGTTAAAAAGAAAAAGCAAATTGGGAAAAGGCTGTTGTTATTCCTGTTTTCTGGTAACCCAAAAAATTTTCAGACGACAGACCACATACTGAGCCTTCTCTCTCCTCCATTTCTTGGAACTACCTACTCTAGGGCAGTTTTGGAATTTCAACATCACCTAATTGACAGGATTATTAATTGTTTTGTTAAATAATTGTTTAATAATTAGTTTTTGTTTTTTTTGAGATATGTTAATTAATAATTAGTTAATTTATATTAAAAAACACAAAAATATAAAAATATAATAAATTTTACACTACATTTAAAATAAATAAATTTAGATTATAAATAAATTTTATGTAGAATTCATGTTTGGTATATATAACTTAAAAATGATAATTTAATTAAATTTTATATAATTTTGTTTGGAATAAATTTTGAATTAAAAATTTATTTATCTTTTTTTTAAATATATTATTATTATGATAATCGTTATATAAATTTAATTAATTGAAACTATTATAATTTATTTATAATAATTTTTATTTAAAATAATATATTTTTTAACATAATTTTAGATGAAAATATTTATATTTAAAAAATTTTATTTATTAGACTATTATTTATGTTTATAAAAATATTTTTTATTTTGATAATAAATTTTATAAAAATATTTATATATATAATGATCAATTTTAAAAAAAAATTAAATGATTATTAAAAATAAAAATTTAATAAATATTAAGATAAAATTATAACTACTCATGAAACTAAAGTGATAAATATTTAAATTGGATATTTAACTTTAAAAAATTAAAAATTAAAAATATAATATTATTAACAATTAATTTTAAATTTTTAAATAAAATAATAATAAATTTTATGAAATTAGTATAGTAAAAAAATAAAAAAATTAAAAGAGTATAGTAGAAAAAATAGATATATATTTATTAATGGTAATTTTATAAAAAAAAATTAAATTCATTAATCTGTAAAAATTTTATCTATTTTATTAAAATTTATTTTGCACTAACTAAATTTTATGAATTTAAATTTATAGAATTAGGATGAATAAGATCTCATTTCAAATAACTAATTTTTAAAATTTAAGTGAATTTTATAAGATTTTATATAATTCGTTTAATTCAAAGCATGACGCAAATAATGTTAAGATTCAAACCAAAATTCATTTAATTCAAAACATGATGAAAGAGAATCTATGTGCACCTGTATCCCTGCAAATCCACTATGCTTAAAGGCCACTGCAGGTCCCTTGGCCCATACCCACACATGGAACTTCTCTCTCTATGGTAGACTCTGGCAGTTAGCTACATAACCATAGTTTCATGCCAATGTTGCCCATTATCACAAGGAAACTTGTTTAAAATACAGAGAAGCTTCCTCAGAGACGTAGCTTTCATGGATTTAAAAATAGACGCTGCAAATCTTGTCTCTGTGTAGTGGGTAATGTGGTTTTTGGTGAGTCCAATGCTTTGCTTTCTTGTTTGTCTCGCCACTTTCATCTTCTGCAGATATTTATTTTATTCATTTTATTTAAATTTGTCTTCTTCTTGTTCGTCTCTTTTGAAACTTTCTCTTTGTCCCTCGAGTTTTTTTTGCCTTATTTTCTTTTATTCTCTTAAACTTTTTGTGGGTTTTTTTTTTGTTTTTTTGTTTAATGCTTTGGATTTTGGGTTCTGTTTGTGAAATAGATTTCTGTTGTTTGCTACTGATCGTCACCATTGTTGTATATTAATCTAAATACTGCGACAAAACGGTAATTATACGGTGTTAAAGAAGCTTTTTAGCTCTTTAAGGTTCTTTCCTTCTAGCAACTAAATTTGTAAATGGTCGTCACTAGAAGCTGATTTATCTGCAGAACTGCTTGAATTTTTAACGCTTTTTGTTAATAGAGTCCAAGTATGGATTGCTTTTGAGACTATATTATCGTTCATTTAGTAATGAGATGGTTGAAATGGTCCTTTGGGGTTCTAGCAACAAATTCAATGGACTACTACCAGTTAATCTTCCCTAGTCTAGCTTACATGTGTTTAGAAGGTCAGTACATGTGTTAGTGTCTGACAGAAACAGTTTTCATATGTATCCAGATGAAAAAATTCCTCCCTTAACCAAAAGAAACCCAAATTTCTACTGTTGCTTTTTGGCAAGATGTTGTGCGCTTGTTCAGGAGAGCAATTCAAATTTGAAGAACCACCGCAGTCGCCGGAATCGCTGGCGACTAGGGATTTCTCGGCGAGTGGCCTTTCATCTAGGACTACTGGAGACTGGGATTCTAAGCTTGAGGATATTCAAGTGGATGAAGCTGAATCCACTCTCAAAGAAGCTCTCTCATTGAATTACGAGGTGAGTTGATACTATCATAAATTTCATCCATTAAACCATATTGTTGGTTAATTGTCACTATTTTCTTTCTCTTTTATCATTTTTGTGATGTAATTATTTTTGCTTTAACGAGCTATTAGGAAGCCAGGGCATTGTTGGGGAGGCTTGAATACCAGAGAGGGAACTTTGATGCTGCCCTTCAGGTATTCCAGGGTATTGACATTAGAACCTTGACCCCTAAAATGGTTAGGGCCATTGCTGAACGAACTTGGCAGAGAAAGCCTCGTGCCAAAGGTGATATTGTCCCTCCCAGTATCATGTCAATGCATTCAGTGAGTCTACTTCTTGAAGCAATATTACTTAAAGCAAAATCACTGGAGGAACTTGGGCATTGTAGAGGTATAATATATTTTTTTCACTCCTAGTTTAGATTACCATTTATGTCATACTAGGAGTGGAATTAAGAATTTGAAGGATCTCATGGATCTTCATAACTTTTTGAATTGCATTACTTTTCTGGTTTATTTTTTTTTGCTTGTTTTCTTCTGGAA
Organism: Garcia nutans; assembly: GCA_947685225.1. Classification (NCBI taxonomy): domain Eukaryota; kingdom Viridiplantae; phylum Streptophyta; class Magnoliopsida; order Malpighiales; family Euphorbiaceae; genus Garcia; species Garcia nutans. Next base: position 39,979,435 of record CANTUV010000019.1, on the reverse strand, counting down.
CGCATGAGTGCTGAATTATGCAATTTACTTTTTCAGTTTGTTCTGATTCTTTTACGTAAAATACGATTTGCTGTAGCCTAAATCATATTTGGCTCTATAATGGTATTGCAATCATTTTGAATTTAAAAGTTTTTTTTGTTAAAATATTGGAGACCAAAAGGTTCTGATATTCATTCTATTCATTAGAGGCTGCAAAGGAGTGCTCAATTATTTTGGACATAGTTGAATCAGCACTACCTAATGGTATGCCTGAAGGCATTGGTGAAGACTGCAAATTGAAGGAAATGTTTCACAAGGCATTGGAGTTGCTACCCATTCTATGGACAAAAGCAGGCTTGCTTGATGAAGCTATAATTGCATATCGCCGGGCTCTAATCAAGCCCTGGAATTTAGGTTCACAGAGGTTGGCTAGAGTACAGAAAGACTTAGCTTCCGTTTTACTCTTTGGTGCTGTTGAAGCAAAACTTCCCTCTCACTTACAAGCATGGGGTCCATGGTCCCCCAGCAGTAGTATAGAGGAAGCAATCCTTCTCTTGTTGGTTCTCATGAATAAGGTGGCCAATGGGGAAATCAATTGGGATGAGGAAATCATGGATAATCTGACATATGCACTCTCAATTATTGGGCAGTTTGAGTTATTGGCAGAGCATGTGGAACAAGTTCTTCCAGGTGTCTATAACCGAGCAGATAGATGGTACTTTCTTGCTCTTTGTTATAATGCTTCAGGCCAGAATGAAACAGCTTTGAACCTTTTAAAGAAAGTTTCTGGGTTTTCAGAATCGAAACACGAACCCCATTTTCCTTCCTTTCTCTTGGGAGCAAAATTGTGTTCTGAAGATCCAAAGCATGCTCATGAAGGCATTAATTTTGCCCATAAAATGATTGACTTGGATAATCATCAGAATCAACATTTTATGGGTGAAGCCCATAAATTTCTTGGTGTTTGCTATGGGAATGCAGCAAGAATTTGCTTATCTGACTCTCAAAGAACTATCCTACAGAAAGAGTCTTTGAACTCTCTAAGCCATGCTGCTCTTAATAGGCAGAAGGACCCAGAAGTGATGTATAGCCTTGCACTTGAAAACACACTGCAAAGGAACCTCGAAGCAGCTTTTGACAATGCTATGGTGTACACTGAAAACATGTCTGGTAACTCAGTGAAAGGGTGGAAGCTACTAGCCCTCATAGTTTCTTGCCAGCACCGTTTCAAGGACGCAGAAATGGTTGTTGAGTTTGCTTTGGATGAAGCTGGGAGAAAGGATCAATTTGAACTTCTTAGATTGAAGGCTGTGCTTCAAATTTCTCAGGAGCAGCCCAAGCAGGCAATTGAAACCTACAGAATATTGCTGTCCCTTATTCAAGCACAGAAAGGACTTCAAGCCACGACCCCTGATCATGCACATACCTTTGCAGCTGAGGTGTGTATGCACTAAATATGTTACCACATTTCACTTTGCAGATAACTGTGGGATCAAATATAAAAATGAATTTAATACCTTTTTAAAAATACGCATTGCTAAAAAAAGGGCGATAATGGACATTTTAGTAAAGAACATTATGAAAATATGGTTGGTTAGAACTTGATACCTGAAAGAATTATCTGAGTCATCTTGATCTCACCTTCACTTAAACACACACCAGCACTTTAATATCTGAACAGATCATTAAAATAATATAGATATTGTATCTTTGTCATGTACTTGTAAACATGCTCTGAATCTGGGTAATTCGATGTTCAATGATGAAGGAAAGCATGCTAAATTTTCTCCTAGCTTGCAGGCACTGGAAGAAAGAAACTTGGAACTGCAAGTGTGGCAAGATTTGGCTTCTATTTATACCAAAATTGGTTCATTGTCCAATGCCAAAATTTGTATGGACAAGGCCAAGTTGATGGACTTTCATTCTCCCAGAAGTTGGCATACCACTGGTAGGAATCCATCAAAGTTTTGTGTCTGCCAAACAGATTAGATTGCTTATAAAATAGCAACTTAAAATAGCAATAATATTTTCTTGCTCTATCCCTTAATTATTTTTGCAGGAGTGTATTTTGAGGCTCAATCACTACTCAAAGAAGCTCTTGTTTCTTTCTCACTTGCATTGTCAGTAGAACCAGATTATGTTCCAAGTATTGTCTCAACAGCAGGAGTGTTGATGAAACTTGGAAGCCAGTCATATCCGATTGCAAGAAGCTTTTTAATGAATGCATTGCGCTTAGACCCGACGAATCATGAGGCTTGGTTGAATCTTGGCTTAATTTCAAAAATGGAAGGCTCGCTGCAACAAGCTGCAGACTTTTTCCAAGCTGCATATGAGCTCAAACTGTTTGCGCCTGTAGAAAGCTTAGAATGACAATGGTTTTCCAATTATTTTAACCAGAAATATATGATCTTCATAAAATACCATTATCATTATTTGGCCATTAAGTTTAACTGTTAGCCTCAACAAGAAAATGGAGTGCAATGGCAGGATAGGATAAATTATGTGCTTATTCCACTCACCATCCCAGTGATCAATTTGTATAGCAAAACTCCTGTAGGTTTTGGGTTATTCTGTTGATACGAAAGAGTTTTTAAGTTTGTCTTTTTCATTGAATCAGAATCAGGGGATAAATTTTTTTGGTAAATTTTTTTTTTCAATCTGAAACATGAAAACACACAATTATTCTTTTGTAACATGACATCAATTTTTTTTGTAACTTTGGTCTTAGTTAGGCCAATTTTTCTTGGATTTTCTGAATCAAACATATTTTCCTTTGTTTTGGACTTTATTCGGATTGAGGATTTTATTAACTCGTCGAAAAGGTGAAAGTTTACCAAATTTCAAATTTGAATAACTGATGATATTTATGCTTGAATAAAAAAATATTATTATTATTATTACTCCCTCCGTATCATTTATATAGGAAAATTTTTCTTTTTTTGTGTATCTTTTATATAGAAAATATGTCATTTTAGGTAAATTTTGGGGAGTGGAATGAGACAAAATACCATTTATATCCTTGCCTTAAAAGTAGGTTTTGAGAGATTTTTTTTAGAGGTATTTAAGTAAATAGAGATAAAAAAAGTGAAATTTTCTTAATTTTCGTGTCCATTTTATTTCTTCTATGTAAATAATACGAAGGGAGTATCATTTTAATAAGAAAAGAGAATTGCACATGACTCTATTATCCATCTATTATAATAAAAATTAGTTAATAACGTAGACAGGATGCCATAGTAATTAAATGATATCCCAGCATGTCAACCAGAGCCATCATGGAAATTCAACAAGCCGCTACGAAATTTAACATAATTAATTAATTATGACCTACGCGTAGTGGGGGTTTAGTCCGTAAACGACCGTGTTTAATAGCAATAAATATACTGAACTGCAGGGGTTAATTGTCAATTATTGGGTGATTACTGAATAAAATAATTTGATGTCGTTTATGTTCCAGGACAGAATCATTCAACCTTGATAATAATCCCCTCATATGAGTACAAAAGAAGAAAGGAGTTCAAGTGAATAGTGAAAATTTAGTGCCTGTGAACTAGCGGTGGTGAAAATTTTCTACTTTCAGGGCAAAATTTTTTGCAACTTGTATACGTGGAAAACAAGAAAGAAGTTCACGAAACTTTCAATGTTTGTTAATTTTTGTATATTTATTAGGTGATAAGGAGCAGAGTCGTAAATTTATTTTTTCTTTAAATTTTCTTCTGCTGTGGATTTATCATTTGTGGCATATGCTAGTTTTAAAGGAACAACTTTTGAGTTGCATACAGGAGAAGATGGTGGCACCAATGGCAGCGTTGACGGACAAGAAAATTTTGTGGCTTGTGGGAACTGGAAATCGAAAATAAACTGTTGCTGCTGCTAATTGCTAAAGCCACCTCTTGGCTTGTTTTCTTTTGCATAATAATTATTTATTGTAAAAAATTAATAATCTATCTTTACTATCTCTCTCTATTTTTGCTGCTGTCACTCTGATGTTGATATTCAGAATATACTATAGTGATTACAGGATTTAAGCTGTACAATATTCATGTTTCACCGAAATGCCTCACTATTTGCAACACCAGAAAACCAAAAAGAAAACAAGAAAAGAACGACAGGAAACAAGGAAAGGGGCAGTTTAGAGAGACGTTCTTTTACAAGTATATTATTAGTGGTGGAACCTCATTTCACTGAGTTCCTAAGAATTGATCTACCTTACTATTTGTTGATCGGGATAAAAATCTCATACAAATAGGAGCTTTGACCCCTGCAAGAGCCAGGATTGAACTTGGCAAAACCCAAATGCCATCTCCGCAAATTAAACCAGAAGCTACTGCTGGTGCAAAAGCATCTGCCTTGGCCTTGTTAATCTTTTCCCAAATGAACAAAATCATACTCCCAACACACATGTCACTAGCAAAATATGGTCCTAAATAGAAAGGTATAGCCATTGCCATTGGAAGTGGAATAAACCTTCCCCACTTCTTGCCCACCAAATCCTTAATTATGTTTATAAGAACCGCTGCACCAAAGAAGCAGTAACAGAGCAACAGACAATTCTTTGGTAGAGATGAGAAGCCATCTACACCCAGAATAGCCATTCCACGGTACACAACAGCGAAGGGGACAGGATATGAGCTATCAGGTAGACCTAAGTCACGAAAGGCCCTGTAAAATAGCCAAAAGACTGAAGGAGAAATTACACAACCCATTGCTGTGCCAATCACCTGGCTCACAAACATGGACCTTGGTGAAGCCAGGGTCAGGTAGCCTGTCTTGAAATCTTGCATTAGGTCAGAAGCTGTGGAAACAATGTTCATCATGACTCCACATGCTGCTAAGCCTGCTAAAACTCCACCGTGCAAGGCTCCTGCCCATGCTCCAATGGTGAAAATAGCAAGTTTTCCATAGGTGGATGCAAGGGACCAGTCTGTTAGTCCACACCCATATGCATTACAGAAAGCCAAGGTTGGCGCAAATACGTAGATGACTATCACATAATACCATTTGAGTTGGGTAAATATGTGTGGGAGAACGGCTGTAAAAATGGCAGCAATGGTCACATAACCTGTAACAGCAAACCATGTTGGAATTTGATCCTTGAGAAAAAGTTGGGTCCGCCGCTGGTCATCATAAGACAGCTTCTGTGTTTTTACAGGGGGACTTTCTGCAACAGGAAGATCTGTTTTTCTTCCTTTGGTATAGAATTGAAAATACAAGCTTGCAAGGGTTTGACTTAGCACCTTGCAGAAGTTGTACAGACCATCACCAAGAATCATGGCAATAGCAATAAACACCTGAAAATGGTAATTAATTTCAATGAAATATGTCAAGCAAGCAATATGCAGTGATTATCAGAAAGTCACCTTGTAACCCTGAAGACCATGTAAGCTTTTTGGGCTAAGAACTGCAGGAAACCAATGGCCTTTTCTAGTATCTATTAGAGGCCACATCAGACCCCAAGATAGAATTCCCCCAAGCAGCACTGATATGTTTATGATATATGGGCAAATCATCCCTACTCCCACATATGTTGATGAGAAATCAAAATAAAACCTGTATGGATTCATGAATGACATAGAGACATTTAATTTTTAATCAAACTACCTTAAAATTTTTAAGACCCCTATATTCAGGTCCAGACAAGCACATAGTCCTTGGCTAGAATAGAGAGAGAGTAAATAATGTGTACATGTTTTCTTTAGCTTTGAGCCCAAACGTAGGGAAGTTGGAAAATCCACAAATATCATCTTCAGCTTCGAAAAACCACTGGAAGAAAGCCCACAAAAAGCTGAAGGAGAAGAACTTGCCCAGCTCTCTTACTTGTTTTCTACAAGAACAGTAGAACAGGTAACACAAATATATGTCTGAGATTTTCTTGTGATTATGTATAATTTATTAAAGCAAAGCAACACTTTCAGTGCCTTACTTAGCCAGCTTGACTCCTTCGGGGTGTGGAAGCTATTGATCAAATGAGCAGTTGCAGTACCACTTGGATATGTCCACTTGAAGTCTATTATCATAATCTGAAAAACCAATTATTTGTAAGACATGAGAGTTACCAACACAATCATTACTCAAGTCTTCTGAAACATAGTAGTAAATGTGATTATTACCTTTCGCAGAGGCACCACAGAGAAGAGGCTGGGAAAGCTAACAACAAAAAGAAACCCAATCATCCATCCTAACTTTGGATCTTTGATATCTGTCCCATTATCTTCTGTTGATTGTTGGGCTACACGTGCACTCATACCAAAAAGGTTACTTCCAAAGCCTCCTATTTGCCACAAAATATTCAAAGCAGAGAGTTTCAGATTTTAACGATAATTCACTCAGACAGACGAAACATAGAGAAAGAAACAGAGTTTAATACCGCTAAAGGCGACGCCAGAGGAGGCGACTACACATGTTTGAATCACAGTATTCTCTTGTCTGGTAAAAGGCTGCTTCAAGAGTCCAGATTTCCCAAGAATTTTTGTCCAAGTCCTCACAAAGAAGAACCCCAAGAGACCAGCAGAGACGTTGAGTGAAGGGATAATCCCAGTTCTGAGGTTGAGCTTCATCACTATAAAACTGAACAGTATGCTTAAAATAAAGCTCACCCCAAAAGCTCTCAATATCAGCTGCTCCTTCCATGATGGCGCTCCTTGGCTCTCAAATATCTGCTCTACTGATTATTCTCCCCCTGTTTCATCTTTTTCTTTTTCTTTTTCTTCTTCTTCTGGCTTCTTGTATCTGATGTTATTAGATTCTGCATGTTCCAAATCTAAATTATACTCTACTTCATCTTCTCTCCCATTTCCATGATTCATTTTTTTTCCTTTTTTTACTTTTTTGCTCTCCCTAGAAAAATGTTGAATCTTTCTGCTTTTTTGGGAATCTTAGGATGTGAATCTTTTGAAAGTGGCTGGATTATATTTGGAAATTGGAATGCAATTGTACTAATAAATATAAATTAAGTTCCTATCACTATTCACATCAAGATGGAAGAATTAAGGTATTTGAACTTAATTAAACGGGACGAACTAGTAATCCAAATGCTAACTTAGTTGGCACGTTACACCCAAACCGCTAGGGATTGGAGTTTTGTTTTGTTTATTTTAAACAGGCAATTTGTCTGATTTGCAAACTTCTTGTTTCCACATTTTCAGGGGGCCCTCGAAAGAAAATTTTGGGTATTTATCGTTTTCATCTCAGTTGCTAAGCTAAAACCTGCCGGTAAGTATATTGAAAGTGGGTTACAGCTTACAAAAGTAGCTTAAAAAAAAGAGTATGGCTTTCAACGGTCATCAAGGTCTATTGCTCGAGTGATCAAGAATGCTTAACATCAACTACTTGCATTTTCTTCCGCCCCTCCCTCTCCTCAGCAACTACCACTTTTGTTAATAACATTAATGCTGCATTCTGTGTTTCTTTCCTCAAAACTCTTAAAATTCAATATTTTGATTAGTAATTTGACATCCTGTATTCCAATGGGCAATTGAAAAGTTCGAATTAGCACAAAAAAATACACCAAAATTCCACTTATCTAGAGGGAGCGTTTTTTTCCAGCACTGTTTTTGTGCTGATGGAGTGATTTTGTCCAGTTCTAATCCAACTTGTATGCTTTCATCTTCAAATTGGAATCTGGGCTAGCTTATTTCCATGTTTTTTCTGGAAGGTCATATCACTGTCACTTCATCTTTTGACTAGCACATCGATGCCCTAGTATCTTTTGTCCTCATAATAGAATGCAATGTCAAATTCCTCATTTGTTGGTTTGTGACATGATAATTATGAAATCATACAAGTGGCTAGGAGAAAAACAAACATTTCAGAAATTTCCCAATATCAGGCTTTACCATTCTACGTTATCTGTACTCTGAAAAGTGAAAACAAACTTCTGACATTTATTTGCAGCTTTCATGGAGCAACTGTTACAAAGATATTAACAATTTGCCTTCAGGATGAGAGAAACTGGAAACCGCAGGTATTCACATATGGGTTAATCCTGTCACAATTCAAAAATTCAGCACAACAGAAAACACAGATAACAGTTAGTTTCGTGAGTTATGTACAGTAATATTCATTCCAAAGTGCAACAGAAATTAGTAATTCATTGAAATCTTTGTTAGGAAATCATAGAATCAAGAATTTTGTGTTCAATTGGAAATTCTAGGATAACTTTCTAGTTCAAGAATTTCATAGACATGAAGATGAAATCATTAGAAGCAAAAAATCAAAGAAAGAGTCAGCAAGTACTAAAATCTGAATGTCTGATGACTAGTGCATGGGGAATCTCATAATCTTTTAGTAAATCTTGATGGTAGTCATAATAAAATGTCCTAAATGAAGACTTGTGTACATGAACAATGCATGCCCCACAAAGGATAGACAGAATTCTACTAATCTATGAGAAAGTTGAATTTTATGTATATAGAATATTCATAAAAATAGTTCTTTAATTCTGCAAGATAGACTCACAATAGAATCAGCAGATGCACAGACAACAAGCTTAACCTCCACCGATCTGCCACTGCATCAACAGCAATCCCAACCAACAAAAAGAGTTAATTTTCAGGGCAACAGGCTAAGAAGCCATAAAAAGATTAGATATCGAAGGTCAGCATGACAAGTGAGCAAAAGGAATGGGATGGCATTAAAAAGTCGGTGCCATCCCAGTCCTCAATCAAAAAGATTTTAAAGTTTGGTTCAAAAATTTTGAACTTTAGCTGCAGTTGCATTATTAAGCTTATTAGCAGCAAAAAACTGTGGTTTTTGGTGTGGGAGGGACTGCGGGAAGAAAAAAAAAACTTAAAACTGGTTCGCCTTTATTAGCATTTACAACTTGTTTTGCCATCCCCTGTAACTGTGCTCGGGCAGCCCTGCCTGCAGCAGATTTTTCAAAATCCTCTTGCCTAAAAAATAAGATGACAACATAATTTGGAAACTGCTTCAAGAGCATCTAAATTGCTTTATGATGTTCCATTTCCTAGTAAATGGCTCATTATACGCAACAGACCAACAGCTAAGTGCTAAATTGCATGAACCAATAAGGCACTGCCCAGTGATCGAGACAATTCCACAAGTTCAGTAATAAAATTTTCTGATCACAATAACAATAAATTATAATGTGGCTGAATCTTAAGCTATCACAACGCAAAAGGCCGCAGCATTCTATAGCATTGCTAATAAATTTTCTCCTGTAGCAAAATCATACAGATCAGCTCTCTATAAATTCTACCAAATTTCAACGTATTCTTAAATAAAGCTACTTGCTTCAGTATCAACACCCTAGGAGCATTTTACAATCCAAGAAAGCAATATTGAACGTATAAAAAAGAACCATGTTTTTACTTGTTTTTGTTAGTTTAGATTGGAATTACTCCACAAAATAAAAAAGCATCCGTCTTTCTCCCGAAATGAAACTGAAGGGATTGGACATAGAAGAGATTGTTAACTATTACCGTTTCTGGGCGGCTTCGGCGGCTTTGGCACGAGCTTCAGCCGAGGCCAATCTATCCTCCTCCTGTTTCCGTTGCATACTGCCTCCGTCGAAGCAAGCGAATCACAATAACCCCATTTCTCCGCAATCTGTTCTCCTAGTTTTCACGGTTACTTTTTGACCGGGTTGTACTTGGCGGGTTGGTTAAGGTTTCCGACTTTCTTTATAAATTAGTTATCTGTAAATTTACACGCGTTTTTCCAATCAATTGTGTGAAGCCGCGTCATAAACTAGGGATTTTCTTGTCTTTTAAAGCCAAAAAAGGTATCGTATTACTGGTGACAGCGCACAGATTGTAAAGCCCTTCTGTCCGATCAACTGAAACGAATCTATATTTGCAAGAGCTCGAGAAATCAAGAAACAGAAGGAGAAACTGAAGTACATAATAAAGCAATGAACATTCGACCGTTAGACTCGCTCCCTCCAACGGAAACCCTAGAAATCGAGAACGGTCTCTCTCTAGTCCCGCGTGTGAAGCTCATACTCATAGTTCACCCTTCACTCTCCTCGTTCGCCACTAAGCCAGTTGACGAGTGGAAGCTAAAGCGGGCGCTCATAGACTTCCTAAAGACTACCCTCTCCGTTTCCATCACCGTTCCCGAAGAAGACCTTGAGATCAGACGTTATAAAGACCTCAAGAAGCGCAAACGAGATGATCCTGTCGCGCGTGGTTCTCTCTGCATTCGGGACCTAGGGTTTCTCAATAACGAGAAAGAAAAAGATGAGGATTTGAAGGTACTGGAGAAGAAGTTTCTTGATTGGAGAAAGTACATTGTTGACAAAATGGATGAGATCGAGCTAAACCTTGAAGGATATAAGTATAAGCTCAGCGTTGCGTTGCCAGAGTCCGATGACTTTGAAGGGATGAAGAAAGCTTGGGAGGAGTTTTACGCTTTTGGAAATCGAGGTTTGTGAGTTTTAATTGCTTTTTCAATGTTGTGTGTTTTATACTTTTTCAAGTGGTTTTGTGATGGTTTGGCAGGGTATTCCAGAGGAGGGAGGAAAGAGCCGGACACAATTATACTGAGTGGAGTTCCCTCCCGCTGGTTTGCTGAGCCAAGGGTGTCTTCGAAGCCTTCCATGTTAGTTACACATACCATTTTCTCCTCGTTTGGGAAGATAAGGTAATTGTCATTGTCAATGAAAATCTTGTTTCTGGCGTGTTCGATTTGCTTTGGTGTGAAATAGCAAGAGGTAAATTGATTGTGATTTAGTGAATTAACCTTCAAACACTGCAATTTACGAGGGGTGCTGAGTTGATTTTGGAATTTGCTTTGGCATTACTGTAGAGAAGTGGAAAGTAACTTTATGTGCTTTTTAGGCTGTTCATTAAGACTTTGCCGTTACTGTTTCATAGAGCAGTCGTAAGTGTTTGCAATAGGCAATGCAGGAGTTGGTTTTTAATAGTCCAATTTGGAAAATCCCATGTTAATCTAGTTGTGAATTTTCTAACTGCCGGTGGTTAAGTCAGTAGTAGGAACTGTCAACTGATGTTGAACATCTAATAAGAAGATGGATCATACGACTTTCTTAGTTATCTTCAACCTTGGTATCTAGTTTTTGAAATTGTATTAAGTATTTAAATGAATTGTTTTTTCTCCTTCTTTGTTTATGAAGGACTAATATACTTTAGATCCAATGATTTCAACAGTTAAAAGTGAATTATCACAATTATAATGGGTGGTCCAATGCAAAACCTGTTTAGCTCATGCTGAATATATTTATCAAAAAGCAACTAGAAATTGTTTTTGAGATAGATACAATTTGGTCATATAAACTCCAACAGGATTTATTAGCATTTTCAAATTGTTTTGACAACAACATCTTTTAAGGTTTTTTCTGAAAGGTAGTTTCGACACACTTGGTGGGAGAAAAAGAGTAAACGTTTGTATAAAAATATCATGTGATCCATTCAATCCCTAATAAAAGAAAACTAATTCTTTTTATCAAATGAAAGGCGATATTCATGAAAGGATCACACGGTAAGAACAGTTCATAGATCTTTTTCTTCCTTTATTGACTAGAAGACTCTGAACAAATTTTCTGGATTTTGGGTCATTAGACATGGCTGTTTGTGTACATTTAATGCATGTTTGTTTTGTTGGATGCAACAAAATCAAATGGGTAAGGATTAAAGATGTTTTCATGTTTCAGTCCTTTCAATGATTAATTATTAATTGTTATAAGGAAAGAATTCTGGTCATATATGGAATATTTGAATTGGGTTCATGAATTTACTGAAGTCAGGTTATGAACCAATGAAGAATTTTATCCATTAGAAATTAGAAGGTATACCGTATAAGATATTGAATCATGTATAAATAGTAGGGCCTTCAGCGACTGAAATTGTTGAAGCTGAACAAGAGGATGCTATGATTGAAATCCTATCCCAAACATAAATAGAAAGCCCCAGTCTGAGCTTATGTCCTGTTTTTGTGATTGATGGCTAGTTTCATTTTTGATAATACGGAAATGTGAACCTTGCTTGCAATTATTCAAATTTTCATGATGGCCTTCTTTGCAGATTATTAATGTGTAACCATTGCTCAAATGAATTATTTTTGTTTTATTAGTCCTACATGTAATGACAAAGCATTGTCATTGTTATTACTCTTCACATTCAATAGGAATCTTAGTGTTGCTGAGGATGATGATCGTGGTAGGGATTTGGATGAAGATGGCTTGGACTTAATTTCAGGTCTCCACTGCAAAATTGTGGTTCAGTTTGAGAAAAATAAGGACTTCTGCAATGCTCTTAAAGTCTTATGTGGACGCTCATTGCAAAAGGTAGGAAGTTTACTTTCTCTTTATGCTATATGTTGCATGAGTTTTTGTAACTTTCAATCAACCTTCTTCATATATTTATGTTGGTGCACACCTGGCTTTTACTTGTAAGCATATTGAATATCACCTCCTGATTCACCTATTTTGGGGGGAGAAAGAGAGTTTAAAATAAGCATGCACATTTAAAAGGGAGGGAGAGATTTTACAATAACCAACATATCTGTTTTGCATGGATATTTTTTTATGGAAGCTTTCCTAGATATGGACATTTGAGTGTGCACAGGTACAATGTTTTGCTGCATGGCTTGAATATTCAATTTCAATTTTGCATACACAAAAAAGCATTTTTGTGCGTTATCCCTGAACCCTGATATAAGTTTCCAATGTTTGATCCTTTCACTCTGAACCTTTCTGCGTAGCCTTTTCATTTGTTATCTTCTACAGCTTGTGAATTGTAACTCTTTGAAACGTTACCGCAAATTGAGTTCAATTATTTCTATAAGCGTGGCATGGCGACATTAAAGGCATCAACTTAAAATGAGTGATTTTGCTGGTATGCAACATCAGCTCAACCAAAATGTCAGGCGTTGCATGCATGAGATTTTTAATTAATCAATTAGTTTATTTGTTGGCAATGACTGGTATTGCTCGCTTTTGAGCAGCAAGGATCTCGATTGAAGGCTGATTACGAGGTCACCTGGGCCAAAGATAGCTGCTTCCGAAATTTGAATAGTGAAGCGAAAGAAAAGAGTGACAGAATACAGGCAGGGGCAGGGGGGCACTACAGAAATGAAGCACCTAGACATGAACGATACATTTCTCAGTTCAATTCAGATGAATCACGTCGGAAGAGGTTCAAGGTTAGAAAAAAAAAAGTGAATAAATTTGCTGTTCTGGATGCTTTCCAAATTCCAAGTTTCTAGCCTTTCCACGCCAGTACATGTACATGGAGCTGCACTGGTTAAATACGTGTTGTTATTTAATCAAATTTACGCATCATGATGGGCTGTCAAGGATCAGCCCAGCCTGGTTTGGGCAAGGGCCGAAGGCAATAGGTTTGGTATTGGCCTTGCCCAACGTTACCCAAGTCTGGTCGATGAATATGCTTGTTTTTTTTTCCAAAAAAAAAAAAAAAAAAAAAGGATGCGTGAATCGTGTGACAGATTAGAGAAATTGTCTGAAAGTGATTTCAATTGCTTATTAAGTCAAATCTATAAATTATAACACATCTCTTTTGTTGAAATTCAGGAATAGGAATTGGGGTGAACATGTTGAAATTTTGTTCAGCCGGTTGGACTTGGAGCACAAGAAACAAATTCTTCCTGCTTCAACAGCCAGATGTTTAATGTCAAGTTACCTTTTGCAATAACCTCTCCGTACGATTGACCTGTTGAGAATTATTACCAGAGTTAAAGTTCATTATTCTGTACAATTGTTCATAATTTGAAGATCGTGATTTTTGCAACAACTTGGTTTCAATTGCCAACCAATTTGAAGTTTGACGGGTTGTTCAGAAAAAAAAATTTGCAGTTTGAAGGCAAAGTCGAGTTTTATACCAACTCCTTATAATTGATAGCAATGGAAGAGTCTGCAAATTAGATGGGGGGCATAAAAAGAGGTGCAAATCATTGAATATTAAGTTTGCAACCATGAACACTTCCTTGATTCTTGGAATTCGGTTATTTTGTCATTCTCTGAATTTCTGTTTTCACTCGAACTTTTAGGGCTGTCTAGCATTATTATGGATATTATGCACTTTTGTTCACAATTGACGATTCTTTCAAAAATGGAACAAAAGAAATTAAAAGAAATCGTAAGTTTTTATTTATTTTTAATAGTTTCTAAGTTAAAAACTATTAAGAGTTAGAAAAAAAAAGTTAAAAAGTATAAAAAATACAAACGGGACTGAAACAATTGATATTTTTTTTTATAGACCCTGCCCATTACAGAAAATGGATGATGGTGGACATGCAATATAATTTTTTTTTTCTTTTTCAATTGAATATGGCGCAGCTAAATTAATTTCGTATGAAACTGTAATTGCCAGCGGTTATTGTTTAAAAAATATGAGATATATTATTATTATTATTATTATTATTATTATTATTATTATTATTATTATTATTATTATTATTATTATTATTATTATTATTATTATTACATAAATAAACATATGTAATTGTCAAAAGGTTTTATTGGTCTTCTCCACTTTGCGCACATTTCATCACACATCTATCAAAATTAAAAATGAAATTAATAGATCCTTTACATGCAAGGTAGAGGGGTAAATAGGACCTTTTTGATAAATATGGGTGTTTATTTATATATTAAGTCTTATTATTATTATTATTATTATTATTATTATTATTATTATTATTATTATTATTATTATTATTATTATCCGAAAATGTTTGTATTTTTTTCACAATTTAAATCAATCAATTTTATCCTAATTTTAAAGTTGTATGAAATTGGTATATTAAAATTGGTTTTTGTTATAAATCTATCAATTTTATCTTAATTTCAAAATTATACCAATTTGGATTATGTTCAGGTCATCATTATTTATTTAATTCATAAATTTTAATCTAATTAATATGTTTGTACTTATATATTTATTTTTATTAATAAATTATTAATTTTTTGTTTAATATAATTTTTTGAATGAATAAAAAAAAGGTTAAAATGATATTTTAATAAATTATTAAGTAGTTTTAAAATCTAGCATAATGATATTTTTTAATAAAAAAAACTCAAATTAAATATTAATTTTTAACTTTTCATTTGATTTTTATAAATTAAAAAATTAATATTATACATTTTAAATATTAAAAAATATTTTTAATTGTAAAGAAAACTTTAGTTTTAATTATTTCCTGAGATGTAAATAATAACTTTTTACTTAAAATATAATTTTTATTGTTTTTAGTAATAAGAAAAAAATTAAAAAATCTTCTTATTATTGAAAATCTTCATTAACCTAAATATTAAAAATATCTTATATTATTTTTATATCATAAATTTATTTATATTATTTAAAGCAAGATTGAGCAAACTCAATTGATATAACTCTAAAATTAGAAAATACTCAATTATAAGAAAGAGAAATATTAATTATAGCTATTTTGAATGGTGATTGTTAAAATATTTATTATAAATTTATTTATAAATATTGATATTATAATTAATATTTTTTAATTAATAAAAAAATTATTTTTTAATTATTTTTTAAAATATGTGCAATTAATATTTCTGTATAATAAACTCACTCGTACCAATCTGATCCTTGCCGCCAAAGTGTGAACTACTAATTAATGATAACTGGTGAGATCACGTGCTATTTTTATAAATAAGATGATTATAGATTAGAAGAATATCCCAATCATATGATAGCATTGTTTTATACAGTTGGAGTTGTTTCATTAATTGTGCACAAAAATGCACGACCTGCAACTTGATTCTCTTTCTAGAAGCGAAAATTATAAAATAAATCTAATTAATAAGAACGAAACATTGCAGAAAAATATGACAGTATCTGTAAAGAAAAATATTATTGGAATATAATTGTTTGTGCAGAGGCATTGACACTTAAGGCCCCATTATTTACAGATTTTAATATTTAATCTCTTTAAATCAGGAAAAATCTAAGTTTTAAAGATACCATGCATGACTTTACATTCAATAGTAGTTTAATTTTTTTTTTTCTGAGGTTTGAAGTTTCTGACTCTGGATTTTAGATGTATTTTTGGCTAATAAAACTCTATCTAGCTTCTAAAAAACCATAAATAAATCAAAAATTTTATAAAAATATCCTAATAAATAAAATATTTTTAAAAATATTTATTTTTTAATTTTCATATTCCAAAATATCCATTTTCAGATTGCACATCTATATCTGGTATATTAATGGTATACATAGTATATTTTTAGTTAGATTTTAAAAAAAGTATTTTTAAAAATTCTTAAAAATTATAAAGTAATTTCGAAAAAAAGAAGATAATTTTGAAAAAAAATTGTTACAAAATGTAATTTTCTCAAATAAATAACTATAAATCTTGCAGCTTAATTAAAAACAAAATATAATCAATTTCACCAGAATAATTTTTTCCATTTCTGAATTTTGTTTAAAATTTAAAATTTTTTAAAAACAATAAATAATTTACATGCTGAACTGAATTAAAAAATAAATAAAATTTTCGGTTTTGGACTGTTATAATTCTTGGTTTTACACTTGTATCAACAGCTCATTTATGAAATCTTGATCTAGGAGGTCAAGTTTGGGATATGTAATAATCTCGAGGGCTTTCTTGTAAGTAAGTTTAAATTTTGAGTTTGATTGTCCACTTTGTATATATATTAGTTAATGATTAACATAACACGCATCATTGTTATTCAATTTTTCAACTTTATTTTATATTTATTTTTTTGATAAATTTACATTTAATTGTTTAGGTATGAGTTTAGGATTTTTATTAAGTAATAGAATCGCACTAAATCATAAATTCAGTAGTGGTGTATAATCACACATTCAAAAATTTTAATAAATTTTATAAAATTAAGTCAATACAATTTTTTTTAATTTAAATATTGATAATTATTATTTATATGAAACAATAAAATAAACTATACGTAGCAAAGAAATCAAAATAATAATTAAATAATTCAAATCTATATAAAATTTATTCGCATGTTTTTTTTGAAGATTATCTGCATGTTAAAATCTAATAATGTCATAAAAACTAATATTAATTTCCCATTAACATTATAAACAATTATTCAATATTTATATGAAAATATGAAAGAATCGATTTGGTAACTTACTAAAGATATATATAAAAATAATAAATAAAAACATCATATGTATATAGCATAAAAGGAATTTTAAAAAAATTATTGGACATAAAATAAGAAGTACAAAATTAAGGTTTTGAAAATAGAACTTAGATGGATTTAAATGTTTAAATTAAAATAGAGAACCATGCTAATACCATGTCATGGAAATAAAGACAAACAAAATAAAACACTATAATATTTATAGTATATGATTATCATAAATTTATGAGATTTTAAGAACTATGAATTATGGTCATACATAATTTTTCATTATCTATAACAGATAATTAGTAACATAAAAAATATAAAAAAATAAACTTATAAAACCCATTTAACCTAATCAGATTAAAAAAAATTCTAAATACCATTCAGATTAATTAAAAATAATAATGAGATGCAAACTCTAATTAAAGAAAATTTCTTAGATAAACCTGATTGATATCACGCTCAAAAATATAATTAAACCAATAATTTACATTTTTTCCACTATTCATGCTAAAAAAAAAAAGAACACATTGTCTGAGAGTCGAATTCTCAACTCCAATCAAACATGGTAGCCGAAAGCGTTTTTACATCTATCCACATAAGAAAACGAAAAAAGGAAAAATCCTAATAACAGAAAGGGAAAAAGAACAAAATTAAATTGAAGAAATATGAAAAAAAAAAATCTTTAGAAGCTGTTTTGACGACCAGGAGGTGATCGTTTATCCTTCATATCCATATTAATGTTCTTGTGGGTTCTGGGTGACATCTCACTGAATCTTCTCACGAGTTGCTTCTTCACAACTTGTTTCTTCTTAGTTGGTCTTTTTGAATTCAATGTAGGGATTATATACCACCCAATTGAAGTACATAATATTGTTGCTGATCTTCCAAAGAAAACCAATAACAATAAAATCAATATTAAGAACACCGGCATGTAATTTGAAGGTCTTCTCCATTTATGCAACTTTAAGTTACTCCAAGAAAGCTGTCTCTGTTTCTTCTCATTCTTTTTACTCGGTTCTTGATCAACTGTTGATTGATCTACTGGGGATTTATTCAAATCCTCTGTGTTATGCTCTGTTTTTGGCCTATTATCTTTTGTGTCATCTTTGTCAACGCTTGCTCTGTTTTGATCTTTCAATTTGACTATAATTGGAACTACATCGTTAGAACTTGAATACACAAAACGAACAAGAGATATATCTTGAGGATCCACCTGAGAATAAATCTTTTGTCTCTTTTCTTCAATATCAGCTAACAAAGCAGAGAATTTATCAAGGCCTAGAGTTGAATATGGGTTCTTGCTGTCTTTATTGCTCTTTCTTGATTTTCTTGGGGTAGAACAGGGGCTATTATTCGAAGAATGGTCACCATCTTCTTCTTGTTGATGATGAAAACTACCGCAAATAAATGGATTCAACATCTCTGATCATAAGCTTACTTGCTAGTCTTGTTATTTTCTTTCTGGTGACTGGTTGGTTCTCTTTTAGTTATGGTGAGAATTTTGGAATTGAAAGGGGTAGCAAGTACTTATTTAAGGCAGGCTTAAGAATACCAGATCCAAGCTCATCTTAATTAGTCAAATCAACAATTTCTAAATTTGAAAATTAAAAATTAAAAATAAAATTCCCCGAAGCTTCTATTTATGCAGATTGAGGTGTCGTTTGACTTGCTGGGGTTTCTTGGCGCAGTACGCAATAAATTCAAATTATATTTTTATAATGTGAACAATAGTAACGTATGATTTACTTGTTTTGTAAATTTTGATTAATAAAATTATACTGTGTTCATTTTAAATCGGTAGATACAATTTTTTTATTTATTTTAAATTATAATTCAATTATTACTTTAATAAATTAGTTAATATAATAAAATTCCATTGCTCATCTTTAATGTTATTTATTAAATATTATAAAAAAATACTCTTGCAATACTGAGAGTATTTTCATTCAATATATATATATATTAAAATTTAAATTTTATAATAATATAAGCAAATAATCATAAAAAATAATGATTATAAATATTTTTTATTTAATAATCTATTTATATTTATCAATAGGTATTTTTATGGGCATATTATAATATTATTGTCCTAATTTTATTATGAGATGTGTATAATTAATTAATATTTTTTATATGCATTAATTTTTAATATATTATTTATTAAACATAATTTTTGTTTATAAAATATATTTGTTATGCAATAAAAATTATATATTAAATTAATAAAAATATTTATTATAATTTATTTTTTTTTTATAAAATCTTTTTTAAATTTAATATTTCATCCATTTCGTTAAAATCGTCGTCTTCACATTTAGCTCATGTACACTTATTAAAAAGTTATTAAATTATTTAAATATTATACAAAATTATTTTAAATATACTAAACTGTTCTCTATTAATTCATTAATATTATATTATTACTTCATTAATTAAGTCATTAATTATAAATATATAATTAAAAAATAATTAAAATAATAATTTAAAATGATAATTTTTTTTAGTAAAATTGATAATTTTAACAGGATAAAAAGAGTCATAATCTTTAATTTTAAAATCTCAAAATTAATTATTTACCAACGAATGTAAACAAATTCAAAGTGTAATTATGCACTTACCAAGCATAGTTGCATAAAATATTTTATTTTAGAAAATAATAATTTATTTTTAAAATCAACACTTTTTTTAATGAAAACTAAGCAACTTCTTGCGAGTTATTATTTTAAATTATAAAAAAAATATCATGCATGGTATAAATATAATATAATTTTTAATTTGAAATGGTTAAAAATTAGAATATATGATAAAACTGAGACAATAATAAGTGAAATAATATTATATTAGCGTTAACTGTTTTAGTATATAATTTAGATATTTCATATTAAAATAAAGATATAATAAAAAAATATACACAAAAATTTATCTTTTAATAAAAATTATTAAATTTTTAATTTTTATAATATAAAAAGTGTATCAATCAATTTATAAGACTAGAGAAGTATTAATCAAGAATTAAATATGTTGTATAAGGGAACTTGAATTAGGTAAGTGATGACGGCTATAGCTATTAGTAATACATACTAATAACAACATAATTAAATAGAAGATTATTATGTTAATTGTTATTATAATGAAAATAATTAAGAGCATATCTTTTAAATTGGGCCACTCCAATATCGTTAGTTGAGCGGCTAGGGTTAGTTGGCATGCCGAAATTTAGGATTTAATTACATCACCATTCCATTTCGTCAACCCAAGTTTCCTTCTTTTTTATTTTTCAATTTATCTCAAATTAAATCATAATCAATTATATAATAATAACAATGAACTTTATATAACAATATCTCAAAAGTGAAAAGATTTTCAAAAATATTTATTCATTTTTAAATATTGATCACTTTTTAATTTTTAAATATCTATTTCTAATTTACAATAATTGATAAACAAAAAGTATATATGAGACATAATATATGCATGTATATATAACCAAATTTAAAAGATCTATTTTCAAAATTTATTAAAAATTATAAAATATTTAAAAAATAGAAAAACGTCTCAATGTGATTTTCTCTTTTTATTTAAATCATTGTATATTATCTATAAGATCACACTTAAATATTTGACTTTTATGATTTTTAATTTTGAATTTGACATGAATTGGGTGAAACATTTAGAATTAAAATTATAGTGATTTAGAAATTAATTAATATTTAAATTAAAATCAAACTTAATCACTTAATAAAAAATTAATTAACTAATGTGAAGGAGCATAATTATCCAGAACTATATAGAATTGTTGAAATAATGAAAAACATCAACCTCAAGGGAAGAATAAAAAATAATATTGACATTATCTAAGGATGTTAAAATATCTTTGCATGTATAATATTTTTCA
Source organism: Garcia nutans (assembly GCA_947685225.1). Taxonomy (NCBI): domain Eukaryota; kingdom Viridiplantae; phylum Streptophyta; class Magnoliopsida; order Malpighiales; family Euphorbiaceae; genus Garcia; species Garcia nutans. The sequence continues at coordinate 39,958,475 of CANTUV010000019.1, read as the reverse complement.
AGATAGTTCATCTTCTAGAAGCGAAACAAATACAAGGTTAATTCCTTCAGTGTATATGAGAATAGATATATTGAAGAGAACAAGTCAAGAATACAAAATGGAATTTGCAAAACAGAAGTTTAATTTCTTTTTTATCATGTTTATCTTTGTTCTAAGTTAATAAATATATATTTTTTATTTATATTAAATTATAATTTATTTATTATTTTAATAAATTAATCAACATGCTAAATTTTTATTATATTCATATTTAATTTTTTATTAAAATTATTTAATGTGTATTTTTTGTACTAAAATAGAGATATAATAAGAAAAATATATAATTTTTATATTTTTACCTAAAATAACTATTTTTTGTGAAATAAAAATATGCTTATTATTTTGAGATGGAAAATAGTATTATTCTTTATAATATAAATACCCACAACCTAATAAATTAGTAGCTTCTCATATATTTTTTTAAATGTTTTTATTTATTTTTTCCAAAAATAGACAAAAATAATTAAACAATGCTGACAAAGCAAGAAGCATGGTCAAGAAGTTAATTGGATTTTGCTAAATTGCACGGATTTGGAATTGATCAGTTGAAGAGTGGAGAGAGCCTGCTGCAATTATTTAATTTCTCTAATCTATAATTAATCCAGCCACAACAAAATTGCAGGCAGGCAACTCTAATTCGAATTATTATTTTTTTAATAAATTATAATCAATCTATGTAAATATTTTTTTTTAGGGAATTATATAAATATGATTGAAATAAGAAACAACAATATTTATTATTTTAGATATATTGACTTGAAATATCTTAAAATGTTCCATCTTTTATAATTCTGTCATGTCTTTTGAAAATTGGCTATTATACAAAACTTTTAATGTTGTTCGAAATTATACCTTTTTACTTAAAATTGTTCCATTGAATTTTTTTTTTCTTTCTTAGCAGTGTAGGATATGAATTAAAAATATAAAAGATATATTGTTATTTAGTATATCATATTTAATTTAATTAATAAAAAAATAAAATAACACTTCATTTTGATTATTTTGAAATATATATATAAATCTTTTTACTTAAAATTTAATTTATTTAATTTATGTTTTATAAATATATAATTTTTTTACAAATTTTAAAATAAAAATTATCCTTTATTTTATATCTCAATAACTTACAAAAAAAATAACGAAATTAAATATGAAAAATGTTATAAATAAAATAAGAGAGATGATATATATAGAGAGTAAGAAATTTGAAAAATCTCTTTATTATAAATTGTCTTAAATATACCACCCATAATGAGATATATATAGTGGTATAAATAAACTTTTGATAAGAATAAAAAACTATAAAGTTAATTCTAATCTGAATGGGATAAAGTTAATCATAATCCTGATATGATAAAATTAATTCAATTAAATAGTCATCGCATATCTCATAATACTTTTCTTTGGATGACTAACCCTATGAACATGCCTCGTTAAAACTTTGTTAAGAAAAATTTAGTGGGATAAAAACTCGGCGAAGGAAAAATAGTACATTATTCATAACTAACTTCCCCTCAAAAATACATCCAACTAAAATATTTTAAGTGAATACATTCCAATATTATATACATATCTTTTGAAAACTGATGTCGGCAATATCTTCATGAACAAATCTATTGATTGCCACTTTAAACAAACTTTACAAATATCAACTTTTCATTTCTTCATTCCTTCATGTGTGTAAGAGAACTTTAATGATATATGTTCAATTTTGTTACCCTTATGTAGCCTCCTTCGATTTGTGCAATCTATGCTGCATTATGTTCATACAATATTATTGATTTGTTGATTTCTATCAGTAATCTACAAGCTCCTCGAATATGTTTGATTATAGTTATCAACCACACACATTCAAGATTAGCTTCATGAATGACTAATATCTCTGAATGATTTAGTGAAGTAGAAGTAATTGTATGCTTCATATATAGCCATGAAATAGTAATATTATTATATGTGAAGGCATAACCCATATCTGATGTGTTATGCAGATAACATAGAATATGTTTCACTCTATTTTAATGACTTTTAATTGGTATAGAACTAAATCTTGCAAACAAGTTAACTATAAAAATAATATCTGATTTTTTACTGTTAGCAAGATATAAAATCGCTCATATTACACTGAGATATGGTATTTCAAGATCAATAATCTCTTCATTATCTTTTCATGTGCGAAATAATCTCTTTTTACATTAATAGAACGAATAACTATTGAAGTATATGATGGATAAAATTTATCCATATAAAATTATTTCAAGTTGTATATATGATGCTTAATAGACAAGAATTTTATTTGATAAATACTTAACTTGAAATTCAAGATAAAATTTTATTATTTCAAGATACTTTATTTTAAAATCATTCTTTAAATATTTTACAGTAATTAAGATTTCTTTTGGAGTTCTCACTATATTTAAATCATAAATATAAATTGCAACTATAATAAATTTTGAATTTATTTTCTAGATAAAAATATATAGGCAAATGAAATTATTTTCATATTCATCTTCTCTAAGTATTCAAATAGGCGATTATACCATGTTTGCCTAGATTGCTTTAACTTATATCAGGATATTTAGAACTCAATATAGTATAGTTGTTAAGATATTATATGCTTCAGATATCTTGATGCTTCAGATACTTCATGCATCTTGAATCTTTCAAGAATTTTCACATATATATCATTATCTGATGAACCATATAAGTAAACTATCACAACATCTGTTAAACATATATTGAGCTTTTCAGAGGCTATCAAATAGATAAAAAAAATTTAAAGATAATAATATCCATGGCAGATGAATATATCTCATCATAATCTATATAATGTCTTTGTGAGAATTATTATGCCATAAGCTGTGTCTTATATTTCACAAATTCATTTAACTCATTTCTCTTAAGAGCCATATGAGCAAATTATTATAATATAATGCAGAGCATTTTAGGGGCTACAAAACTAATTTTAAGAGTAATTGCATTAATAATAGAAGAAATATACTTTTTTCATAATATTATTTGATTTATTTTTTTATTTTTATTTTATTTTAAAAGCTCGACCCCCGAAATACGGTTTTTATGGGGATCGAACCCCTGCCCTCTCAATTGAGAGTAACAACATGTGGCCAGCTGAGCTACCCCAGTTGGTTTTTGATAAGTACACAATTAATGATATTTTATTCTCATTTCTTAATATGATTATTATCAAATTGAGTTTAATTTGTTTGTTTAAAGTGCAATTTAAGAATAATTTCAGGAATTCTCGATAAATTGAGGCTTTTGGTCATTTCGGAGCAATTACGGATGAAAGTAGAAGAAAAAAAAAAGCAAAATCAGCCAATGGACACGCCCACGAACACGGGCGTGTCGTTAGGCGTGCCCCTGTTACTACATTCAGTGGATATGACACGCCCAGTTGCATAGGCGTGTCACCAAACGTGCCAATTGTCCAGAGTCACAGTAGCTTCAACACGCCCAGGACCACGGGCGTGCTCATGATCGTGCTATTTACCCAAAGTCACAGTAGCTGCGACACGCCCAGGACCACGGGCGTGTCAATGAGCGTGTAATTCATCCAGACTCACAGTAGCTGTCACACGCCCGGGACCACGGGCGTGCCAAGGAACGTGCCTTTTATTCAGACTTACAGTAGCTATGACACGCCCTGGAACACGGGCGTGTCATTGGACGTGCCTTTGGTTCAAGATCACAGTGCCTATAACACGCCCAGGAACACGGGCGTGTCAGTGGTCATGTCACCTGTCGAAAAGTGAGATTCTTTGCACTGATTGGGGAATAAGTGGGGGACAATAGCTGGCCTTTGTCAAAAAGAAAGAACAAGAAAAGGAGAGCTTGCCTAAATCAGGGAAAAGAGTGATGAACCAAGGGAAAGTGGTAGACAATGGATGGGATTAGTGAGCTGGAAGCATGGGCTAGAGATTTGGAGGAAAATAAAAAGAGAAGAGGGGGAGAAGAACAGCAGTTTTTGCTGGAGCATTGCTGGAAACAGATAAGAAAGAAGAGAAGGAAGAGCCATCTGCTGGAGCAAGGAGAAGGGTCTTGAGCTGAGATTAAAGGAAGAACAACACCATACTCGAGTCCTAAACCAAGAATCAAGAGCTCAAGTGAAGAAATACAGATTCACTGCCATGAATTGTTTGGTTTCTCTTACTCATTTATCTTACTCTGTTTTTGTAGCTGTTAATATGAACTAAACCTTTCTCTATCTAGATATTGATGAACCCTAGCCAATTTGTATGAATTAAAACAATTGTATTCAGTTGAATCAATTAATTGAGTTGTTTTATTCTTATGATACTTGTTGTTATTTCCAATTGATAATAGCATGCTTGTTGATTGGTTATTATTTTCATATTATTGACTTGAGAAAGCTTGATGTGAATTGAATACTCATAAGGATTGAGGATTAATTGGGGTGCTAGAGATAGACCTACAAGATCCTTTGGTTTATAGTTCCTTGTCCTTAATGCATGACCTATTTAATTGTGTTTTGAGAAGAGATTCCGGCACTCTACTTAGTAATTAGGGATTAGTCCACTCGAGAGAGGCTTTAATCTAAGTTAGAGGAATGCCAATTCAATTTGATTAAACGATTTAGTTGAATGGATTGCTTATAAATATTATTGAGGCTAGGGGGATTCAATATCTGGATAGTTCTATTAATATCATTATAAATCTTTTGTGCACAGCATTTAATTTCCTTTCATTCATTAATTAGTTGATTTTAGTTACAACGCATCACACAACTATTAATTCACTAAACAACGATTAAGATTTGCACTAGTACTTGGCCTTGTCCCCAAGGAACGACACTCACTCACTACTATATTACTTGAGCGACCCGTGCACTTGCGGTAATTGCATATAGCTAACGGCACGCATCAGTTTTATTTGATTTATTTTTTTACATATAATACCCCATAGGTCTAACATCTTCTGGTGTATAGACTACCGATTCAAATATTGTATGTTTAACAAATGAATGTAGCTCAACTTAGATTACTTTTTATTTTGGCCAATCACTTCGATTTCGATAATTTTAATAATTTTTAGGCTTAAGCATATTTTAATAATTTCAGCGGCAACATATGCAAATATATTATCAATAATAATTTCACTCATTTCTCATATATTTCTAGTTTTAAATGAGATCACAAAAATTTTTTGTACCGAAATTACTTATGAGGTTACTTTTCTAGAAATATATGGTTATTGATTTATGTTGCTTTTAAAATTTTCAAGAGTTTCATTTTGAAATCATTCATTTTCCCTTATCTCAAAAATTAATATTTTGAACCAAGTGGTCTACTACGCTTCAGACGCATATTATATCTATTGATTGCCATACTAATAAGATATCTTACATGGATAATCAATCAAATATGAGTATTAGCAGCTAAAATATATAATTTAAACATCTTCTGAGTATCTATAAGGTATCCGGTAATTTATTTCCAATAGTCCGCAAACAAATTAATTTTTAAAATTTCAGTTTACATTGATTTATGCGTATATCGAGATTAGATAAAGTTAGTGTATTCTAACTAATCACTTGTGTTTTTAACCCTTTACTTTTATCTTCCTCCTAATGGTGAAAAAATCAACTCACTAAAAATCTTATTTTATAAAATGTATCGTTAAAAGTCCATAATATCTAATGTAAATAATCAAAACCTATAAATATATCAAAATAATGTTGATAATTTATTTTATTTCTTTAAGGGGATGTAATAAGAATATATACACTGCAATAAAAAATTTTAATATCATAAATTCTAAATAAGATTTATTATGTTAGATAAACACAAGTTGTAAAGTGAAAAATTTATGATGTTCGGACAATCAAATACAAATTAAATGTGCAACATAAATAATAACATATATCCAAACGGATATAAAAGTTTTGATTTCATAAGCATAAAAAATAATAATTGATCATAAAATCTTAATAAATAATGATTCAACTAAACCATATTGAATAGGAACATATGCAATAAAATGTTCAATGGCAACATAATCATAAAATATTTTTCAAGTAAACTCATATACATTATTTATAAAAATTATATTGATATGATAATCAAGATTCATTGATCTTAACTTTATAATTTGAGAAAAAAATTTAGCAAAAGCAGTATTATGAGTTAACAACGGACAAAAATGTGATCATCAAGTTGAAACATTAATTAAAATTATAAAGTATCTAAATGGTTCATAAGATTAATGGATATGACCATAAATATCTTCATGTATTTTTTTATTTAAATTCAAGGGACTCTAAATATAATTTAGATAGTAAAAGTCTTACAATTAATATATCTTAAGCACATAAAGCATAAAGTAATTATCAGACAAAATAAATTTTTTATTTTTCAGTGAGTATCCATTTGTATTCTCAACAATACATCACATCATGTTTGAACTTAGATGACCAAAATGATTATGCCAAAGTATAAAAATTCTGGATATATGCACTTCTAGTGCATATAGTGTAACTCAATCATATTTATTTTTATAAAGTACAATCCATTTAAGAAATTTAAAATTTCTTAAATATGAACTTCTGGTTTAAATTCATAGAGTTAATACATAAAAATTTAATATCTCTTTCACTTTATTTCAATAGAATATCCATTGTAGTTTATTCTTTAAAATTTAGTAGATTTCTTTAGAATCTATTTGAACACAATGCATCATCGAAATATCATTTTAATCAAATTCAGAATATTCAAATTCAGAATATAAGGTGGATTCTTCTAAAGTCTTTAACCATATTTGTAGAACCAAATATCATATTAATATTAATTTCTGTTGATATTAACTATAATAAATATTTTCTAATAATGAATAATTATAGGAGTTATACTAATATATATTCTTTTTAGCACTTTTGATTATAAAATTAGTAGAAAAAAATTTCACCGTAATTTTTTTTTTATCAAAACATCATTCATAGTCTTGAAAAAAATATTACATTCACTTCAGAAAATGATGTTAAATCAGCTGGACGATTTTTTATAATTTTTTACCAAAAGCTAAAAATCTTGCTTAACTATAGATAAATAAAAAATTAGTTCAAAATATTTATGAATTTATGCTTTCATTATTACTAATACAGGAGTATATTTGAGGCATAAAAAGTTTAATATTCATCAAAAATATTATAATAATTAATAATGAGATAATTAATTTTTAATTTTTCATTTGAGTAATAAAAAAAATTATTATTTCTAAACGATTCTGCCGGGATGTTTAATTTTTTTTTTATAATATCTTTAAAATTTACAATATCGAGATAAATCGTATTATCAAGTACCCATGACTAATAATTTATTTAGAAAATATAAAAGATATTAAATTCATATTTTATAAGATTTAACATTTTAAATATATCAAATTTAAATAAGAATCATAAATTAGATAAATTACAGAGTTTGAATAAAAATTAAAAAATTATAATTAGAGTTTAACCATCATAATTCTAAAATTACAAATAATTATATCAAATTATAATAAATATCAATTTATTTATCAATTTTACTTCAATATATAAATATTTACCCATAATTTTATATCTCTTTCAACATAAATGCAAAAATAATTATTAAATTTAAATTTCAAAAAAAAATTAAAATTTTTTGTGCCTTATTTTTGAGTATATATACTATTAATATGCCCAAAATATAACATAAAAATATACATATTCCTTAAATCAATACATTATATATATATATATAATATTTGTTTGGCGTTTTACAGTATATAATTTTGTTTATGTTTCTAATGTTGCAATTGTCCATAAGCATAAAAATTGTTGGATTCAATATCGCATAAATATGAAAAGACATAAGGGCAAATCATAATCAACAAATTTAAAGAAAAATGAGAGCAAATCAAAAGAAATAACATACATATTTTATTATATTTTCATAACCATATAATTATAATTATTTGTCCAAATTAAGATTATATAAGATACCATATAATTACGCATATCTTGTATTTCCATGACCATATAATGAGATTATGCGTAAGAATATAATTATAATTATGTGTTATATAGATTATATTTGTCCAAATTATAATTATTCCATAACCATATAATTGTATCTAAGATTATGCATATGTTATTGCATATATACAGCTGGCCATTATGGAGCACTTTGCAACATGAAATCCGATTTTATTTTATATGTTAGACAAACAAAAAAAACTTTTGTAATATAGATTTAAGAGGTGATTAAAATAATATTATAAATTTTTTAATCACCTAATGAATTATGTATTAAATAATAATCTCATAAAAAAATGTAATGGTTAAAATATGAGGAGTTCTTATGTCACTTATAGATAAAATTTTAAATTACAATCTAGCTAAGATTAATTGTCAAATAATTAAGAAATATAAATAAACTGTGAAAGCGTACCTTGATTTGAGAGATAAAATAAATTTTTTTTATTACCTAAAAAAACTAAATCTTTCTCCCTTCACTATTATTGTAGAGACTATCGTGCTAATAACGAGATGCAAATAAAATAAAATAAAAAATATATAATGAATGAGAAATCTGATAAATCTCTTTATTATGAATTGTCTCAAATATACCACCCATAATGAGGTATATAGTGATGTAAATAGATTTTTGATAAGAATAAAAGACTATAAAGTTAATCCTAATCTGAATAGGATAAAGTTAATCATATTCCTGATAGAATAAAATTAATTCAATTAAGTGGTTATACACATATCTCATAACATAAAAGGTATTGTCAAATTCTTTTGGCATATGTTTGGCTGCTTAAAAGTATAATAGAAATAAAAAAATTTTTGTTTATTTTTTTATTTGGTTATCTAATTAATACATGAAAGAAAATAAAATTTATAAAGTTTATTTTTAGTATATTTTCATCATTTTAAGTTGATGAAAAATAAATTAATAATTTTATTCTTTATATCTTTGTTATTTTTCTCATTTTCTTTCTAAATTGGTTGCAAAAGGTTTTAATGAATTTAAGGAAAATAGAAGGAATTTATTTTCATTATTTATTTATTTTATCATTATTCAACTCAAGAAAATGAGAGAAATATAATTTTTTATTTTTTTTCTTTTTCATTCATTTTCCTCAAAACAAACAAAGGGTAAACGGGTAAAGAAAGGCTTAATTTATTTTACAGTATAAAGTCTTAATACCCATTTGCCATTTGTGCCTTGCCTTGCCGCTAAATTCTTACCAAGGGCTACAAATTGGAAAGAAAGAAGATGAATGGAAAATGAGTATGGCAGGATACTATTTAATAGTTAATTTTTATTTTACAGGAAAAATTTAGATTCAGGTGCAAGTTATTCAAATCCAGCTTTATTTTTCTTTTTCAATGTAAAATTTCATCGGTTGTTATTTGTTTATTCAACTTTCTTGAAATTGAGATAAGAGAACCAAAACCAAATTAAAATAATAGTAATAGTAATAATAATATTCTCATTCTCATATACCATCAAATACCTTTTGTTTCTTATCATTTTCAAACCCTTTAAAATTTCTTTACTTACTCCTCTAGTCTAGACTATTGTGTTTTAATTAAAATGCAGCATAATATAAATATATGTGCAAGAAAGGAGATTAAAAAACAAAATGTAGGATGTTATCTCTTGGATTCTTCGTCTATTTGAAACCTTCAAACTAATACAAACAATTGACTTCTTTTTCTCTTACAATATTTATTAGGTTTTTGCATGTTCTCTCTCTTTTTCTCTAGACGGAGTCCAACTATCTTGAGCAGAAAGAAATACGCAAAAAACGTAATTCCACGCTGTTGAATGACTATATTTTATTATCAAAACACAGAAAAACCCTATTGGACGGGACAATATACATCTTATAATAATTTCGTAATTAAATATTTGAACTTTCACTTTCAAAAAAATTTTTTTTTTGAACTTTTTAAAATAAGAAAATTGAGGATTCGTATTAGTATTTGTTTTTTTTTTAAATTAATTTATTTAAATCGACTCGACAACGATTTATGTCAGAGCAGACGTCTGCTTGAACTCAGATTTAAGCTGAATTTTCCCCTGGCTTTGATTAGGGAGCCTCCCGAATTAATCAAATAATTTGCCTCTCAATGATTATCATATAAGATTTACGGGATTGCTTGGAAGAAAAGTATATACAAGTTACAAGACTTTTTTTGCCATAATTTTCGAAAAATACATAGATAGCCCCATTTTGATTATTTAAACCCGTAAGCTCCAAGTCAATGACGCAAACAAACCATAAAACATTGAATGAAGACTTTCACATCGATTTCCTACAGTAAAAGAACATCCCATTCATATCCATGTCGAAATCGCTATGTTTTTTAATTGCCACTTGGCCTTTGGTTACGCATATTCAAAGCTTTCATCTGCTAGACTTGGAAATCTCTCACTTGAAAGTTGAAGAAGAGACTCTGCCACCGCAGCTGACCTTGCTTATCTAATGCAATAATGCATTCACAGAAGCTTCTATAATGATCGAATTTAAAATTTTCGACCCCATTCATCAATAAATAGTTTCTGGAATAGCAATCTTTTCTCTGCATTATTTGGAAATAGTCCATCACATGGCAAAAAAGAATCAGACTGCAGTTATCTTCGGGAATTTGAAACGTATCAATGATGTGATATCATTCTCCCACTAAAATAGGGAAAAATAAACAGAGGTGCAATACTTTGATAAAAGTGCCCCCAAATATCTAAAAAATATTTTGACCTGAAAGTGCCCAAGGAAAGTATGCCATCCCCAGAATAAAAAGGGTGAGAAAATAAGATGATTATATTTACTGGAAATTAGTTTTCTGAAATTAAATGTTTCAAGTCTTAAACATGCTTCACTTTAAAAATCCACTAAATGATGAGTTCCTGCTTTTCCTATTTATGTAAAAATTCCCTCATGAAGGCAAGTCAAGGTAACAAGAACTGACCCATTTGATAAGTGTTCTCTGTATCTTTTACAGGTAAAAGCTACATGAACAGTGATAACCAGCTAATACAAAATGTGAAACTCCTGCATCAGAAGATGAAAAGACTATTAACCAGGACGAGTCAAAAGCCCAACTAAAAGCACATATAATATGCGGCATGAAATAGCACAAGTGACATGTTATCTCACCTATTGCGGTTTATACGTTGTCAATCAAAATATTCATCATCTTTCATGTAATTTTCTTGCACTGCTGCAACAGTGGACTTCTTTGTTAAGGAAAACTCCTGGTTTTACTCGACTAACTTATCAATCACATGTTTCCATCCAGAAATCCAGCAGCTCAAATCATCCAAATGTAATATGAAAAATTGTACACAAACTATTAAAACATGTGATCCCAATTATATGCATAAAAGCCATGTCTCGCAATTTCGATGGATTCACTCAAGCTTGTATCTAAGATACAATAGGCTAATAAAGCCCTTACCACCTTTCAAAAACATGAACTAAAAAGATAAGCACTTGCATGCCAATTTTTAGGTTTCTCATGAATTTTCTTCCTTTCTTTAAAGGGTGTCTCAGACCTTGGATACCTTCTACCTTGATGATTATTTAACAAATCAAACTTCATTTGGGAAAGAAGTAAAAAACAATATTTTCATTTCGAGTAACTCAGTTGAAACCTTCTGTAGAAAACAGGCAAAAAATTGTTGCATGCAAGAGTTGTAATTTGCAATGATGTATGTCAAATATGAGTTGTTTTTTCAAGCCATATGCTGGAATCAGGACAACTAACAAAGGTATAATATGTTAACACATTAAAACACAATAAGGATATCTGTAATAATCCCAATCAGCAGGACGAACAGCTATTTTGCTGAATTCAACTGCACTGGCATCCATGCCAGAAAAAATGTACCCATTGCTCTTGTCTATCAATTTTACAAGATTCCCTACACTCTCTTTATCCTGAAAAGAAGCATTTGACTAAGAACATATCTGGATTCATTTGATAAAAACTTCAACAATAAAATGAATAGAAAGTGGCATGCCTGGATATCTAAGGTTGCAAAATCAACAAGACTGTAATCCTCTATCACCTCACATAGTTCCATTGTAAACTTTCTGCAATGATAATCGCAAGACGTTTACACATAAGAATGCACAAAAAAAAATTTTACACCTTGGGAAGAAAATTTAAGAATACATTAATTTTGATTATTTCAGGAAGGAGCTGAGCATAATATTATCATTGCAAGTGATTACATATCCTTTTTCACTGATGAATCAGTAGTCGTTCGAAGTTTGAATGCTTTAAAGTTTTAATCCAACACAGACTAACAATCTCTAAGATCAAAGAACATGATTCACATTATTCTTGTATGCCATGTTTATAGCATATGAACGGGTGCTGATTCATTCAAAAAGAGAACATTTGTCTAACTTCTTAATTCAGCATCAATAACAGAATCAACCTCTATGAGTTCAAAATGGAGAGTAATGAAAAATTTGATTACATTTCACTCTGTTCCATAGTAGTCTACCAAGCATGCTCTTAGTGAAAGTTTTTCAGGATGAATTCTCGGATGTCTTACTGTGAAGCCAATGGTAAGCTATTAAAAGCAAAACTAGATAAAAAAAACTATTGTCAAACGGAATTTGTAGCAACCAGTTATGAAATAAAACAAATAAACCGAAAAATTCTATGCATCACAGAAAATTCTCTTGTACAGCAATCAATTTTTCCTTCCCCTCACCTTCCTTCCTCTGGGGACTCAGTAAGCAACATAAAGGGAATCCCAGAGTACTAGGTCCTTGCTTTTGGGAACATCTGAATACATAAGCCTAACATAAGAGGCCATGCCAGAATCTCCATTCCCACATTGGAATTAGCAATTTATAGCACCAAAGCAGCATTGAAAAAGTGCACTACAGGCTAATTGGTTTCTTCAGTTAAAAAGATAAGAGAAAGTTCAGACTCAGCTAGGCATGTTACAATGACAACAGATAATTGTAATAATTTTTCTTTTACAACATGTTTCCACTGCTATATTCACAAGGAAATTGGTAACTTCAACCTTCAAAAATTAGAGGTGACTATCCGCTGAGACGCGAAAATGGACACACCAGGTCAAGTTCAATTTCAAGCCCTAGTGAGACATTTACATGAAATCCAGTCTGCATTTGAGATTATTTCTCTCTTTATTGGAGGTCACATACCAACAGCTCATCTAGAGTATCATGATTTCACATATATACATATACATATGCAAAAGTTCATTAGCTAGTGACAACCTCCCTTAATCTGTACCACTTTGGCAGTGAGGGAAGTGACCCTTGATTTCTTCAGATAATGAAACGTGATATTGTAGCTAAAATTATGTAGCACTCATCCACAGAATTCATAACTAATAAATACCTGTACTCGGCAGCACGAGGATCCTGATCAAGATGGAGCTGCAAATATGATAAATCTTGCACGTCTGTATAGAAATCAAGGTTAAAAGCTGCAATACATCAAAATATGCACATGATTAGCAAGGTAGCTATCATTTGAAATATTTTGTTAAAATTTGATAGCTCATGCCACATGCAAAAGAAGAAAACAATTATAGCACCTAGTTTGCCATAGCTTTCAATTAGATCAATCTTAGATAAGACATTGATGAGCGGGAGTTCCAGATGAAGCATAGTTGACAATGAGAGAAGCAGAGAACTAATATATTTCCCAGGATCACTGCAGAGATGGGCACCAACAAGATGCACCACGGTCAACTGCATTATAAAAGGAAACATTAATATATTATCAGTAGCAACATCAGAAATGATACATAAAGTCACCCCAACAGCTCATAGTCACGGTGTTGCAACATTATTGAAACCAAAATCAATAATAAGGCTGCAATCATACCTTAAGGTTCAACTTCTTAATGAGTTTCATTATAACATTCTTAGCATTTGAATGAAGGAAAAACAATTCCACCTGGCCAGGGAAATCAAAAAGAAGGTAGTGATCTGCAAAGTAACATAAAATAGTTAGGCAACAAAAAAAGTCAATAAATACAACAAATTATAACCAGCAATGAGTTGACCTAGACACAAACACAGATGTACAGAAAGAGACAGAATGATCTATAAGTCAATCTATCTTTAATAGCATCTAATAACAGTTAAAAACAGAACATGTCCTTTGTCACTTAATAAAATGGTTGAAAGAGTGTGTGATGATAAGCATAAGATTTCTCTTTCAAGTTCATTAGGCTAAATTTGTCAGTTTTTCTTTCTTTTTTTTTCACCAGAGTTGTTAATTCAATTGATACAATAAACTTGTTCTCCACATGAGAAACTTTTTTAGCAATTCCAACAAACTGAAAATTATGGTTCATGTATGCAAGTCATCTATAAATTAACAAAAATATTTTAAAGCGCATACTATACCAACCTTTCAAAAGAGGTTCCAGTTTAGATTCCATCCAGTCAATATTTTTCTCTAAATAATCCATGCAATACACAAGACCTGGTTAAAAATAAGAAAATATATTGTTTAGGATAGATAATTCACTTCCATGCATAGTGTAATTTAGCAGACTCACCTCCATTAGGGCCAAGAGAATGCTCCATCATTACATCACTTAGTTTAATAAGATCCTCAATATTCACAGCACAATCATATCTAAATTTTTGAATGTAAAGGAAACCAGAAATTTTGACAGAAATTTTTACAACAAAATCAGTTTGAAAAAGGATATGGCAACGCATCACTTGCAGGATCCAAATTGATGGCTGCAACTTTCCTGAATTGCATTAAAGCTACTAAATAAAATTTCCAAATTATTAAAATTAAAAGTGGAAGTTTGAAATTGAAAGTACCTCCCGATTAGAGAGAGAAACTGAGACATGCCATTGCAATAGGTGGTTTTTCCTGAACCAGGTGGACCTATAACTACTTGCCCAAACACCATCCTTAGAGTTTATTCTTCTGCTTTGATTGATTTTCGCCTTCGAAAGAGAAGTAAAAGTAGAACAGAGTGAGACTGAGATGAGTTAAATCTTTACTCTTTAGATGTCGATTGTAATTTGAAAAGGAACGAGAAATCCTTCAACGATAAGCAAAATTAATGTTAATAGAGAATTATAGAATGGGAAAGCAAAGCTTCTGGCCTCACTGAAAGCAAGTTTAGGAGTGCCGATTAACTTGGGTCCAACCTGTCTACCACTAGACTAAATGTCTCATTAACATTTTTATATTAAACCTAACCTCAGTTAAATTAATCCAGAAAATTAAAAGTATTATTACCATTTTGACAGAGGTAAAAAAATAAATAAATAAATAACTTGGGCGAGTGGTCCCTAAGCCAACCTGGTCCATGGATTAGACAGAAATGGTCCATCTGTTTTTTAATATGGGCACATCACATGGTTCTAAGTTGGGGGGTTTATTAATGATTAAACAGGCCGTATGGTATTTGCTACTAGTGAAATGATTTTCACTTGTAAAGGACCCGAAGCGTAAGAGGAGCATCATGATCATCATGATTAATGATTCATGAATCTTGAGTACATGTGAATGCACTCAACCACTCTCTTTATCACCTCGTTTGGGGCCTAGCCCGCTTTGTTTCGTCTATTACAATAAGCAAACTAATTTTAAAATAATAATAATAATAATAATAATAATAATAATAATAATAAAATTCATATACTATGATCTATGCCTAAACATTCCATCTTCTTAGATAAAATGACAATCTCATATAAGGTATATAAAAAAGTCAGATTCAAGCAAATTCCAACTGGGTGTCGGCTTGTCAAGCGATGGCATTTGATGTACTTTAGAGGCCCAATGGCAAAATAAAAAATTTACTGAGGAGGATCAAAATTTATACAGAAAAAAATTACAGATGAGTTTACAATAAAATTAAATATTTAATATTACAGTATCAGTAGTTCAATAATTAATTTATACTATTCGATTGACTATGATTAAAAGACGATAACTGTATCCTACGAGTATGTATTTTTTAAAAACGTTGCATAACAGCCTCATTTTTAATTTTAAAAAAATATTTCTCTCCACATAACAAACCAAACAGTTGGATAAAAAATCATCTCCCATCTTATTACGCAAATCCGTCTTGATAATGTTCATTACTGAATAAGCTCTTTCGACAATAGCAGTTGCAACATGTAGGACTAAAACTAACTTTATAAGTAGATATATCAAAGAAAATATAGTGTCATAATCTGTTTCAACCATTTTCTGAGAAAGAGCTTCAATATCATCAAGAACAGAGAATGCTATATTTCTTCTTACATCAGCAATGTATGTCTCAAGTTAATTTTTAAGTATCATCCGATCAGTAATGGAGAAATCATATAGATATAGTTCAGCGAGACGGAGTAATTTAGATAGCTGAAAGTTGAAAAATGAGTTCATAGGAAAAAGATAAACAATGCATGAAAGTAATTCAATACTTAATTCTGTAAAACGATTTTTCATTTCTTGAGCAATGAAATCAATAACCTATAATTGAATGAAAAATAATTAGGATATATCATAATAAATAGTTAAGTATATTATTAATTAAAAAAATAGTACCTAACAAAATATTTCTACTTGAAAGTGGTGGCAATAAGTAATTGAAGTACCAACACACTTAGATCTTAGATAACTTGCATTATCTTCCATATTAGACACTGTCACTGTAATATCCCCATGTATGCCCTAGAAGTCTTGGTTATGTTGTTGTTATAAATTGGATTGAATGTATATGTTATGTGATAAGAAAAGAAATTGGTAAGAGAATGCTTATGTATATGTATTTTGGAAAGAAAGAGGGTTTAGAGACAAGTTTATATGTTGTCTATATGATGATATAACTAACATATACATAAGTCAAATAGAGAGTCAATGCAAGAGGATGTTTAGTTGAGATTTGTGAAATTACTTAAATGGGCACATATGAGACAAAAGGTTAATTAAATGGATGAAGGGCATTTAAGTAATTGTTTTGTCAAATTGTGTGGTGGAGATTTAAAGAAGGAAAAGTGTTTGACTTGTGATTATTTGCTTTTCTTCTCATTTTGGGTGCCGGCCATTGAAGAAAAGAGAGAGCAAGAGAGGTGTTCTTGAAGCTAGAATCAAATTGAAGAAGGAATCAAGGGATTTGGTTAGAGATTTGTGGAATTTCTTCATTTAAAGTAAGTACTCTCTTGTTTTCCTTTGTTAATTTGAAGTTGTGTCTAAGGTGAATTGTGATTTGTTGATGTGATGATTTGGTGTGTTTGATATGTGTTTATGAGTATTAAAATTGATTGTAAGTTAAAAGATGGAATTGGTGTTGGTTTGGTTGTGAAGATGGTAAGTTTAAGTGGATGTGGATAGTGGAAGATCATGTGTGAAGTTGGTTTTAGGGTTTGGAATTGGTGAATGATTTAAGGTATGGTTAATGTGAATATTGTGTTAATCATGCAAAATAAGTGTTAATGACTTTGATTACATCCATTTGAATGAGTTTGTGTTGTGCATAATGTGTTAGAATGCATTTAGAAGAGTTTAGCTATAATTAGGGTTTGTGTTCTTGAGTGACACGGCCAAAAGCAATGAGAGACACGGCCAAGCCAAGGAAATTTGGGCGTGTTGGATTGATTTTTGAGAGACACGGCCGTGTCCATTGCCCGTGTCCACTACTGGATTTTTATGTTGGGAGACACGGCCACAAGCTTGGCCGTGTCCTATGCCCGTGTTTGCTACTGGAATTTGTGGTTGAGAGACACGGCCACAAGCTTGGCCGTGTCCCTTAAGTATGCTGCCCGTGTCCCTCAAATGTGTTAGTTAATGTTTTTATTCTTTGTTCTTCTTGCATTGTTTTGGTCCTCCAAAGGTAAGTTGGTACCTAAACCTAAACCTAAACACTTTAAACACACTTAAATCAATGAATGACATAAACAAATGTATGTGTAAGATCCTAAAGCTATGAACAATGGCATGTTATATGCATAATAAGAATTGAGACATAAAGAAATGTGAATGATATGATTGAATAATAATATGTGTGTTTAGATAGTGTAATTGATGTTGTATACTATGATGAAATGAAATGTAAAAGATATAATGTTATGAAGAATTGTTTTATTGTAATGTGAGATGATTAAAGCATTGTTGTCTAATTTGCTTATGAGAATGAAATGAATTGAGAAAGTAATGTTAAAGATTGTTGAACGGACCTATCCGTCTCCTGCGGAACCATGCGGACCCAGTGAGTTGGGCAACCGATCTTGGACTACCGACCTGGGTGGGGAAAGGTTCGATACAATCAGTATTATACGTACCTATTTGCCTCCTGCGGAACCATGCGGACCCATTGGGATGGGCAACCGAACTTGGACTACCGACCTGGTTGGGAAAAAAGGTTCGTTACTGATAGTTTTATACGTGCCTATCTGCCTCCTGCGGACCCTTGGGATTAGAGGGCAACCGACCTGGTTGGGGGAGGGTTCGTATATGAAGCTATGGTTATGGGCTTTAATGATGAATTTGAATGAAGTATGTAATTGATTGTGACATTGCATTTTAGTATAATGTTATTATATCTTGTACTACTAAGCCGTTGGCTTAGCGCGATAGTGTTTGATCGCGCAGGTAACAGAGTTGAACCTGAGAGCTCCTCGAGACCAAGTGAGAGTAGACCTTGAAGAGTTTATTTTGGAACTTAAAGATCGGAGAAGAGCTGCCAATCATGTATATATTCTACATTTTGTAAATGTTGGTTTTTAACCTATTTGTAATAACTTCCGCTGTGAATTAATAAATATTATATATATATATGGTGTCTTTTGGATCTCTTTTAAAATATTTGAGTTGGTTTCAATTACTTACAAAGGAAATTGTTATGTATCATTTTAAAACTGTGGCATTTCATATATTCAGTATACGAATACTACGATCGTTTAAGCATGCTTGGTACGTATACATGATATAGGGGTGTTACAGTCACATCATGATCTATGCAAAAATTATTAATAAATTTTAATAGTTTATCTCATCTATCCTCCCTGAAACTTTGCAATGCTTGTTTAACAGTTGCAATCAAATGAATTACATTAACAATATTTTAATCATTTATTTGTAAGACTTGAGATAGATTGTTTGTCATTCCTAAAAATTTTTTCATCAAGAAAACAATAAAAATAAATTTATAACTTTCCATTTTATCAAGCAAACCCATAACTGCCCATCAATTTTTTAAAATCAGAATCATCCTCAAAAATTTTCTCAAGAATCTCTTTAACAGGTGACCACATAGAGAGAATACGCGCAATTATTTTATAATAAGAATCCCAACGCGTGTCACTAGGTCGAGCTAAATTTATTTCTTGATGCAAGCTCTTTCAGTTTGAATATCACTACTATCTAGACGTTGAACTACTTCATCATATTATTTTTTACAGAGAAAATCTCTCCTTTTACATGAAACTCTAACAATATTTGCAACCATTGTAACATAATAAAAAAAATTACTCACAAATGTATTGCTCTTTGCTACTGCAATAAGTATAAATTGGAGCTGATGAGCGAAGCAATAAATGTACCATGCCAAAGGATTTTTATTTAAAATTATGGTCTTTAACCCATTGAATTCACCTCACATATTAGAAGCTCCATCATAACTTTGGCCTCTAATTTTATTTAATGATAATCCATGTTTAGCTAAGAAATCATCATGTGCACTTTTCAAAGGCAAAACGGATGTGTCACTTACATATACCACTCCAACTAATTGCTTCACCACTTATCTCAACTTGTTAACATATCTCAACACAATAATCATTTGCTCATTTACAGAATTGTCTCAAGTCTCATCAATTAATATAGAATAAAAGTCATCTCCAACATCTTTAATAATAGTTAGTGTCTTTTTTAAAGCACAAGAGCTAAATATTTATTTTTGGATACATGGAGAAGTGAGCTGATTATTTATAGGAGAATTTAAATTAACTACATTCCCAACATCAATATTACGTTCACTTTACCGATTGAAAAGTTTAAGAAAATTACCCGGCTAAGTGACCTTTCTGACTCATCATGTCCTCGCAAAGCTAACCCATTAGCTAAAAGAAAACATATACAGTCAACAATTACTGCCAAACATGTCCGATAATGCCTCTCTTGTTCTTGGTTGTGAGAAGATAATACATAAGACACACTTTGTCTTTAATTTTTGAAACCAACATATAATATTCTAATATTATTGTGTGAACTTCTGAGACCGCCAACGTATTCATTAAATCTCTCCATGGCTTTTTTTTAATTGTGAAACCCAATTTCTATGAAGACATTATCCCTCCGCTTAGATCTTCTATTCAAACTAAAAAGATAATACTATAAATAAAATATTGCATTTTTAGAAATACTATATTCCAACCACTCAAATTTAAAGTACCAACTCTCTCTAAAATTTCTTATTATTTTCCAAATTCTGTTTGGAAAAAAATTATGGCCACGTGGTTGGCAAGATCCTTTAGCTACATATTATCTTCTAACATAATTCCTAATCTCCACATCAAAATCATCAATAGATTTACGAAATATCGGGTCACCCACAATATCATCAAAACTAACGCCGGACACTATATTTTATCATTAGTTTTCTCCTCAATTGCATGACTACTTAATGTAGGGATCGATGTTGAAATCATAATATTTGAGAATTCATCATATTTATTCTGCATTCTCTTAGTCTTGATCACAAATTTATCCATATCTTTTCAATTTAGAATTAGTTTAACCTAATTTATATTCAACATTTTAGATACTAGAAAAATATTAAATTATATTTTATATTTAAAACCTAATAACAATTCACAAAATACTAATAAAACCAAATAATCAAAATCTATATTTATCTATATTCAAATTACCAATTTTTACCTAAAACTAAATAATCACAAATTCACAAAATAAAAGTAAATTCAATTAATTCAACATAATTAATAAATTATATTCTATATTTAAAAACCAATTGAATAAACTATATTCTATATATAAAAATAAAATATTCTTTTCAAAATAAAAATAAAAATAAAATCTATAATTTTTTTACCTAAAACAACAATTATAATAAACTCACAAAACACAATAAAATTAAATAATTCAACTAATTAATAAATTATATTCTATAATTAAAACCCAATATATAATATATTTTATATTTTAAAAAACATAATCTCCAATTTTTTATCTAAAAAATTATCAACATCTTCAATTTTTTACCTAAAATATTAATTATCATAAATTCACAAAATACATTAAAATCAATTAATTCAACTAATTAATAAACTATATTTTATATTTAAAACCCAATGTATAATCTTGTTTATATTTAAAAATTAAAAATTTCAATTTTAATAACCTAAAATTAAATCTAATAATCACAAAACAATTAATAAACTAACTAATAAAATTAAAAAAAATTTAATAAAATATTAAAAACCTGGACTTTGCTCTCTGGCCGGTGGTCTGGTCGGCTCGCCGCTCGTCCTCCTCCCTTGCTCTCCTCCGCCTCTGAGTGCTGTGCAGCCCATGCTCCTCTGGTCTCCGTATCTGCCTTTCTCAGTTTCTCCTTCGAAACGCTGCTGGCCCTTTATTTTTTTTTTGAATTCGTGTAAACTGAAATGGCGCCTTTTCACTTAATGAAATTTAAAAAAAAAAAATTAAGCCCATGGCTGAAACGACCCCTTTTTAGTCAGGGGCAAAATAGTAATTACAGACGTGAGAGGTTGTCTTCAACATCTCACGTCTGCGGCCTGTCTCTCGTGTTGTAGAGATCGATATTGGAGTTGGACCGAGCGATGAGCGGCGAGCCTCCTATTCTCTCTGCAACACGACCGAGCCTCCTATATCAGCATTCATTGTCGCCGGCGAGGGAATCGTCAGCCCCCATCCGACCCTCTAAGTCCGCCACTGTTGGGGCCTAGAGCCCTCAAAAGCTAAGACTTTTTTTTTTGTTGTATGTATAGAAATTATAATAATCCATTGCATCCATAAAAACAAAATACTTGGTCTCACAAAAAAAATTCTATTTAATATTATTTTTTATTAATTAGGTGTGAAAAAAAAAACACTTAGAACTCAATTCAAAATATAAGTGCAACAACACTCTTGATTACTAAATTAAGATTAATTAGTTTTGTTAATATTATTTAGTTATAATTTTTTTCATTAATTATATTATATATTATATATTTCTTTCATAAACTCTTAACATTTATTTTCTAAGAATATCCCCTTTAATTTTTTTTATTATCAAAGAATATAACAGAATTTAAAGTTACAATAAAACGATTAATTTAGGCTCAACTTTCATGAAACCTTAGATTAAGGAATTCTTTCCTTTTTTATGCAATAAAAATAAATTCACCATCACCTTTTTTTATTCACCTTTTACCAAATTAACTGTACTTGATACTCATGTTTCCTTAAAACAGTAAAAGGCCAATAGCCGATAGCTAAAAAACCTCCTTTTAAGTTTTAACCCTTTGTATTAAAACTTAACTCAGTTAATTAACAATGGCAGAAACAGAAGCTTCAGGTTTGATTAAAAGAGTATCTTCCAAGAAGCATTAATGGATGGACTTTTAGCCTATCACTGACGGTCCCCGCCTTTTCCTTTTAAATTCTTCAACTATAGAATTAATTTTGTGGCTTATATCTCTATGACTATGACACTGAAGATATTATTTGCTAGAAATAAGATCCGAGGAGGCAAAGCCCAGGTCAGGACCTGCTATTAAATCTGGTGGTTCATCGACACATCAACTAAATAATTAACAATAAAGATTATCAAAGTGGGCTCCTGTAAGTAAGGTCGTGCCTGCCTCAATTTGCATAGTAGGAGGGAGTTGTATAATAAAGCATGTTGAACACTTTAAACAAAGCAAACCAGACCCATTAATTTTAGTTACAGTTTACAGATTAAGATCCTCAGGAATTATCATAAACATGATTAATCATCATATTATTAATGACCTTAGTGGACAAGACATTTCACCAAGAAGGGTAAACTTTAATTTTCATTTGGAAAAGCTAGCTCATCAATATTTTTCACTGATAAATCTTGTTTACAGCTATTGCATTACCGGAAAGGCACAAAATATCTAAAAGTGAAAGGGTAGTTAGGTGATTCAAAGTTGGACAATATCATTGCCAATAGCCACTAAACTTCAATTATAACAGAACTCTGCTTTTGGTCTCCGCAATCCCCCTCAACTCATAGTTCTTTATCGTCTTTCTCTCTTCCCTTATCTTATCTCCTTCCCATTAGCCTCTATACCGCGAAACTGAATATAATTTCAGCTTGTTAAGGTGAAAATTTGAAGCCATGGCATTTGCAGGAACAACTCAGAAGTGCATGGCATGTGACAAAACTGTTTATCTTGTTGATAAGTTAACTGCTGATAACCGTATCTATCACAAGGCCTGCTTCCGATGCCATCACTGCAAAGGAACTCTCAAGGTATATGCTTTATGTTATGTGCAGTCCTTTCCTTTCCTTGTTGATATAGAGATTTTTTATAAGATAATTACTCCAAAACTTGTTAGATCCTTTTTCCGGGTTTGTATAATTTATTTAATGTCCAAATTCAAAATTCACAGTAGATCAGTCCATCAGAGTTAAATGTAAACCAATTTTAGCGTAAGAATAGACATTTCAAGCGTATTATTACATCTGACCAACCTAAAATTACAAAATTATGTTTCAGTCTCGTGTACTAGGATACCTTTTAAGAGCTGACATTAAAATTACAGACTCATTACTCAGAAATCCTAAATTTCACCGTTGCAAAGCAACTTGATTTGTTCAGTATGCTCTGAATCTGGCCTAACCAACTAAGTCCACTAATTTATGTTCATATTTGCTCAGAAAGACTAGATCTTTATCACAAATTAGCTTATAAAAGAGTTGATGCTATTTATCACAAATTAAGCAGCATAAGATTGCCTTGAGATGCATGAATGGCTTAACAAGCTTCTAGCTTTTTATCTGCAATTCTATTGACAGATGAATCTAATTGCAGCTTGGCAACTACAATTCCTTTGAAGGGGTACTCTATTGCAGGCCACATTTTGATCAACTCTTCAAAAGAACTGGCAGTCTAGACAAAAGTTTTGAGGGTAACAACCGTTAAGTATTGATGTAGCACCTAGAATTATTTTAGCTTCCTTTTTATTTAATGAGTTTAACTAATTTACTTCCATTGTAAATATTCTTTACAGGGACACCAAAAATTGTGAAAGCAGATAAACCTGCTGATGGTGAGGTAATTTTTGAAATTTAGATGCTTAAATGCCATAAAGATGAGTATCAAATATCTCTCATTACAATTGAGTCCTGATTACGAACTGCTCTGAACAGAAACCTAATGCGGCCAAAGTTTCGAGCATGTTCGGTGGAACCAGAGATAAATGTTTTGGCTGTAAGAACACTGTCTACCCAACTGAGAAGGTAAAGATCACCACAGATTCATTCTTGGAATCAAAAAGCTGTATTAGCTTGCACAACTTCAAAGAACTGACCATGCAAATGTTCTCTATATTAAAAGGTTACGGTGAATGGAACTCCTTACCATAAGAGCTGCTTCAAATGCATCCATGGAGGATGTGTAATTAGCCCATCTAACTACATTGCACATGAAGGTCGACTCTACTGCAAACACCACCACAATCAACTCATCAAGAAAAAGGGCAACTTAAGCCAACTTGAGGGCGATAATGAGAAAGATTCCGTGAATGAGAAGCCTAATGGAAGAGAAGTTGCTGCAGAATCATAATTTGCCGAATGATATGATACATGTTTTTCTTGCATCTTCCTCCCTTACCATGTTGTTGAGACGCTTCATGGTTTGGTTTGGTTTTCCCTGCAGTCCAAATGGCTTTGTGCTTATAAGTAGATGAAATTCTTGATATTTCTAATTGATTGTGTGGGATTTTTGTTTGTTGTACTTGGGTTTTGTTCTACTATGGGTGCTCAAGTGAGAGAAGACCTATTTGATTCTCATTTTATGATAAAATGCGCTCAGATGGTTTAATTTGTGAATTCTTGTGGATTCTGCATAGATGCTGATCAGCATTTCTTTACTCCCATTAATTTCCTTTTAATTGTCAATGTTTTTTTTTTCCTTGAAACTTTAGCCAAGCTTCACTCTGTTTTGGGGGTTTACAGGAGAAAAGACACAGTGCTCTTGCCTCTTGTAATTATTAACCGACTTCTTGAGGACTGCAATTTGGCATTATTGTGCATTTAAGCATACAGCATAATAGAAAATTGTACAGGAAGCATTTCCCTAAAATTACGATTTCAGCAATACTGGCTTCTCTGCTAACTTTCTTCCCTCTAAATCATTAATAGTCTCTGCCTCTGATAGCAGGGACGGAAGGGAAGAAGAAACAGGGGATGTTGAGGGTTTTCAAGAGTGAAATGACTTTTTAAGATCAACCTCGAACACTTTGCTTGTTTTGTTTACACATTCCAAATTTCCAAATAATTTGTATCTGACACTATTCCAAAATCCAACGATGAAGCAACCAAGTTTAAACAAAAAATTGTAACATGACATGGCCATACACCCCTTTTTCTCCCCATAAAGCATCAGCTCAAATATAGAACTTTGATCTGGGAATGGGTCATACCGAAACTCCAATAAATTCCTTTTAACATATTTGGCTTGAATAAAAACAAACAAAGTTTACTGCAACCTGGACAGCAATTGGAAAACATTCTGCAGGCTTGTCAGTGCAAAAACTCTACATTGAATTGTCTATTGCACAAAAAGTGAGGTAAAGAACCAAGATTAGATAAAAACCAACATTGAATAACTTTTATCATTTTGACAACAAATATAATACACTGCCATTGAGAATTATGGCATCAAGGTACAACTCTATTTATCCATGGAAGATCTCCCGCAGGGATGTCTATCAATCGCTACCAAGCTCCATTGTATCAAGGAGATGACCATTTTGGGCAATATGCCTCAGGTCAACAATATAATTGTCCCGAAGAAACCCAAATCCAAATGTCCCATTCTTGTACTGCCAAATCCTTCCCTCAACCCGCCAAGGGTTTGCAGAAGTTCCTGCCAAACCTGGGATGACTAAATCATAACTAGAGTTGATATACATAATGCAACAGACCACATCATTATCCATAGGAGGACATTGGCAATGTATGTCCTTTGATGGTGCAGGCGGCCGAAGATGTATTCGGCTATTGTATAAATAATCTTCTTCTGGTGACAATGGAGACTCCATAAATGCATGGTTTGTTGTCCAAAACACTAGTGTAGAACTAGAAAGCCGTTCAGACAAATCTCCAATCCTTCGGCAAGAGATGCCAATGCCATCATATACTACAAGATAAAATTCCAACTTCATGTCATCACAAATTCCCTGCAACACAAAACAGGAGAGAGAGAGAGAGAGAGAGAGAGAGAGAGAGAAGTGAGTGAGCCATGAAAAAAATAAAGTTCTGTACTTTTTCCATAGACATCTTACAACTGATACTCCAAGGAACCAAAATGAAGCAATGAAAAAGAACAAAACAAACGCACACCTAGACCCAGGTTCGAACCCCTACCCCATGCTCAAAAGAAAAAAGAAAACAAAACAACTGGTTGTAACTTGTAATGAAACCATAACATTCTGTAACAGAATCCAGTTTCAACACCAAATTAAATTGTCTTCCAATCAAAAAGAACTGTCCTCACCCATAACATCCTGCAACAGGATTCAATTGCAACCCCAAATTTGATTGTCTTCCAATCAAAAAGCGCAGCCTTCAGAACTCGAGCTGAAATAATGATTACTCATCCTAAGTTTATCTAAATGCGCTTTACAAGTTTACTAGATTCACCTTCCAATAACAGGATAGTCCTTCATTAGATCATAGTCATGGATGGAAGGAGAGCCTCATATTTTAGACCATCTAGCTACGGCAATTTCTTATCTAGCTTGTGCAAATGTCTAACTGAACATAAAGTTTAGCCAACAATCGACATATAAGCACATGAAGCAAAAGTAATTTTTATAGACAGAAATAGAGCCTGAATACCTCAATTTTCAGACAACGAAGTATCATAACCATTTCATTGCGCAATGATGGAAATAAAGGAATGCAATTTACACCTCCATAAACAAAGTATCGGAACTTTTAGTCAGCAAACACTACAAACAAATACATAAGAAAGAATGCACAATCACACACCTTCCATAACCCTTGCAATGGACGAGATGGCGTGGGCAAGGAATCAACAATCTTCAAGAAATGCTCTGCCTCCCACTTCCTTCTACCCTGCTTCTCTTTCTCTCTCCTCCTCTGCCTCCTCCAGCCCCGATCAGCTCCAGGACTCATCCTATTCGCATAATACTGATACATATCTGAAGTTTCCGGCAAGCCCCCCGGAGACCCACTTTCGATCCCATTAACTCCACCCTCAACACACTCTCCTTTCAAGTTCGTCCCACCCGAACTCCTAGAATAAGTAAACCCCACATTCTCCTCCACGCTAAAATGTATATCCCCAATAAAATTAACGCTAACCGAAATTAAATCCATCTCCAAAAATCCCGATTGACCGGAAAGCCTATTGTTATGCCCATCGGGATCGAGGTAATTTACGATTTGACCATCCGGCGATATGCTCATCCAAAGAAACGGCGTTTTCGTCACACAATACGTACCATTTTGGGACGGAGAGACTCTAGAACCAGCAAGAAAAGAAGGGCCCCATTCGAAGAAAACAAGCGCCGGAGGATTCGCCCCGACGACGGTTTGCTTCTGTTGATTTTGACCACACCGGCGCCAGAAGCCAATCAGATTCTCCCATTTATTCAAAATCCTATAGAGGAGTTTGTAGGAAATTTTCCCATTGCCCCATTTCTTAATTAGGGTCTTAGAGCCCCATCGCCTATCACAGATTGCAAACCAGAGCTTGCTATCGTTTTGACAAAGTGGAGAGAACCGCCTTGAAGTGCAAGCGAAATTGGCGATCTCAGTTGGGGATAGGTAGGAGAGGATACAGAGCTGGACATCCTCAGGGAAATCAGAGAAGGAATACGAACTCGTTTCCGCCATCTGCAACGAGATAGCTTACTGATTTTCTAGGAAAATGTTGATTGGAGGCAAAGAAAAATAAAGCGATTTTTTGAAAATGGAAGATTCTTGAGAAGAGGGAATGATGCTGTTGAAGATGAAAATTTTGGAAGAGACTCTATACGGTACAAGCTTCGAGCGAAGCAGGGACTGCGTTTGAGGACAACTGTGTAATTCGCCATATTCTGATAATTAATAGCCCAATAAGCTCTACCTGCTAACAACCCACTGATCCTGTGATCCAATTACTTTGATGGAATTTATCATTGCTCCTTTTCCTTTTATAATTACTTTCATCAAATTACTGTAATCTTTGGTTTAAAAAAATTACTGTAATCAATAAAGTGCATTGCTTTATTTTTATAATTTTTCTTTTTGTATTTTGTGTATCAAATCCATATAAATTAAACAAGATTATTTATAAGGTTTAAAAATTTAATTATGTTTTGTAAATCAAAATATAAAATTTTTATAAATAAGTAGAATGACCAAAGAATCAGAGAAAACAAATATTCATGATATGTAATTTTATCTTGTGTTATATTCAATAAAAGATAAGTCATATTTTCAAATTTAAAAAGATAATATAAACAAATAAATCCAAATAAATCCAAATAAAAATACAGTTTAAATCTAAATAGAAAACAAATGCTGTTTTTTTTAATTATGTATTTTTTATTTAAAAACAACTGAAAATATTTTTAAAAAAAATCAATTACTAATTGATAAATATTAAAAAAATACTTTCTAATTTTCTAATGAGAAATATCCACAGCTAAATAACCCCTAACAAAGTGGGTAAAACAACTGAGAATTGAAGTTTTTAAATTTTGTTTGACTAACTCACAATATGAATTATTAAATATATTTTTTCATTTGATATTTTGATATTCTATAAAACAACATAAATTCTCATTTGAGCAATCAAATTTGTCAAATTAGCCAAAGAAGGAATTTCTTAGATTTGAATGACTTATATTCATGTGATTAAGTAATTTATAAAGTGTCTATCAAAAAAAAGTAATTTATAAAGTGGTGTTGAATTCTTTATTTGAAATAATCCTATGCAATATTTGAAAATTGTGATCTTCATATGAACATTTTTTTAAATTGTAACTAGTTATTAAAATATTTAATTATCAATGGAAATAACAAATAGTTCAATATTTTCAAATTTATTTTTCAAAAGAAAAGGCAGGTCAATGGTCAATATAATAATTTTACTAAAATAAACAAACATTAGTAAAAGGTTATATTTTTAAAAGACTAAAATATGGATTATTGCTCTTTGGTTAATAAATAAAAAAGGTAAAAACTAAGAAGGGTAGGTCAGTTGATTAAATTAGGGTTGAGTAAATGAGATGAAATAAAAGTTTAAATTTTGCTAAATATATTTTTAACGAGGATAAATGAATTTTAAACTGCAAGTTATGTTCTAAACGAACAAGAGCGGAGAAACTTGTGGTGTAAATAAAAAAAAAGGCAAAGTTGTCGTGTACTTTGCTGTCGTTTACAAACTGTAGATGTTTATCTATTGGAAAGATCAAGACAGAAACAAAGTTAAAACTCTACATATCGCTATTTGATCGGAACCTTCGAAAGTCCTTGATTTCACCATCAACAGGCATGAGGTTAGCCCGACGTGTCCGTTCCTTGGTATCGCGCCATTTCAACTTCCCATCACCAACAAAGAATATTTGATCCATTAATCCCTTTATCGACTCAGGACTAACAAAAGATTCACCATCCAATTCCAACAAATTTCCATACGCTTCCAAGAACTTGGTATAAGCAGGAACCAATAACATCGCAGTCGCTTCTCCAATTTGCTCTCTCAAATCAGCATCAGGAATTGTATAAAAAGACCCTTTATGCCTTTGTACTATTTCTTCAAATCCCTTCAAGAAAGATTCGATTTTACCTCTCACTTTATTTACATCAATGCTGCCTATATCTTCCTCGTTAATTTCCAGCAATCTTACAAGACCTCCCCAAGCTTGCCTTCGATACATGTAAGCCGATTCCTCAGCTACAATCTTGTACTTCTGTTTCATGTTTTGCTCTCCTAATAGCTTTCCAAGCTCTGTATTTCTTGTTCTCATGTAAACATACCAATATGTGTTCATGGCAAATACATGGGATAGAACTTTGTCCTTGTAACGACTTCTTTTTGATTCAATGTTTCTTGTAAGTGCTTCCATTATATTTGTAATGGCATCATTGAGTAAATTCTCATCGGTTTCAGGTTTTGATAATATTCCAGCTTTCCATATTTGTTCTGTTCGAAGAACTTTTGCCATTGGTATACTGTAATTTTCAGTGGCTAAGTGCTTGAGGTAATTAATGGCATATCTTATCAATTTTGGGACTGAACCGTCTTGTGGTGGAGGAAAACCATCTGAATTGCTTTCAATTTGGAGACCAAACTCCCAAAAGACTTTGCTTGAAGCATGAACAAGAAGTTTTTCTAATTCTCTAAATCTTGTGCAAATATCAGCTCCAGCTTCACCTTCAAAGATTTCAGAGAACTCCGTTTTAAGCTTTTCTAAAGAGTCGAACATGTCAAGGATCTTGAAAAGTTTTTGAGGTTCTTTACTGCTCCTTGCAACACCTTCTCCAAATCGAAAGAAAACTGCCATGATTTTGTCAGCAATCTTGACAAAACATTCTAACCAGACAACTCCCTCTATTACTCCTCCAAGAATTTGGTTGCTAAGTTTCTTTTCCGATCGAAAAACTGTTTTGACTGAAAGTTCAAAGTGTTGGATCCAAAGGCTTATGGCCGTCTCTAGATTTTCCCACTCCATTTCGTCAATTTCTTCAGGAGTATATGCTCTCAAATAATCCGGGTTTAGCTTCATTAATGCTTTGGCTGCTCTTCTATATCTCACCTATTGAACAAGAACAACATAACACGAGTACGTTTTTTTTTTTTGGCATTAAGATTGTAACATTTTTCACGCATTAATTAGCTGGTATAAGATCAGATATATGAAAAAAAAATAAAAGACAGAGGAACGTAAAATTCTGGCTATGCCTAGTTGACTTGTAGGAATATTATGTATATGCAACATACCTTGACGAAGATATCAATGCATATATCCAAGCAATCGTTAGCTGCTAGAGTTCCAGAAATTCTTCTAAGTATTTCAATCTCCTGCTCTGAACCCAGATCAGAAGTGGCTAGCTGATCAGCTTCATCATCCCCATCATGCGGCTTGCCAATATTTTGGTGCTTTAATTGCTGCAACATACTCTCAAACTGATCTTGCAAATTGAGTAAAGCTTGATCAAGCAATCCATCAAATTTCATGGCATCAACCTCTGTCTCAGAAAGAGCCTTGAGAGTGACCAGAGCCTCTCTCAACCTATGCTCCCTACACTGATCCGTGGCTTTCGTCCTGCTCAAGAACTCCACTACCTCTTGTAGCTTCTGAATCACTGGCTCACCATCTTGACTAATGGCGTTAATAGCTGCGTTTAGCTTATCCACATAATCAACGAATTTAAGCAAGAGCTTCAAGCGTTTCTTTGACTTCTCCTCGGTGGATAAATTAGAAGAAACTTCAAGAATTTTGCCCTGGAGTGACTCAGAGATTTTGAAAGTATCAAGAAGAACAAGAGCAGGGGAAACAGCTCTGTTAATTCTGGTTTCGAGGGCTCTTGCAGTGATAGCCAAAGAATGCAATGGAGCTACTCTTTTTGAGGTTATTGATAGACTTTCATTTATAAGAACAAATCTTTTGTCCATCTTTTCTAGACGATCCTCCATCGTGGTGGAGGCTTGAAGGAGGGATTTCAAATCCAAACATGCCAATTCCATAGTCGAAAGCGTCAAGTCGTTTTCCTGAGAACCCATTGATATCTTGAACTTTCAGAAGGGAAATGGCTGTAGCCT
Organism: Garcia nutans; assembly: GCA_947685225.1. NCBI lineage: Eukaryota > Viridiplantae > Streptophyta > Magnoliopsida > Malpighiales > Euphorbiaceae > Garcia > Garcia nutans. The sequence continues at coordinate 39,926,408 of CANTUV010000019.1, read as the reverse complement.
GCAGAGTTGTATATCCTGAAGATGGGCGGATTTTGTGGTGTGTATAATGTATTATCAGTTGATGACATGACAAGCACATACAATAAAATAGGGAGTGAAACAGAGGAGGACAAGCGAATATAATGAGTAAAGGCCTCTCGATTCAAACTAAGAACAAATGGCAATGGCTTTTTGGAAGCTGACAAATGGCCAGACAATTTATTAAGAGTCAGACCACATTTGCAGCCGGTTTCCTTTTGTGTTTCAGTGACATATTGAAAATTTTTTTTAATTAATTATGTATAGGAGAGAATTACAACTCGAACTTGGAACAGAGCTTAAAGCCACCAATCTATACTGTATTTTAATGATTTATTAAATTGCTTTTTGTTTCAATTTTTCTCTAAATATAATTAATTAATACATAGAAATCATTTAGGAGATATTTAGTAAAATAAAAATCAAATGTTGAATTTTAAATAAATGTCACAATCTTTTCTTAAAAAATATAAATATTATTATATGACACATTATTCAACTAATCCGAATTCAACTACTATCAAATTTTATTAAAGATAGCTCTCCTAGCAAAGTTTTTTCTATTTACAAACTTCTCATTTATTAAAATATGCAATATTTTATTGTAAAAAATAATTTGATGCCTAATTTAAAAATAAAAATTGTTTTCAACAAAATAAAAACAAAATTGACCTGAGTTTCTAACTCATCCCATTTACTCGGTGGGCTTCTCAACCCATTCCGCAATGACTCTTCAGTAAATGTGGCCCATAAAGAAACCGTAGCACAAACTATAAAAATGAAAATTAAGCAAAAGACGATGGGCCTAATCCCTGTATAAGAATTTATTAGTTATGCTAAAAACGAAAAAATAAAGAGAAAAAGGGAAAATAAAGAAAGAGAATGAAAGAAAGCGAAAGTGCGAAACTTCTGGTATTTTCCCGGCAACAATTTTAATTTTTTATTTATAAACCTCCTCGTCATCACTCACCAGGGCATAATTATAGAAACCACCGGTGACCGGTCCAAAGTCCCAGTCGACAAAAGCCGTGCCTTCTCATCCTTTCTTTGGAAAATTAAATCCTTGAACGAATGGCAAACGCTTTGCACCGAGGCGCTTTAATTCTTGCTCGAGCTAATCGATTGGCGGCACTTGCATGTTGTCGGAGATGGTGTTCTTCCGATGCTTTGATGGAGGTTAAACCCGGTGAGGTCGGCTTCATATCTGGAATACCCTAGGAACACCTCCGAAGAAGAGTATGCCATGTTCATTTTCTATTTGATTTTTTTAATCAAAATTTTCTATTTGATTGATTCATGTTTTATTGTATGTGTATAATTGAGTAACTTTTTACTATTTTATAATAAATGAATGAGATTCAATCATTTGGCTTCTTAGGGTTTTTATTAAATACTAGTAATATTTCACAAATTATTGGATGGACTTGTGGAATTAAGAATAGAAAATTGAATTTGGGAAATATAGATAGAATTTGGATGTTAATTAGATAATAATTTTTTTCTGCTTTATGAATGCCAGGTAATTATTTACTCACCTGCTCGAACTGCAACACAACAGGGCTCAGGGAAAGTTGGGAGATGGAAAATTGATTTTTTGTCTACACAGAAGTATGTTTGCTCAATTGCATGTTTTGGCCTTTAATAATAGGTTCAAGGGAACCATTGGGCGATGTTTATAGACAGTGGTGTGGTGTTTAATGAAATTAGTGGATGTTGTAAAAACCATAATGCTTTATTTGGTATTTTATTCAAGTGGGAAAATCCATTGATGGGTTGGACATCTACAGGAGACCCATATGCCAATGTTGGTGAGGCAGGTCTCAGTTTTGATAGTGAAGAAGCTGCAAAATTATTTGCTGAGAAACATGGTTGGGAATATAAGGTATGCACCTCTTTAAGTTGTATTTTTTACTGCGCAGGTGTATGAATCTATGAATCTTTCTCGTCCTTGTAGTCAGATTCTCCTTAAGCATTATGTTTCTCTTACTAGTTTCTTTCCTCTCATAGCTAGTGAAACTCTATAATAATTACTCATGGACATTTGGCAGCTAAATTTTCCCTTTATATATATGAGCCATAGCTTTTAAAGTTGTTTTCTATTTTTGAACTGATTCTGTATATATAGATTTTTAACCATCTAACAGCATATTTTTTTATTGTTACATAAAAGCTAACATGTTTTCAGTTCATTTTATCCATGTTGCATATCCTTGCAATGACTTCAATTCTTTTGCAGGTCAAGAAGCGGCATACACCTCTTATGAAGGTTTGAGTTTTTTACACTATATTTTTAAGAAATGCAAGACTTGCTTTATGTAGAATTGAAAGTAGTCGGTTCCTTGAACTGTTTTACATGGACAGCGCAGAGTTGAAAAAAGCTAACAGGAAAGGGCTATAGGGAAATCCAAACAAGGATCGTCAACAAAGAAACATAGAGACCAAAAGTTGTAAAAGTTATACTAATGAATAGAATTTCTGAATCCTGAAATTAGGATATATTGGACTGACATAGATGAATGTATGAGAGGAAACTATATGTTAAAATTAATAATTTAAGCATTTATAATGTCCCAAATACACATTATGTCAAGTCTAAACAGACTAAACTCTAATATAAAGCGAATTTCTATGATCATTGAAGTATTAAGGACGTCACTTTAGATTTTTAGAAATACGAATCCTGCAATTCCATTCCTCGTTAATCACAGGCAGCTATTATATTCAAAATGACATTTATAGCATACTAAAAGTGGCTGAAGTTGTGACTTAGCTTAGCCTGTTGTAAATTGTCCAAATATTGTTTTTGTTATTTGTTACTTTTCTGTGTTCAAATGGCTTAACCTATTGTAAATTTTCCAAATATTCTCTTGTTATCTGTTAATCTATGTGTTCAAATGTAAAATTTATTTATTTATTTATGGTATATATTTCCAGCCCAAGTCTTATGCTGACAACTTCAAGTGGAAGGGCCCGGCAAAAAACGAGGATGATTAATGTAGTGGATGCAACCATCCAGCATTCATATATTTTGATGCTTAAGAAACTGTAAGCTTTGTCTTGTATATCTATTGTCCAAGCTTAATATGTATTTATAGTGTGTTCTATAATTGTTGTTCTATAATATGCCTTTATCTTGTAAATACATATATTTTAATGTAGTGCATGCAACTATCCAGCATTTATATATTTTGATGCTTTAGAAGCTGTAAACTTTGTATTGTATGTCTATTGTCCAAGCTCAATATGTAAATTTTATAGTGTGTTCTATAATTGTTGTGAACTTATCTTCCTGCCAGCTTCTGTCAATAAAAAAAAAATAAAGAACTTTTTTGTCTGGAAAATAATGGTTGTGTGCACCTCTCTTTAAATGTAAAATTTTCTTTGCCAGATTATATTACTAACATCACAGACGACAATGAACATTTCCTATTCCAAAGAAAAGCAAAATATCTGATGAACATTTTGGCTTTTAACTGAAAAGCTAAGAAAAAACTATACATATACTTGATGTCTTCATTTATATACCATAAGATAGATAATAAGATGCCTTTTCTGGTGTAGAATTAAGTAATCAAACATTGGTACTGGATTGAGAACCCTCCCTGCTACGGGTGTGGAACCTCCAAGTGAAGAGGTAGTCTTTGGACTCGCAGGACAGTCTGATAACATCACAGGAAGAGTTGATTGATTTCTTCTTCCCTTCATGTTCCCATTCTATTCTCACCCAGCAAGAAAACCCGTTTGATGAAGTTGGTACCCTTGAATCATCAAGATGAAGCATCACCTCCCCACAGATCCTCTTGCATGGACCGCCTCCAAACCGGCCACCCCCCGTCACCATTGAGTCAAGCCATAAGCACTCTGGCTGACCCACCATTTCTTTATATGCAGAATTTGCCAGCCTTACTTTGTAGTTGGAATCAGATATCACAGCTGGTAAGGCATCAGACTCCACCTCTTCCTCAATCTGCTCCGGCTTCTTTGGAACTTGAACTGGTGGGGTTGGGGTTGGGTCTTCGCTGATGCACCCAACAATTATACTTGAGCCAACAGGTCGAATTGGCTGAGGTGCTATAACATTGCTGGTTGGCTGAGGTTCTTGAAGTTGCTGCAAAAGATCCTTCTCTTCTGGGATTTCAGCCACAGTGTTCAAATCTATTACCTCCTTTTCTATCGGCTGTTCTATGCAACTGATCTCAGGTGCAGTTGATTGATTATCAGCAATAGGAACTGATGGCTGATATGGAAGAAGAGAGAGTGTCACCAAATCTGAACTGGTTGTTGTGACTGGAATATTTTCCAAGCTGTTATTAACCACCTCGGTAAGGTTGGAAACAGGAAGCTGAGAAATCCCATGAGCAAAACCCTGCAAGGAGAAATGTCTAGCATGCGATACAACATGACTAGCAGGAGAAAGGCCAAGAATAGGAGTTGTTCTTGGTCTTCTAATAGTGGGAAGAGATATAGCAGCTCTACCTCTCTTCCTGGTTCTAGTAGGCCTTGCTTGCATTTGAGGCCAGAGATTCCTGAGGTAAGGAGATTGCCTAATCTTCTGGGACATTGATGAATTCTCACTTGAAGAATTGGAAGCAGTCTCAGGCTTGGGTGCAATAGGCCTATACCTAGACATAATCTCAGCTGTTTTCGCGGTAGTGGAGTAAGGACTAAGAGTCTTGATCATGGTGGCTGGTTCCAAACTTGTGCTCACTCAGCTATTCTAATTAGAAGAAAATGGGCAAACAGATTATGCAATTGGCAGAGAAAACAAAAAGAATGAAGAAGAAAAGTGAAAAGGATGATTTGTTGAAGTGTGGTTTTTAAGGGTAAGATTAAGCCAAAAAGAGAAAGGCAGCATGAAGCAAAGAGGGACGAGAGAATGACAATTGGGAAAAAAAATGGTGGGTACGTGTTTGAGATTGTTAGAGATAGGGACATGTGGGCATTGGGCATGGCAGTGGGTCCATGCATGTTTACACATATTGAATGGATGGACAAGTGAGGAGTGAAGCAGAGTCAGTTGTATAATCTGGGGGAAGGACTCAGTTTTATTTTTGTTTTTTTGTTTTTTTTTTTTGCCTGTCATTTAACCAATCAAAAACAATCTATCTTTATAAGGCGTGTGGAGTTGGCTTCCATGCGTGGACAGACCTATCAGGATTGGCTTGGTTGTTTCTTGGTTCTGGCAATTTTTTTTTTTGTTTTACCATTAGTCCTTCATGATCGGTTAATTTTGTATTTTGCTTTGCATGTAAACATGGATGAGTTGGACTCTGACTGGTGAGTGATTGTGCCTCGGGACCTTCAATTCTTGCATTACGTGGATCCCTCTATTTTAACACGCGGCTTTTTTAATTCCTGATTCTGCTAAAACTTGTGTTTGCTCTTCTGAAACCATGCTCCTTTTCCCTGTTAGTCTGTTACTGTTAACTCCCAATTTTTTATTTTTATTTTTTTAAATTTAAAACTAATTTAACGCAATTTGAAAAAATTTTGAAATTAAAGTATAAATTAATTAATCTCAAATAATCTAATCTGTTTTAATTCAAAGTTAAATTCCATTCTTTTGTAAAATTTTCCTTATCTTTAATATTTAGATATATTTCAAATCATAAGTTTAAAAATATATATATATTTGGTACCATTAAGTACCGTATGCCGTAATCTCTCTAATGGCTTGGATTTCAATCTGATAAAATAAATACTCACGTCTTGAAAGATGCAACTTCAACATTCTTTAGATATAATCCTGAGCCTGAGGACTGATAATATATGTATAAATTTGTCTGGATAATTTGACAAAGATTGGAGATTCCAGTTCGTTCGGAAGCAAGAAGAGTTCGATAGCCTTTACACTTATCCTCCTCACTGTAAGATCGCTTCTGTTCCTCGAGCGAGGCTTCGCTGAACACACTATCTCGTGATTCTTTTATTTGTCAAGTGTAAAAGACTAAAGAAGCTGTCAACATCTAGGTGATGAGTAAATATTTTCATTTTGTGAATTTTCAATTAATTTATGCATTTTACTGTTTTAAATTTATTTTTTTTATGTTTTCTTTTAGATATGATCATTAGGATTAATTAATTTTTATGTTTTTAATTTTTTACAGAACAGCATATTTGCATATTGTTTTATTTATGAAAATAATTGGACTCCTTGGCATAGCGTGGACATAAACCAGCAGTCTCCTTTTGGGGCATCCGGATGGCAATCCCTGCAAATCGACGGATCAAATAGCGTAACAGCTGGCGGATTTTCTTTTATCAGCAGCTTAATTAGCATATCCTGTTGCTTCTGGGCTCTCACATTATTGCAGATTCTAGCCTAATCCAACTTTTCCCTTCCATAATCATGTGCCCTGCCTCGATCATCATTATGGCCATGATTGCAATGCTGTGTTCTTAAATAAACGGGCTGTAACAAGTTCTTGATTTTTGTAATCTTAGACTGACGACGGCAAAGTATCTGCTTGAACTATAGGGATGGTAACGGGGCAAGCTGGGGACAATCCCATTCCCATCCCCGCTAGGATTAGAAATCTCTGTTTTCCTCTCCATCTCTTAAATAATAAGGTAAATTTATCTCAGTCTTTGTCCTTGCAAAAAAAATGTACTTTTCTTTTAATATAAAAAATAATAACTTATTATAATTATATACTTAATAAGATAATAATATAATAATTATATACAATATAATTTAAAAATATTACAAGATAAAATATATTAAATTAAAATTTATTTTATTACAACATACATAATATAATATATATAAAATAAAATAAAATCTAATATTTAATATATATATATATTATATAATGTATAATATGTATAGTATAGTATATATGTGTAAATTATATACATAATATATATAGTATATATATTATATATAGATAGTATATATATAATATATATATTTTATCGGATCTCACAAGAATCTCTAAGAGGTGGGAGTATATTCCTCATACCCATCCCACCCCAGCCAACAATAAGAGATTTCTTCTCGTCTCCATCTTCTTGGGAGAAAAATACAAGAAATTTAAGTCTCAATTCTTTCATAAAAAATGAAAATTTTTCGTTCCAATACCAAACATATATGAGCGACAATTGCTGCAAAGCAGCTCATAAATTAAAATAGTAAATTCAATTTTAAAATATCCAATATTTAATATAATTAAAATAATAACTTTTTTAGAATATATACAAAAAAATAACTTAATAATCTTCAAATTTCAAAAAGAAAATAAATAATTTGGTAGAATTTAAAAGTGGTATTTTTTCGTCTTCTCTCTGAGAAGTTTTATGTTTTTTCCCTTGCCTATTTCAAGGGTTAGTTCTTGTGATGGATGATGATCAACTTTCTGTGGAAATGCATGGCTTGGCTGTTGAGGAAGAGGATGAACGCCTTGTATATGGTGAGGAGGACCTAGTGATTGAGAATAATCATCAGTTTTCTCTCGTAGGTCGTTTCTTAACGGACAAGAATATTAACTTTCAGGCTATGAGGCAAACGATTGCTTCGTTGTGGCGGCCATTGATGGGTATGCAGGTAAGAGAGATTGATGGTGGTCGTTATATTTTCCAGTTGTTTCATGAGGTTGATGTTCACCGGATTTTGGATATGAGTCCTTGGACATTTGATAATCAACTGCTTCTGTTATCAAGGATTTCTGATTACCCTGCCCCCATTGATGTTCCCCTGTTCCATTTTCCTATTTGGGTTCAGGTAAAGGGTCTCAATTCAGGCTTTCGTCATGAGAGGATCTTAACTGATATTGGTAATAAGATTGGGGATTTTTTGGAGTCTGATCCTGCTAATTTTGCAAGTTCCTGGGATTCGTATATGAGGATGAGAGTGCGTTTGGATGTCAGGAAGCCTATTAAGGCTGATTTCAAATTGAAATTTGGCAATGGAGGCTGGATTACTGTTACATTTATGTATGAACGTTTACCCCCTATCTGTTTTATATGTGGTTTCTTTGGACACACCGAGCGTTTTTGCCCCAAACTGTTAGAATTTGAGCCTGGGAAAGCTGTTCGCAGGTATTCTCCTTCATTGAGGGCGCCGTCTCGAAGGTTTCAGAAGGATATTGGCCAGCGGTGGTTACGGCCGATGGTGGATGAGCAAGTTTCTGATGATCGGTTTAAATTTCCTTCAGGTGATAATCCCGGATTTGTTGGAACTAATTTGGCTGACGAACGTGATAAGGGGAAACATATCGCTGAATCCTCTTTAGTGGGAGGAGGCGTGATTTATTCAAATCCTTTAGCTGTTAACTTAAATTCCAATAGTGGTATAGTTAATATGGATATCTTGCAGGAGGTTGACTCCCAGACTTTGACTATGAGTGAAGTTAAGAGGAAACGAGTGGGCTTGGATCAGTCTAATGAAGCCCAAGGTCTTGTTTCAGATTCAAACATGCCTAGTGATCCACCAAAAACTAAATCGGCCGGTTCAAATCGAACCCGCCGCTCGCAATGAGTTGCATTAGCTGGAATTGCCGTGGGTTGGGGAGCTCACAGGCATTTGAATTTTTAAAGTTTATTGTAACTGAAAAACGCCCCATCTTTATTTTTCTTATTGAAACTTTTTGCATTGCTAATAAAATTAATGAAATAAAGGATTTGTTGGGTTACGATGATTTTTTATCTGTTGATTGTATTGGCCACAGTGGTGGCCTTGCTCTTTTATGGAAGTCTGTTGCAAATGTTATTCCTTTGAATGTTTGCATCCGTTGTATTGATGTGGAGGTCAATGTTAATCCTTTTGGTTCCTGGAGGCTCACTGGTTTTTATGGTCACCCGGATAGGGCTCGACATCTGGAGTCTTGGACTTTATTGCGAAATTTGACAGAGTGTAGTAATTTACCCTGGGTTTGTATAGGGGATTTTAACGATATTTTGCATCAATCTGAGAAGAGAGGCGGTCGTGTGCAGCCTCAGAATCTTATTGACGGTTTTCGTTCTGCGGTACAGGATGCGGGTTTAATTGATTTTAAAATGGAAGGTTATCCTTTTACTTGGGAACATGGGCGTACTGTGGGCCGTTTGATTGAATCAAAATTAGATCGTGTTTTAACTTCTCCAGAATGGGTGGCAATGTTTCCTGCTGCACGAGCTTCGGCCCTGGATACTTCGACTTCTGACCATTTACCCATTTTCTTGGAAGTGCGAAAATTTATTTGTAGGCAGGCTGCTAATCGGTTTCGCTTTGAAACCTTCTGGTTGCAGAATTCAGCGTGCAGAGACGTTATTTTGGGGGTGTGGAACAGAGATGGGTATTCATGTATTCTGGATCGGTTAAAATATTGTGGGGAGGAGTTGTTTCGATGGGGTATGAATTTGAGGCAGGCTGATAAAGTTCAGTTGCAGGATTGTCGGCGGTTAATGAAAGTTCTGCGTGGTTCGAGGTTATTGCAAGATGTTAATCGTTTTCAAGAAGCAAAATTGAAATTCCATAAACTTCTTCATGATCAAGAAGTGAGGTGGAAGCAACGTTCTAGAATCTTTTGGTTAAAGGATGGTGACCGAAATACTAAATACTTCCACTCTGCTGCTACTTCTCGAAGGAAGAAGAATGAGATTATTAGACTGAGAAATTCGGTTGGTCAATGGATTAGTGACAAAGAGCAGTTGAGTTCTTTGCTTCTTGATCACTTTTCACAGGTTTTTTCTTCTGCCAGTGGAGATGTTCAGCCGATTGTTGATTGTGTACCATTGTGTGTGTCGGATGAGATGAACCAATTCCTAGTTGCTCCTTATACTGCTGCGGAGATTAAGGAGGCTCTCTTCAGTATGCAACCTGATAAAGCTCCAGGTATGGATGGTTTCAATCCTTCGTTTTTTCAAAATTATTGGGATGTGGTTGGACCTGCTATTACTGCTGCATGTATTTATTATTTGGATTCTGGCTGTTTCCCGCCTGATATGAATAAAACTTTACTGGTTCTTATTCCGAAGAAAGATACTCCAGAAAGTACGAATGATCTTAGACCCATTGCACTATGTAATGTAGTGTATAAAATCATGAGTAAGGCCATTTCAAACAGATTGCGGAAAATTTTACCTCGGGTGATTTCTCCATCACAAACTGCTTTTGTTGCTAATAGGTGTATCCAAGATAATAGTATTGTTGCGTTTGAGCTTATGCATTATTTTCTTAGCAAACGTAGTGGGATTGATGGTTATGCGGCTTTGAAAATTGACATCTCAAAAGCATATGATAAATTGGAGTGGAATTATTTATTGGCTATTCTTGAGAAAATGGGTTTTGCTCAGCAATGGATTTCTTTAGTTATGAATTGTGTTTCTTCGGTTAATTACTGGGTGGTTTTTGATGGTCAGCATCTGGGTCCGATCACTCCGACTAGAGGACTAAGACAGGGGGATCCCATTTCCCCTTATTTGTTTATTCTTTGTGCTGAGGGTTTGTCAAGAATTATACAATCTCATGTGAGTGATGGTAGCTGGCATGGATGTTCTGTGGCTAGAGGTGCCCCTTCTATTGATCACTTGTTTTTCGCTGATGATAGCCTTTTAGTTTTTAAGGCAGATGTGGTTGATGCATTGGTCGTGAAAGCTGTCATTGAGGTTTATGCGGTTGCGTCTGGACAACAAATTAATCTATCCAAATCAGCTATCTGCTTCTCCAAAAATGTTTCCCAAGTAGTTAGACAGAATGTTTGTAATACTTTGCAGGTTGTAGAGCGGGAGGACTTGGGCATGTATTTGGGCCTTCCTACTCGGATTGGGATGAATAAAAGAGAAATTTTTGGTTTTCTTAAGGATAGATTGTGGAAGAGATTAAATTCTTGGACGTGTCGTTATTTATCCAGAGCGGGTAAAGAGGTTTTACTAAAGACAGTTTTACAAGCCCTTCCGATTTATGTTATGAATCTCTTCTTGCTTCCTAAAACTTTTTGTGAAGAGTTGCAAAGAATTATGAGTAGATTTTGGTGGGGGAAGGGAAAGAATAATGAGAAAGGGATTTGTTGGGTGAGTTGGGAGCGCATGTGTCGGCCTAAGAAATTCGGTGGCCTTGGGTTTAAAAAGCTTCATGAATTTAATTTGGCACTAATTGGTAAGCAGGCGTGGAAGCTCATGGTGAGTCCGCATTCATTGGTGTCGCGTATACTAAAAGCCAGATATTTTCCCAACTCATCTTTTTTGGATGCTCAACTGGGTAATAATCCGAGCTATCTTTGGCGTAGCATTTGGGAGTGTAGGGGTTTTATTAGTAAAGGAGGTTGTTGGCGAGTTGGCTCAGGGTCTTCATTATCCATTTGGGATGAGAGATGGCTGCCATCTACAGAATCTATGAAGGTAATTACTCCTCGCCCTCCTATGACTAGATTTCTAATTGTAGCTAATTTAATAGAACAAGGGAGATGGAATTTGAATACTATTTCGAGGTTATTTGTTGAGGAAGATTGTGTGGCCATTAAGAAGATTCCACTTAGTAGGCGTCGGATGCAGGATGAGCTGTTTTGGCGTTTTGATTCTAAAGGTGAGTACACGGTCAAGAGTGCCTATCGTTTTTTGATGACTGAAAGCCAAACTGTTGTTCCTGTGGCTGCTTCTGAGGTTTGGCAGCAGTTTTGGAACCTTAAAGTCCCTCCAAAGTGTTTGAATTTTATTTAGAGGTGCTGTTTGAATGTTTTGCCTACCATTGAGAGCTTGCGGCAACGTCATATTCCAGTTAATGGGTGCTGTTATTTCTGTAATGTTGAAGCTGAATCAATGTTACATGTGTTGGTCAATTGCAGTTTTGCCAAAGATGTCTGGGCATCTGCTTCGTTTAATTTTCATCCTGTTATGGCTATGTCTTTCAAGGATTGGTTTTTTAATTTATTTGGGCAGTGTGGTGCTGACAAAATGCGGACTGTTATACTCATTCTTTGGGCGTTATGGGAAGCAAGGAATAGTATAGCGTGGAAGAATAGGTGGACCAATGCACGACAAGTTAGTCGTCATGCTAGCAAGCTGCTTGTTGAGTGGGATGCGGTCCAAAGTTCACCTTTAACTCCCAATACTCATTCGGTTCATTTAGCCACCTGGTGCAAACCTCCAATAAATTTTGTCAAGATTAATGTTGATGGGGCCTGTTTTCAAGGTATGTATGGAGGTGTTGGCATGGTTGCACGGAATGATAGAGGTGAGTTTCTAAGTGCATTTCAGAAATCTTTTGTGGGTGATTTGGAACCACGGATGGTTGAGGTTTTAGCTATTCGTGAGGCTCTTAGTTGGCTTAAAGAAGAAGGTTGGTCCTCGGTAGTTATGGAGTCAGATGCTCAACCTTGTGTCCGGGCTATTACTGATCCTAACTATAGAGATCAATCGTCTTTTGGTTTGTTAGTTGATGATTGTAAATCCCTTTTAAATGAGTTGAGGGATGTTTTCATTACGTTTGTGAGACGTTCTGCGAATAATGTTGCGCATAATTTAGCTAGAGCGTGCATTATGTCGACAGAATTGATGGAGTGGCGCTCAGTTCCTCCACTTTGTATTTTTGGTTTGATTGAGCAAGAGAAATAATATAGTCTCACAACTTTTTTTCAAAAAAAAAATTTCAAAAAGAAAATACGTTTATTCTATTGAGATACCAACAGGTATATTATTAACTCTGAACAAACTTAGGAAGTCAACATAAATGAAATTCTAAAAGTTAATATAAAATCAAAATTTAAAATCGGTTGCAAATAAGTAAGACTCTAAATTTCAGTCGTCATCAATGGTTTGATGAAATATTATCTCATAATTTTCAGATGTTCTCATATTCCATTAGACTTGAAAGAAATAAAAAATAAGAATTGATAAGAGCAAAAGAGTAGTGTATTAATATACCAAAGGACATTAATATACTAAGGCAAACCTAAAAAATTCATAAAATAAAAAAAATAAATTAATCAATAATTAGTTAAGAAAGGTAAAAAAAGGAAGAATTTCAAGAATTAATAAAAATGAAGAAAAGAAAAAAGAGTATGGCTTTACTATAATAGAAAAGCAAATCCGAAAATAAATATTAGTAAAATAAAAAAATGAATTAATAAAAATTAATATAAAAATTGTAAAATAACTGACATTGATCAAAATATTAAATTTAAAGTATTAATGAAATCATTTTCATGATCATATCATAACAAGTAACTTCATCTTAATTTAGATATAGAATGGCCAAATCTAACTTCATATTTTTTTTTTAATTACTTGGGAGAAAGGAAAAATATATAAAACTCAAATTTAAGACTTAAACGAGAAAAATAACAAAAAAAATTGCTGTTAATTTATTTATAAAATGCTAAAGAAACAAAAAAAAAAAGAAATAAAACTTTCAGAGCTTATTATTTGACTGTTTTTTTCGGTATAAGGATGAGGCCTAAATATAGAGAGAACTTATAAATTTTAGAAAAATTAATTCCCAATTAAAAGATAAAAATTTTAGAAATTTTATAATGAATCAATGGAAAAGTTGGTTAAGGGATCATTATCAATATAAATACGATTTAACTCATATTAGATGATCTAGATTAATATAAAAAAAATGACAAAATAGAATCAATCAACACCATATGGTTTAAAATAAAAAATAAAACTTATATAAAAAAGACTAATTAATTCATTACAAAAAAAAATGATTTTGAGGAGACTCGTTACAGAATCAAAAAGATAATTTTAAAAAACACTATAAATATAATCTTTTATCTTATAAATCTATTAATTATGAAAATGAAAAAAAATATTATTCCCTAAAAAACTCTGAGGTAAATTATACACGAATTTTACTAAAATGAATTTTTTAAAAACCTTCTCTAATCCTAAAACTGACAGGCATTAAAAAATAAAAAAAATTGTGTTTAAAATATATAATTTTAAATAATAAAAATAAAAATTAAAAAGCTTTAAAATGAAAAATAAAAAGATGAAGAAATAATCAAAGTTTGGGTTTTTATCGTCATCCAGATTCTATGGGCTCTTACTTTCGATTTAAGGTGGTAAACAAAAGTAGAAACTCTATCCGTAGAGCATAGCAAAACTTCATGAGGAAGTAGGACGAAAGGCTCAAATATATATATAATCATTAGGATATTTAAAAAAAAAAAAGGAATTTGCATGTGATTCAAATCAAAATATTTAAAATCTGGTCTAAATTTTTTTTTAAATTGTATTTAATAATAATAACAATGAATATATTTTATTTTTTTTATTGAGATGCTTTTTACTTTTATTGAAATTTATGAAAATAATTTATAAGGTGTATAGTTTTGTAACCATAAGAACAAAAATATTTATCATTGTTAAAAAATTAAATATGATACTCTTTAAAAGGACTAAAAATAATAGATTGAAAATTGTGCACAATACGTGGTAAAGACATATTAAATAATAATTCATGTTTAATTTTAATTAAAATTTATAATATATTTTTTTCATTTTACTAAAATTATTATTTTTTATTCATGTATATCTATTAAAAAATTATAAAAATTTTTAAATTAACTAAAAAGTCATACATTAACTCATTATTATTAAAATTATTATCATCTCATACAATAAAAAATATAATTAAAAAATTAATTAGTTTTTTATTTTATATAATAATAATTTTAGTGGTATAATTTTTTTTTATAAAAATAGTCCAAGGAGTAATTATTTTGTAAATAATTATAAATTAATAACAATAATTACTAATTAATAATTTAAAGAACTTAATGGATATTCTATAGTTAAAACTTACAAGTGAAGTTGCCAAGTAAAGGCACACCCAAATCTCCAAATTCCACTTCGAGATCTAATGACTTGATTTCTCTTAAATGGAGGACAATAAAAACCCCGCAGATTTTCCTTCAAATTACGTGACTCTTGTCGAGCTTCAACAACGCTGGATTCAAAAGCAGCAGCAGCAGCGAAAGCTAAAGGAGAAACAAGAAGAAAAGGAGCCAAATCCCCAAGCTCAAAACATCAAAAATGGCCAAACTGATGAAAGAAATTTTAACCGGAAATATTGGCCCAAAAATCCGGATTTCAAGCAAAGAGGCAACGACCATTGTCCCGAGGAAATCGGAGCCGAAAAGACGGCCGATGTTGTCGTCGAAGAAAATGAGGAGAATCAAAGCAAGAGTACTTTGAAGAATACGAAAAGCAAAGGTAGGGGAAATAAGAGGAAAAAGAGGCAGCATAGGAAGAAAAAGGAGGAGATTAAAATGATGGAGAATGGAGAAGCTAGGGCACAACGACAGCAGGAAACAACGATGCCGCCAGTTAAGAGCGAGGAGAATGTTCTGGCACAGAGGTATGAAACAAGGAGGGATATGAGGTTTGAGTATAGGCCAGTGGTTGCTAGTGTCGTTCAGAAAAGTGATCGGACGGTGCAAATTAAAGGAAAAGTTGAGAATGTGGTGGACAAGAGTGAGGGAACTTCAGTGAAAATAAAGGGGAAAGATGTGAATGTGGTGGGGGAGAGTGAGGGGCCTGTGGAGATTGAGCGAAAGCTTGGAAATCTTTCTTTACAAAAAGAGGATGGAAGATTGGAGACGCAAAACAGGTTTGCATATCGCAGCAATGGCCGGTATCGAAGTTATACTAGAGGTTATGATAGGAATGTTAATAGCAGGAATTTGGAGTATAGAATTTATAATAGTGGTGTAAAGCGCCGTACTGGACAGTATAGGGAAAGCTATGGAAGGTTTAGTCAATCTACAGAAATGAAGTTTTGGGTGAAGAAAGAAGAGGTTGCTGATGGTGAAGGTACAGGAGATCAAAGCTGAAGCAACTCAGTAAAGGAATTGGACTAATTTGATTGGTAACGGACTGCTGATTTTTTTTTTCTTATTTTCATTTTTAATTTGCTTGCTAACTCTTGTTTGCGTTTTCTTGTTGCAATGGCTTCTCTTGCTGGTGTATATGAAAAATCAATCAATTCCAAGTTATTGTTAAATAGTTGTGTTGGCGAGTGACAATTAGTTTTATATATGATGTGGAAGAACTGAGGTTTTGATCTGATTAAATACTTTGAGAGATGCGATAAATCTGTATTTAAACATTTAAGTTTGGTGATGGAGTGTTGTAATATTAAGTGGAGCATTCAACTTTGAAATGGAGTAGTGTGGTTGAGTGATAAACATTGATTAAGGCAATGATGATCTCGAGGATGATGGGTTGCTGATATATTTTCGCATTATTTGTTCAATCAAATGGTGGAATGTTGATCTCAAAAAAGCAGCCAAATGTTAGTAACTATCCTGAGCATTCAACTGTTGTTTGCTGTGCTGTTCCCCTTGTAACTGATTTATAAAAGTTGTCCAAATTGACGACCTGATGAAAAGAACTGATAAATAACAGAAGAATAATGACAAATAGCATTTTCTAACAATGAACAGATTTGCTTTTTCTTTAATGAATAGATGTTAAATGTCCAAATATTTATGATTATGTAGCCCATATTTAAGTAATTTGATCGTTTGAGGGAAACTAAATTTATCAGCTTCTGACATCTTAAACTAAGACTGTATGATATAGATGTTCTGATCTTACTCTTTATTGCTGCCATGGGATTCATATCGTAATGATGTTCAGGATTAAAACTTTTGAAAGAGATTTACATATGCACATATGAATGATGTGAATGGTAAAATTTTGTGCAATAACTTGTATGTGTGCAAACATTGACAATGGGATTACATGGTTTTAGTTGTTTTCTCTGCCTTTCTTCGTTTCTTATTTTATGTTATTTACTTCAGTTTTAGTCTTTCTTTTATATAGTATTTTCCTGACTGGAGGTATTGAGCAGAGTCTTTGTCTTTATGTTGTTCTAGCCCAGGATATTAGGATGTGAACCGGGTTGTTCATGGAGCTTTCTAGCTTGACAGCTGAAATGCAGAAAGAACTCTCGTTGCTAGGAATAATAAAAGATTGAATCATTTATTAAGTCATGATATTATTAGACAGCATTTTGAAAAGTGTGATGATTCAAACTATAGTGTTTTATACAGTGTGGTGCTTGGAAACGTTATAGGCCAAACTAGTGTGAGTTATGATTTGTTAATCGCTTATTTCAGCTAAGGAACATATGTTGTGGTTATATCTTAGATTCTTTGTTCGGTGAAATAAGAATGGAACAAGAAGATATTTGGTCTCCGTCATGCTAAATATTGGGATTTATGCTAGAACAAAAATTCCTTCTGGGATAATTAGCCTTACCTAAAGGCCAGCATTCCTTTTTAATCTGGTTATGGATTGTGAATTTGATATGGATATTGGACCCTGCACTCATCATTGTTATGGACTAAGAGCACACTCCGATCTCACTTTATAACTTATAAAAATTTGTTGAGATCATTACCTGTATCAGGTGTAAAATTGTGTCGAAAAGGGAGGGCAAGGGGACTTCGTGACTCCTATTCTATGGGGCAGCTAACTGATTAAGCTCCAACAACCATGGTATTCTGCTTGGCTTTTTGGTCTTGGTCACTTAGAGCACTGGTGCATCCATGTTGGCACATATGCAAGAATTACTAGTGCTTATTTTGTTCTGTTCATTAATGGAAAATTAATGCTTGATAGCTCAGCATCTCAAGAATGGTCATCCATAACCAATGGTTTCTTATAAATGTTTAATCATGGTTATTGAATTTGTTGCTTCTTTTTTCCTTTTTTTTTTTCCTTTGAGAGATATTTCGTTGCTTTTTCTTGAATGTCTAATCATGTTATTTCATATAGTTGCTTAAGACACGAAAGAGGTTATTTCTGGGCCTGGAAAATGCATCAATGAAATCCTTTCAATTTTACATGGTAATGTACAATATTTGTGCCTGGTGTGATGTCGTTTGAACATTGTTAGTGATGAACATCTACCAATGCAGGTCTAATTGTGATGCTTGGAAGAAGTTAACAGAAGGAAAGGAATAGTTCGATAGCAGTGAAGCAATTGAAATGTATATTCTGAACTCATTGCAGGCAATTCTGAACTGTCAGAAGCATTAGGAATTGATATATATGTTAATTGACATGATTCTCAATTTTATACCACTGTTATGTTTAATGCCATGTGCACTCTTCTTATGGATGGTGCATGCACAATGGCATAACCACTTAACCACTTAACGCTATGCCAATATGCAATTGTCATCTCTCATGGTATCAGGATGGCATCAGGGACTCAGGAATTTTGTATTGTTTTGCATTTGTTTGGCTAGACGAGCACTAGTAGATAAGGATTTTTCTCTCCATTTTCCTCCAGATCCAACTTGGCAAGTCCAACAGCACTTCAGTTGGAAGTAGAAATATTGAAAGCTATTTTTATCTGTGGCATGGTGGTATTATTGCTATTAGGCAAAATCTAATATGTTTTTGTATTGTTTCTTGAGAAGCAAAGACCGGATGGTAGATTAGTATGTTTTATCCATCTTTTTCTGCAATTAATTCATCGCTGAACTTGAGTGAAGTAACGAAAAGCATGCCTTTTAATTTTAAGGGAAGGCCGTCGAATTTCTCAATAGCTGATAAGAATTTCTTCTATATATATATATTGAGATGAGAGATGGTGAATATCGGTAACTGATGACCAGTACTTTTGTACTGTGTAGTAATTATAATCACTTCCTCTCTGTCTCATTCAAATTATCAATTTTTTTAAAAAAAATTATTAAATTGAAATTGTTATTTTATTAAATTTAAAAGAAAATAAAAAAATGAATGAGTTTTTCTTCAATTATATTTTTATTATTTTTGAGTTAATTAATGAAATGAAAAAAATAGTAATTGAGTATTTTAGTTCATTTAGATGATTTTTTTATAAAATTAAGAGAAAAAAATGGATGAAAGCATGAACTATTTTTACCATTTTCATAATGCGATGAGCTCATCACTGCATAACTCTGTTTTTGGGTCTTTCATTGATTTTACTTTTTGTATACTGAATTACTACGACGACTAGCCATTGCCCAGCAAAAATCAGCTTGGAATAGTCAATAATATGTTTTTTCCATTGATCTTTTCAAGAAAACAAACGATTGAGCTTTAATGAATTATATATATAAAAAATAAAATAAAATCAAATCTTTTAGGAAACTGAATAATATCAGTTTAGTAGGGTTTGCTATTTGAAGTTTGAACTTTTACGATGCGTTGATCAACTGAATTGTTCTGTTGTTCGTCTGCGGTTTGCCTTCCACTTAAAACGACTTGCCGTGCCGTTCTATCTGTACAAACAATAAATGGCCCTGCACGGGCCTTGGCGCCTCCTTCATGCGCGCTTTTCTTTTTTTTTACCAAAGCATTTTACGATATTATAAATTTATTAATGAAAAAATATATTCTTAATTTTATCAGAATTTTTTGCTTAATTTATAAATTTATTAAATTCTATATAATATACACAAAATTTAATAATTTATTATGAATTTATTTTATATATAATTTTATTATTCTATTATTATGAATTTATTGCACATTTTAATAAAGTAGTTAAAACAGCCTCTGACAAGAGTAAAAATTTTAAAAATATAGTGAGAGACATAATTTCTTTTTTTTTTTAATTGGTTTAATCTTCTAGAAATCATAAAAAAATAAATTGATATATATATATATATATATATTAGAATTTGAGAAATTGATCTTCAATTACAATTGAAATGCAATTAGTGATAAATTTGATAAAAAGAGCAGCTTAAAGGAAAATAAATATTGGAGTTTATCAAAAATTAGTAACACTATTCTGTATTTGTGATCAGATTGATTTAAACTTTAAAACCATACACTGCATATTATCGGCTGCCTTAAATTTCTTTGTTGTGACCATCTTCTGGTTCATCAACCTTAGCTGAACAGTGTAAATAATTTCAATATGTTGAAAAGTAACCCAATGTACAAATTAAACAAAAAATATATAGAAATTTTGATAGTCATAGAACGGTTAAAACCATTTGAAAGTTACAAAAACCAGCTGTGTGTTAAGATCATATAATAATTATGAATTAATGGCAGATTATATTATTTTAATTAAAGATTGATGATTGAGATAATTAATAAATTTTATTTAAAATTTGAAAAATACTCCACTCATTAGTATAATTTACAATTTAGCAATCAATATGAAAATTGTAACCGCTACACTCCCAGAAAATGATAATTGAACAACATTTATTGCAGAATACTCGCCAATTTGAAGCTTTCCATGCTCAGTTTACTATTTACTTTGAATTCTTGATTCTTTTTAATTAATTTTGTCAAGTGCCTCTAGGAAAGATATGGTCCAATCAGGCAGTGGTGGTGGTGGTGGAGGAGGAAGCGGAGGTGGAGGTAGTGGAGATGGTTCTAATAAAAAAGCAGAGGAGTTACAGCCACATCCAGTGAAGGAGCAGTTACCTGGAGTTCAATATTGCATCAACAGCCCTCCTCCATGGCGTCCGTACCCTCTCAACACTGTTTAAAGCAATGGTATAGACACTTTGACATTTATTTCATGTACTAATTTTAATTGTGTACTCTTTGTTTGCAGCTGAAGCTATTGTATTGGGGTTCCAACACTATCTTCTGAGTCTTGGTATTACTGTTCTAATTCCAAGCTTGATGGTGCCTCAAATGGGCGGTGGTGATGTAAGAATTCATTAGTAAATTTCCCAAATTCTGTTTGTATTAAAATTTTCATATAAATTTTAATTTTTTTAACCTTTTACAGGCTGAGAAGGCAAGAGTAATACAGACATTACTATTCGTTTCAGGATTTAGCACTCTGTTTCAAACTTTATTTGGTACTCGCCTTCCTTCTGTAGTAGTGGGTTCATATGCTTATGTTATACCCACTACCTCAATTCTCTTAGCTTCTAGAAATAACATTTATATTGATCCTCATCAGGTAAAGTTTTGCACTTGCTCTCGATCTTCTTTTAATTTGTTAATTCAATCGATGGATTTTCATTTCAAATTTAGTCCTTTGGGTAATTTTTTTCAGAGGTTTGTACAAACAATGAGAGCAATACAAGGAGCTTTAATTATTAGTGGCTGTTTCCAAATGGTAATGGGTTTCTTGGGTCTCTGGAGAAATGCAGTGAGGTCAAACTTTGTTTCTCAGATTCTTCTTTTCATCATCATGTTTGAGTTTTATGATGATAAATTTTTGTTTGTCATTTTTTTTTGGTTTTCCAGGTTTCTTAGCCCTCTTTCTGTCGTACCTTTTGTAACTTTTACTGGACTTGGGCTCTATTACCTTGGTTTTCCCCTGGTAAGGTTTTTCTACATGCTTCAAATCTATGCTTTCACCAGTTCTAATGTCAATCCAAATGTTCTTCTGTCATGTTAAAACATGTTTAAATGTAACAATAACAATGGATGGAATGTTCAATAAGCTGAAGAACTATGTTTAGAAGGAAAAGAAAAAAAAAATCTAACTTGCTTCTTTATTTTATTCTCCTTGTAGCTGGCAAACTGCGTAGAAGTTGGGCTTCCAGAAGTAATTACAATGGTTTTCATATCACAGGCAAGTGGTTTGCTAATTTTTCATTTATTCATTTGATCATTAAATTATAGGCTAATTATTTGACCAGATAATCTACAGAAATATGTTTTGTATGATATATGATGCCAAATAATGTGTAGTTCATTAACATTCTTGCAGTATCTTCCTCATTTCGTGAAATCAAGGTGGCCTATATGTGATCGGTTTGGGGTTCTGTTCTCTGTTGCCATTTCATGGCTATTTGCACAGATTCTGACTTCAGGTGCTGTGTATAATAATAAACCTGCAAAAACTCAGATGAGTTGCCGAACTGATCGTGCAGGACTTGTTAGTTCATCACCTTGGTAAGAGTATACTACAAGTACTATGAGAAAACTATTATGTTGGAAATGTTGACAAGAAGTAATTCAAGCTAGCTCTTGAGGAGAACCTTACACGTTCGAATTGTGAAACTTACAAATTAGCTAACTGACACTTCCAAACTGCTTTTTTGATATCATCCCAAATTATCCTTTTTCAAAAATGATATGGCCACCCCAGTGTATTAGTTTGTATAGCTGCACTCGTTAATCTTTCTGTACAAGTTATCCAGAGACACAAGACATAATTTTACTTGCTTTGGCTCTTTGATAGAAATTATTATCTCATATTATGTAATTTACCAAATGTAGGATATATATTCCTTACCCATTTCAGTGGGGAAGCCCAACATTTAAGGCTGGAGAAACTTTTGCAATGATGTCTGCTGCTTTGGTATCTTTATTTGAGGTACATATTACTCTAGTGATCTTCCATAAATTATCTTCATATTTTGGGAACAGATGACAAATGTATTAGATAAGATTAAGAGGCGGCCATATATAACTAGACTATTCAAACTTTAACTTCTTAACTCTGTAACAAAATTTTTTTACTAGAAATTGGAAAGCCTTTTAATTTGATATTTGCTGTCATGCTTTTATGAATTGCAGTCTACCGGTACCTTTTTTGCAACAGCAAGATATGGAAGTGCCACTCCTGTTCCACCTTCAGTTGTCAGCCGCGGGACTGGCTGGCTGGTACAATATCTTCTTTTGATTTTCAGTAAATAATGTGATTTTCTTGTTGATACAAAGCTTCTAATTTGTTTCTCATTCGACTCTTTACAAATCTTTTTTGAATTTTCAGGGAATTGGACTCTTGTTCAATGGTTTTTTTGGTTCTGTGACTGGATGTACTGCATCAGTGTAATGAAGTTGTTCCTTCAGAATTGTTAACACAAAAATTCTTTTCTTATGTAGAGTTAATGTCTGAGAGTCCTGGACCTTGAATTATGTGCTTCTACATGATTCAGATAATTTATCCATTTACAATCTCATAACTTCTGGATGTTTCAATTCTAAACCATTATCTTCCAAATGCATAAATGAGAATTTACCCTTTTGAATTAGAAATCCTTAAATTCTGAAGCCACTTTGTTGCATATTTTCAGTTCTGATGGTAACAAAACTATAATTAAACTTGCTCTATGTATAGGGAAAATGCAGGTCTTTTGGCATTGACAAGAGTTGGAAGCCGAAGAGTAATTCAAATATCAGCTGGATTTATGATTTTCTTCTCTGTATTTGGTGAGGCCCAGTTGTTCTCATTATCACGTTTGTGTCTGCGTGCGTGTCTTTCTCTCTCCATTCTTTTTTATAATGTCCTGATGGATAATTTATTTTTCCTTAACCTTAACCAGGAAAGTTTGGGGCACTATTTGCATCTATACCTCTGCCAATTGTGGCAGCTATGTATTGTGTTTTATTTGGCTATGTCTGTAAGTAAATTCTTTATCCTTTTCATTAAAATTCAAAAGCATAATTAGATCAACTGGGTTTTTTCTGTACTTAGACATTTACAAAGTTTCCCAATCTAAAGAAAGATTTGAACTTTTAACAGTTTCCTCTAAATTTGCACACAGCTTCTGCAGGCCTGGGTTTTCTCCAGTTCTGTAATCTAAATAGTTTCAGGACAAAATTCATACTTGGATTCTCTTTCTTTATGGGAATTTCAGTACCTCAGTACTTCAGAGAATACTATCAACTAGGATCAAAATGTGGTCATGCTCACACCGGTTCTAGATGGGTGAGAGTTTAGACTTGACCGGTCTTATTCGAATTGTTTGTTTAACTGTGATTTTTATTGGCCTTTAATTAATATGAACTTCTTTTTTTGTTTTTCTGGTTCACTGAATTGCAGTTTCATGATATAGTGACTGTCATCTTCACATCTCACGCGACTGTAGCTGCTTTAGTTGCCTTGTTCTTTGATTTCACAATTTCCCGGGAAAATGATGAAACAAGAAAGGATAGTGGCTTAAAGTGGTGGGAAAAGTTCAGTTTATACAAGTCAGATGTTAGAAATGATGAATTCTACGCACTACCTTGCAGTCTAAATAAACTTTTCCCAGCGATTTAGTCTTTTTCCATTGTCCCCTTTACTGCCTGAAAAAAAAAAGCTAGCTACGTTTTAGCTGTTTGTTGCAGCTAATTTTCCATTTTTTAAGCTCTGTTGAATTCTTGCTGAAAAATCATTCTTTCAAGTTTTGTATTGTTATTTTTATTTATTTTTTAGATGTTTATAAAACTAAAACATGAAAATCTAAGATAATTTCTAAAAAAATAGACAGTATATTGTTTAAAAAATTGAAAAACAAATGCATTTGTTTAACCTTCATGGCCAAAAAAATCGTAACAGTTTATAAAATGTGTACAAAGTGACACTGCCATTTGTCCATTCTAAAGATAGGTGTTTTAGTTTTGATTCAGTTTATAACTGCCAAAATCATCATCTTGTCTGTGGATCTTAGATTTTCTCTTTCTTTCCATCATCAAGATTTTCCAATTGGAGACTATTTTGTTACATAATTGTTAGTTTTTGCCTAAACCATTTCTTTTTGTTGGGAGGGGTTTGGTTCTCTTCTAATTTCTCTGCAAACCTTCTGTGTTTTTTTCTTTTTTTGCTTCAAATCTGTTTTTCTTCAATTCAAGGAGGTACATTACCTTTGCATCTTTAATCTCAATTATTCCTTTTCTTTTTTTTTTTCATCTATGATTTTTATTTTGTCCTTTTACAGGCACTGATGATGAATGAGTTCTTTATTAGGTTGGTTTTATAATTCCTCATTATATTTTTATGTTTAAATTTATCTATTTATTTACTTTGGGTTAAGGGTATTAATTTAGATCTATTTCTCAGTTGCGGAAATTATATGGGCTAAAATTGCTCATATATTATGGATTAGGTCAAATAATTATTATACCAGACAAAAGCCATCATAATCAATTAATCATCTCTGATAATAATTCATTTAACCTCCTGTAATAACTCTTAATCCGTTCTAATCCCAATTTTCTTTTATCATCTTAAGCAAGCAACAATAACATTTTTGCAGTATATGAATAAAAGTATAAAATTTTCTTCCTAAATAAAAATTCTACATCCACCAGCTGAAGGAATTAGAGGAATTTTTTATATGAACGCAAAGAAAATAATTGTACTAACCAAAGAATGAATTAATGGTTTTGTTTTGATTTTGGGTAACAGAAATAATGATTCCTAGTCGTTACAAATCCTGGTTTCCTGCATCTGAAAAAATTGATAGTCCAAAGGACTGTGAAGATGGAGATGAAATTAGTTCAAAGGAAAGAAAGGGGCATGTACTATGGAAGAAAGTGAAATATCAACTTGTTGAATATCACTCATTGCCAAGCTATTTAAGGGATAATGAGTTTATCCATGGCTACTACCGCGCAGAATGGCCATTGAAGCAAGTCCTCCTCAGCGTCTTTAAAATCCATAATGAGACTCTTAATGTTTGGACGTAAGCATTCTGTTTTGATATGCGTTTTTGTTATTACTGAAAAAAAAATGGTCTGAAGAATGAAATTTTTTCTCTTTTTTTTTCTTTGTCTTTTCCAGGCATTTGATTGGATTCTTCCTTTTCCTGTTCTTGACTGTATATACAGCAATGAGAGTTCCTGATGTTGCAGATATCGGCCTTACCTTGCAACATTTGCCTGACATGCTTCGAAAAGCTGATTTTCACAGGATTCATTCAGACCTCATGAAATGTTTTCCTTCCTTTCCCAACATTACAGATCTTAAGAGGTTCGGAGTGGATTTAAAGTCATCTTTGCTTTCGATGGAATTCCTTTCCTCGCTTTCAGGGAATTTCATGGAACTTCTTACCAACTGCTTGCCTGAAAGATTTATTCGGATGTATAATGCAAATGGCACTCTTCTGGTAAAGTTACTGATCCCATAAATCAGGAATTCTTGTTCTTATTCAGTTTCTGCTTTTTCTGTGAGAAATGCTAACAATAATATGGATTTTGATCAAATGCAGCAGCAAGGAACCGAAGATGATATGTCAAAAATCATAGCTCCTTTGGTGTTTCACCCTATCACAAGATGGCCATTCTTCGCTTTCTTAGGGGGCGCAATGTTCTGCTTGCTAGCTAGCAGCATATGCCACCTTCTCTCTTGCCATTCAGAGCGAATGTCTTACATAGTTCACAGAGTTGACTATGCAGGCATTGCCGCTCTTATTGCAACCTCTTTCTACCCTCCTGTCTACTATTCCTTCATGTGCAACCCCTTATTCTGCAACCTTTATTTGGGGTTCATAACAGTATTAGGCATTGCCACCATCATATTCTCTCTGCTTCCTGTATTCCAGAAGCCAGAATTAAGGAGCTTCCGTGCTGGTCTCTTCTTTGGAATGGGCGTGTCAGGCATAGCACCTATTCTTCATAAGCTGATACTCTATAGGAACCAACCTGAAGCACTGCAGACAACAGGTTATGAAATCCTGATGGGGGTCTTATACGGGCTTGGAGCATTAATCTATGCGACAAGAATTCCTGAACGATGGAAACCAGGCAAGTTTGACATTGCAGGGCACAGTCATCAACTTTTCCACATCTTGGTTGTGGCAGGTGCTTTTACACACTATCAAGCAGGGCTAGTGTACTTAAGATGGCGTGACTTGCACGGGTGCTCGACCTTTTGGATAGGAACCCATGGATGCTTCCATTCATGTTAAAGTTATAACTCCCGACAGGAACTAATGTGAAATTGCAGATAATTTAGTTTTGTTTTTGGGCCCAAAGATTCTGTAGTGATAAAGGGCTTCTTCGAATCCATTACAAAAGAAAGCTGAGAATCCTAGTTGGAACAGTTTGAGACATGTTCATACAGAAGCAGCAGTTAGGAACGTGAAACGAGAAGACAATGAAATATTCTTTTATTGAGAGTCGAACTGAAGACCTTCACCTTTCGCTTACTAAACGGATACTCTAACCAACTGAGCTATGAAAGCTTACCGTTTAAGGAATCATAAATTAATTCCTCTACATAATCGAATACACTATAATTAAATAATCATATAATTTATCAGTGACTTAGCTACCAAATGCATGTCTCGCAATATAAATAAGTATATTATTTAAATTTACATCATATCTTATATAATATTTTGAAGACTTCAATTATAACAACCCTTCAATCATTTCTATTGAAAATAATGTTAAAAAATTAAAAAAAAATAACTGGCTAATGGCTGCAAATAATTAAATGTTGAGAATTAATTATAGATTATTAACAATAATTCTTGAGTTGAACAAACTATTAAATAATTGTTAATTGAATTCTACATTAATGAGACAATAATTCATGTTTGAATGACATTTTTCATTTCTTTTTTTTTAATGTATATAAATTTTCAATCAATTGGTTGGTAAGTAATTTCATTTCACGAGCCATTTATTTCAATCATGTAAATGTAGCACAACCACCCAATCTAGAGTTCTACGGTGATCGGATAAGCCAGAATAAGAATAGGGCCCACCGGAGCCCTATCATATAGGAACTAGTACGGTGGTGAGTGGTGAAGCCAAGGCTAAAATTAGTGATGAATGACGATGAGCATATCTCAACCGTAGATGGGCTTTTTGTATGGGTCCATCAAGTTTGGATAATGACATGGTTACACGTGTTTTTTTGCTGATCTGTAAGTACTTGTTTGGACGCCCTAAAATATGTTTCCCCAAAAACCCCAAAAGACATGGCAAGTTGTACCCGGATGATCTCTTCTTTTTTTAATATCACTGTGGCAAGCACTTGTTTCGTGTGCTTGTACTTTCTAATATATGTTCTGATTTCATTGCCTTCATAAAAGATTTCCAAAATCTCTGCTTTCTACCAAATTAAATAAAATCTACATATGTTCGTAAGAGACAACCTTTTTATTTTTTAGTGTACTTTAACTTATCTTTTTAAAAAATTTCATCCCAATAATTATTGAATTTCTGTCACTTAATTTATGAATGTAACTAGTTTAAAATTAAGGCATTTAATATAAGAGGAGAAAGTGAATTTTGCATTAATTTTATTGTCAAAAAGGTAATTACACGACGATATATTTTTTTTTCATGTGGTATAAAATAAAAGAGCAATAAATTGGTTAGAAAATGATACATTGATTAAGATTAAATAAATGAATTGATTATAAAAAACATAAATTTATTAATTATATAATTTTTATTACTTTAAGCTAAAATTAAATTTACATCAATTAAATGAGTAAGATGTAGATCAGTTAAACGTGTTAGTTTTCAATGGAATCATATTTTTAAGTTGAACCTAATATATATTTTTTTTTCAAAAAAAAAGTTGAACATAATATATATTTCATATAAATTAAAATGAATATAGAAATTAAAAGTAAAATATATAAGTACTCGGAATAAAATTTACACATGTATAGAATCAAATTTGTCACCTCTATTTAACAATTGATATAAATATGTGATTTGAGGATGACCATAAAATCATGACCACATGAATAAATAACCTGATAAGAACTGACTTGTTAAGATATATATCTCTAGATCTTATTAAAGGGATAAAGATTTATAGTACCCTAAGTTTTAAACGAGAGAAAGAGAAAGATATTTGTTTTCTAGAGAACAGTGCCATAATCTAAAGAATGGCATCCACTGGAAGGGCTATATAACTCTTAGCCTCTTACACAGCCCCAACAACCAAGCTAGGTTTATGCCCGCAGATGGGGGCCAGCACCTCAGGACTTCAAGAATCAAACAGTTGAGCTGTTGAACACTCATATTCACTCATATGATTTAGTAGTTTTACTACGTTAATTTTCACTAGATACTAATTTATAAGCTAGCTCCAATTCCTAATTAATTTCCACTATTAAATTTGTTTTTTTATCTGCATTAAATCATATTATTTAATATAAACATTAATTTATTTTTTAATATATTTTATATTTAAAATCTTATGTTATATAATATCTCTTGAAAAATCTTATGGTATATAATATCTCTGAAAAAATTAGTGTCAATAAATACTGATGAGTTTTACATCGATGGTATTATAAAAATTTTCAGATAAAACAAGGGATTAATTTATATCTAACTTTTTAAATTATAAAGGAGATATATATTTGAATATTATTAAACTATTATTAATTTAACTATTTAAAGATTATTTCCAAAAATGCGAAATTATAAGTTTTAACTCTCATAAAAACTAAACTAGAAAAAGAAAATCAATTAATTAGTAGTGTAATTAATGTCAGATAGAAACCGACCAAACTATATATAGGATTGGTAGATTACTTAATTATTCTGTATGAAAGCGGATGGTCAGCAATGCATGAAATATATTGAGATTTGAGAATGAGAATTGTGAATGTTGTGTGTTGTTATTAGGTCCACAAGAATGATTTTTCTGTATACATTAGCTTGCATTATTGGCTTGTGTTAATAATTCAAATGTGGAGGACTAAAGCTAGACAGTGGCAAATATATATATATATATATATACACATATATATATATGTATACTTTGCTATTTTAGTGATAATGACTTAATTTAAAACCCTAAATTTTTATATAATATGTGGGTATTAATTTTTTTTAGTACGTACTTTTTTGGGGGCCAGAAATATCCTATTTTGCATACTTCAACCAAAAATACAAAAAAAAAAAATAGCTTTCACATCTACGTACCTTATTTATCTAAGCAAATATTACTTGTAATTTTCTATAATTAAAGGACATGTAAAGAGTTTGGATATTTTGGGTGAAATTCTTGGACTTTATAATATTCCATCATCTTCAATCAATTATTTTATTGATATAATTAATGATTAAACAAATAAAAATAAATAAAAAGTATAAATATATATGGCCATTAGTTAATAAGCGTACGTGTGGATCGGTATAGGATTTATTTAATACAGTCATTGGAGGTGATAATAAAATAAATGTGAAGTAGACACATAATAAATAAAGTAAAAGAGGCAATAATTTTTCTTCTTCTTCTTCTTCTTATTATTATTTTAAATTATAATATAATATGAAGAGATTTTTCTCAATAAATAAACACTTGTGGAGTTTTTTTTTATAATTTGGTGATTTTTTTATTAGTTTTTAGATTCGAGTTTTAAGTATTTTTATTTTTATATATAATTAATAAAAAAATATCTAATTAAAGAAAAATATAAATGACTTAGGGTCATGGTGAAAGGGACATGGTTTTGTTGGGTTTTGGAGATGAAAATGAAAGTGAAGACTTGTTCTTGGAAGGGAAGTGAAGAAAGTCTTGGTGGAAGAGTGTGAATGTGAGAGATATTGGTAGTGTTTCCATATCATACTGTAGCAACTGGCATTGTTTTTTACTTTTCCACTGTTTGGGGACCATTGCTTTGCTTGCTGGCTGGCTACCTCAAACAAATTTCATACAAAAAGCCCATGCTCCAGTTTCTATACAGTTTAATATAATTTGCTGTTTTGGTGGAAGAATATTTATAATTAGGTCTAAAACCACTATGAACTTCTTTTTCTTTTAATCCATTCATCGCCTGCTGAAACACTCCAAATTTTGAAAAAAAATGTTTTCTATTTTTTTGTTACAACTTGCAATGTCAAAGATAAATTGAAAACTTAATATTCTATATTTATTTTTGAATATGAGAAAAAAAATTATGCCATTAATCTCAATGGGTTTTGGTGATCATCTGTGATATATATATACACACACACACATTTAACGAACTAATAATTATATATGTTTATTTTTATTTTTATTTTTACATTTTAATATATTTTAAGAAAAATATAATTAATTTTGAATCTATTATTAAAAAAATATATTTATCATTAGATTATGTTTCGATATATTTATATTTACTTCGTTAAAAAACAAGTAAAAAAAAGCTATTAATTGGCATTGTAATTAATTCTATTTCCAGAAATTAATAACATAAATATGTATCATTATCAATAAGGTTATATCTAATATCTTGATTGTTGCCAACCAGACATGGATTTCTAAAAATGTAGAAGGAATGGGTAATTAGGACCCTTTTTTAAGCCAAATGACTTGATTAACATAAATATAGAGTTTCTTATATGTTTTATTTTATTTAAGAAAAAAATAAAAATATATGAAGAATTTAAGAAGAAAAAGAATGAGAGAAGAAGAAGTAGTAGATTAACCAATACCAACCGAGTAGTTACAGCAGGAATTACGGATGAATGGACTGGCAAAGGGCCACAAGCTAACAAAGGGCATGTGCACATTTGTGAATACATTTAGCGTATTGGACCATATTGATTCAGACGAAGATCCTAAACTGGCCCCATTTTCGATCTTTTCTATGATTTATTCTTCTTAATCATTGTCTCCCTTCCCATCCTTCACCTTTTCCCCTAATTTAAGGGTCGCTTATTTTGTTTAATTTACTTTTTTTAATTAATCAAATTCCTTTTTTTTTCATTTAAGTTTTCTTTTCATTAATTTTATGCGTTCTTTGAAGATATTTTTGTGAATTGCAATGCCCATTTAATTTCACACATTTTCAAATATTAATTTACTATACAATCTTTTTTAACATAAATATATGTACATTTTCTTGCATAAAAATAAGGAAATAGCATCAAGATATTGCATATCAATCATGTTGTGTTACAGTAAGCGTTTGATGTCATTTGAAGACTTCTCAGAGATTTAAAAGTAATGGGTATTTTTCAGTAATAAGGAATAATTTAAATATTTATTTTCATTAATATTTAATTATTATATATATATATATAATCAATTTTCAATAGGGAGAAATCTAAACCCCTTCAAATAGCAAAAGATCTAGTTAACTATTAAATTACTAATTCAATAGGGAGCAAATAGTGAAGTATCTTAGGATAAGTATTTTTCTAGTTTGATATTATTTACATTATTAATGATAGCAAAAGATTCACCAACATTATTGGAAAAAGGGACCCAGAAACAGCTATCTTGGACGTACCAGTGTGGATTTTCTAACTTAAAATAGGAAACTGTTTTGTCACTAAAGCAAATTGCACATATTAACCATACAAATCTCATAATCCATTACACAAGTGTTTTTTTCTATTTGAACACAAACAAGTTGATTATTGACCCATTGATGTTATATAAGATTTAAGTGTAAGCAATTACTTAGAAGAAAACAAAGGGGTTTCATTGCACTCTTAAGAAAAAAATATAAATTATTAAAAAAAAGATAGTTACAAATTAAAATAATGAGGTGTAGAGAGTCAAGAAGAATATAATAAATAGTCAATAGTAATGCAAGAATGATATCGATCTTAGGCGCCTAGTAAGACCAAGGTCTCCAAATTAGAGAAATGAACAACACAAGGGTCAAACGCTTGGTGTGAGTGAATGATTAAAGCAAAAACATATAATAAAGTATAGTGGGGACAGTGGGGATAAAAATTGAAAAGAATTTGTAATGTGCACTCATTCAATACTTGGTATCGATGTAACTTAATATAATTCTTGTCAAATTTTGAATTTGTATAATAATAATAGAAAGCTGTAACCGTTGCTTTTAAATGTTCCCCAAATGCATGTGTTTTTTCACATAAATGGGGGTAAGTATCCTCTTAATTCGAGAAATTTTGAATTAAATTTTTTAGAAAAAAAATCGAATAAATTAAATTTAGAATTTAAATAATTAAATTAATTTGCTGAATTAATTAAACCGAATCAACTTGATATTTTTATAAAATTAAACAAACAGAATCAAGGGGATATATTTCAGTAAGGTAATTCTGTAATTTTTTTCATTAAAATACACACATATATATCTGATTATTGATATATATATATACTTTTAAATATATTAAAAATATATGTAATATATATTTGGTTATTTTAATTTTTTTGAATATAAATTGAATCGAACATAATAGATCCTAATATTATATATACTTAACTAAACTAATTTTTAAAATTAACCAAACTAGATTTGACCCCATTCAATTTTTCGATTGCATCAGAGTTTTCCAGTGTACTACTATTGAGTTTTAATACAGTATATAATAATGGACAAAAAGTCATATTCAAAGATATTTTTTCTTGTACCAAATGCATGTTCAAAAGAGAAGGAGAGGTGGTCAATCTAGCACCACTAATGTAGTAACGAGGAATAAATAATATGCATTTGTTTATATCACTTAATCATAATTATGAACATAGCTTATATATTGATTAAATTTGAATTTCCACTCAACACTAAACTCAAAAATAATCAGGCATGCCTAGAAATAGTTGAATAGTAAGTGCATATTTTCTAAATAAATTTATATTCAATTTCTCTCATATTATAATCAATATGAAATTAGGTTAAAGTGAAATAAAAGTGCAGCTCATAAAGAAAATTTGGAGGATTAAAAATGACACTAGCCAGGTTAATTAAATGAAGGGTCATTTTAGTCTAATAACAAGAATGAGTATCAAGTCATTGGGTGCAAAAGGCCTAATTTAAGTTTAACATATTTTCACATTGGCAAAACTACAATCATCTAATCACGTTTTTACTCGATAAACAAAAATTTTTGCCACATGTGATTTATTTTAAAATGATTTGTTCCTCATAATACGAGACGATATTACTTACCAATCGATTTTTTTTTATTTTTTAAAAATATAATTAGCATGAATATTGATAATTATGATCCTCGCTTCTTATTTTGCAGTAGTCAATTTAATTTAAATAGTTAGTTATTTAAAATGATTAATCATTTCAAATTTCCCATCAAATGTATTATCTTAAATTTTACATTCAAATTCACAATAATTTTAAATAGTCACAAATCCCTATAAGAATAGTAAATGCACATGTCGATTTCATACTTTTTTTTTTGTAAATTATATTGTTGGAACAGAGCAAGATAGTACTGCGAAAGCAAGTTTTTTACATACTACTTACAGCTATATGCTTAGGACAATTAAAAATATTTTTTTACCAACTGATATACACGTGTTTAATACCCAATCCATACATTTAATTGATCAAGTTCCTCAATAAGCTAATTATTACCATAATTATACATAAAATTATGAGTGGTGTCCCTTATTACTAATGTTTACTTCAGATTCTTTTATCTCTCTCTCTCTCTCAATATATACACTCGAAGCCAACTGGCAACTTTGATTGATTCTTTTCCTTTTTTTTTTTTCTTACTATTGCTCCTTTATCTTCTACTTATACCTAATGCCCATTACCATCTTCAACTCATTTTTATAAACCCATCTCATTTTCTTTCTCTGTCACTTTGTTTTAGCACTCTGTTCTATAGTTTCTGTGTAGGTTACTATCAGTATCATAAATCATTGCCAAGAAATTGGGTTTTTGAATTCTAATAATAATTAACATGTCAGCCTCTCAATGTACTAGTAGTGGGTGTGAATCTGGTTGGACATTGTACTTAGATCAATCTTCTTACTCTAAAAATCATTTAAATCAGTTTGTTGATGGGAATTATGCTAGAGTTGATCAAGAAGATGAAGGTGAAGAAGAAGAAGAGGATTTGTCTATGGTTTCTGATGCATCTTCTGGGCTTCCACATCATTATGAAGATGATTATCATGAAGAGTACTGCTTTAATGATCAATTGGCTGGTAATAAGAAGAATAAAAGCAAAAAGAAGAGCAAAGAATTTATTTCTAGGAGCCAAAACTATTCATATCTTGATGATACTGCTAGTTCCCTGGTTTTGGGCAAGGCAAGTTTAACTGATTATTTTTTATAAGAAATTTTATTGGTTCTTTTTTTTAATGTTTCCAATATAGTATTTTTATATATTAAATAGATAGCGTATTAATTTATTTAAATTATACAGAAAGTAGGCAAGAATATTGAAGCTTCAAAGGAATACGTCCTGGAATTTTCACAAGGCTTTTCTGCTACACATTTCAAGGTACAACTTGATTGTCAATATGTGAATACAATTCTTTCTTGTATATATTCAAGAAATGCCAATGCCAATGCTGCAATTTTTCTTGTTCTTTCAGGGGAAATCTTCACTCAAGAAACACTTCGGTGGATTCTTTCAATCATCACTTGCAGAAAAATCAAATTCAAAAGAACCAAGTTTTCTTTTATGATTTTTTTAGAAAAAATAGAAATAGGAAAGCTAAAGCTTTGAGCTTAAAGCACTTCCATGTCTCTAACTTTGTGTTGGTTAATTATGTATTGATGGACAGGTGGTTTTCAAGGAAGAAAATGGAAATGATAGATACTAGTAGTAGTAATTAGCCAAATATCTTTTGTTTCTGTCACTGCAGTTGCTGTGGAGAGATAAATGTAAGGGATAATGAAAAAGAGGAAAAAAAAAAAGAAAAGGAAAAAAAAGGCATTAGATCTCAAAGGGATTTTGTTCCTTTCTTTTTCATTCTTTTGTTTTTTCTAAATTCTACCCCTTTTTTCTCATATATATTTATATATGATATAATATATGATCCTGTCAATGCAGTAGGAAACAACCTGAGACCATTAAAAAAAATTAATAATAATTTATGTCTTTACTCTTTAACACGCTCTTGCCTTTTTGCTTATTCTGTCACACTAATAGTGTTCACATTAGGAAACTATAACTCTACTACTCTTTTACTACTGCAGAATCCAGTTGAACAGATAATCTCAGAGGAATATAAATAATATTTACTGGATAAAAGCCTATAATAATAATAATAATAATGTGTCTTATTAAGGCTCCAAGCTTTTTGTCATGATATATGTTAATGAAGTTAAGTCAATAATCAAGAAAAGGGTATCCAGAAGAGAGTAATTCGGGTTAAAAAAAGAAAAAAAAAGAAGTAAAAGATTGAAGATTGTTAGTACAATAAAGATTTGTGGTTCTTCAAAGAACAGAGTATCTTTGCATTTGGCATTACCCTCAGTTCCTCACCCATGTCGACCCAATCACACATGCACAGGGTGAAACATAAAATAGCTTGTCTCTTAACTCTCTAAAATAGAGAAACAAAGGACCAATGCCAATCCTTAACAAGCCATACCAATCCTCTGTAGGGCAATAAATGACCCACAAAGTTTTCCCAGATAGAATTGCCAGCCTAGCTAGCTTAAAAGTGGGTAGGGTTTGGTAAATTTGGTAATGTATGCCTCTTGTAGAGTAGAGCCAGACAATTTTTCAGATGAAAGGCATTAAAAGGTAAGCCTCATTTTCCACCAAAAGGGACCAGAAAGCATTTCTTTCTCTCTCTCTCTCTCACCACCCTTTGGTAGCTACCTACTGAAAATGTAATCCATACATAATATTGGTGCAATTATTGAATTTGTTTTGGTGGGTTTCCTTCAAAATCTTTATTTAAGGTGTTCCCATCCTAAAAAATCAAACTTAGCACCCATGTCTTGGAAAAGGACTTTGATTTTAGGATAAAGACAATATCTCCACCTATCTGTCCTATCAATATTCAATCCCCCCCATTCTCTTTTCTTGTAGTTTTTTTTTACTTTATAAAAATCACTTCGCAAAGGCTTAGAATATCTCAACTTTTATAAGCTTAATCAATGCCATCTGCACCAATTGGATAATAATAATTAATACTACAAAATACAAAATATATGGTGACTAATTGGTAGGTGCCTTTCTATATTATTTTGCCAATCAAGAACTTTGGTTCTTTGCTTATTGATGATAAGATTAAGAAATGAGAACTAACATATAAAAAGAATCTTTCACAGAAAAGCAGGGCCTACTCTCTCTGTTTGTGTGTAACCAATTATGTATATAATTGTCACATAATACCTAAACAACTTGCATGGATTGATATATATACTTATTCATTCATACAATTATAGTCTCTCGAAAAGCACCAATAATTATAATGAGTTGAAACTAACTAATCTTTTTCACATTTCTCAATTCTTAAGCCCTTAGCAAACAAAACTTTTGCCGCTGTCTTCGCCGCATGATCAAATTAAACCCTTCTATCGTAGCCTTATCAACAAATCCACACATGCATTATATGTATATACATAGTACCATCACCACGTAAAATCTTGGAATATCTCTCTCTATATATAGCAACATAATTAAATACAACAATGTCCTAATAAGTAATGGATTTCTTGTATTAGGTCTATATATGCGAAATTGTGCAAAGTCGAAAGTTTGTCTTGTTTGTTCTAATACAAATATGTAGAAGAAAAATATAGACTGTCTCGGTGTGCAGCCAAATGCTTATTATTATTCTCTTAAGTTTTAAATTTAAATCAATAAAAATTGCTTTGTAAATTAATGATGTTTGTACTATAATTTGTTCAACTCAAAGTCACCTAACAAATTCTCTTTCTTTGGATAACTGTTTCCTCAATGTGCAACCATATTGCAAGAAATCATTCCATAAAAGATGAAAAAGAAAAAAAGGTCATAATTTGAAGTGTTGACTTCAAATATTCCACACACCGTTCACAGTCCCTTAAAACCAGGAAGTTTAACTATACATGCTTTAGCATCCACATGCACTCCACTGAACACGGTCCTGTACGGCACAACATATGCCTAAATTTCACTCAACTGTCTTTATTAACATGTAATTCACTGTTATGCTAAGAATAAGAAGCTAATTAAATAGCCATCTTTCATTTACACGACATATCCAACATTTGCTTTATGGAATACTGTTAACACGGCCAAATTATTAGGAAATCAATATTTGACATTTGGAATCGGCACTATCATTGAAGGGCGTTTGATAAATTTAATATTTTAAAAACAATAAATTGAATTAATCATTTCATTATTTTAAACAACAATTTACTTTTGGAATTTCTTTAAAATTTAGTCATGATTACTAAATTATATTTAAGGATTAATTAATAATAATTTAGAGAAATTAAATTGTATTTCACACTAGCCACACCCCCTCGCACATGATTTAATTAATGTATCGGGCCACTGGAACTTTTATATAATCTCCCGACTCCTACATCTCAAAGCATTGTTACTTGGTTGGCTGAAATTCTCCGTCATAATGAATGATTAATAGCAAATAGAATTGCCTACATTAATATTTTCAGAAATTTCACATTAATATGAATTGATTATTTTCAATTATTAATTTTGATTTGTTAAATTTTCAACCAATACAAATTTTGTTTACAAGCTTAATAACTAATAAAATGCAATTACTTTGTAAAGTAATTTTGACACAATGTAATTCTTGTTTATTTTGTAGTAATTTTTAAATAAACTATTGAATATATATACATATACAACACATATATTGGCCTAGCAGGACTATTCACTAGCTCCACAGACCAGGTTGATCCGGCCCGATCTACTTGGGTGGGCTGGGTTTCAAAGATAGTAGGCTGGGCATCAAGTTGCTTATATGCAGTCAGAAGTATTTCTTCGACCCTATGGTAATATACCATGGGCCAACGTAGCCCGAGGTATTTATTTTTGTTTTTTTATTTTTCTTATATTTCAATTTTCTAATTTTGTATTTTATTTTTTTTCTAAGTTTTCAGATTTTAATTTTTTTAATGTTGCACAAATTTATTATTTGTTAATTTATTGTATTGTTAATAATGTTTTGTTAATTTGTAGTTAGATTGGGTTTGTTTGTTAATATTATTTTTTGTTGCTGCCTCCAGAAAATTATCCACTACTTTCTTGTTTGACTCTCTCTCTCTCTTCTATACTTGTTTAGTTGTTTTAACTATCAGTAATGGTTAGTTGTTTTAACAATTATATTTAGAAGTGAGATCTTTCTATTGCAAGTATTAAGAGTGTTTTTTTTTTGTTTTAGAATCTTAAATGGTTTGATTTGGGGCCGGAGCCGGGCCACTTTTCTGTGGCCCGAACAATATTCAGGCTAGACCTCAGGGCAGTGCTAAATCCGGCATCGCCCGGCCCGAGTACAATTTTTAGGCCCAAGCTCAATTAACGTCATATTACGCAAATTTAATATTTTCAGGAGAATTATACCCCTCATCAAATTTTATAAAATTTTTATATGTTTATAGGATATTATTTTGATCATTTTATGAAAAAAGTGTATAAAAATTTTCAAAAATTATCATTTGTATAGTTTTGAAAAGATTTTGAAAATTTTATAAAATATATATATATATATATTCACTTTTCCTTGACGGTTCTGTAAAAAGACAATGTCTTTGGGGCCGCTTCAAAGATTAGGCAACTCCCTCCCGGGGCATGCCCGCTTGAGAGGGTCCAATCTAAATATAAACAGGCCAAGGCCCAACTATAAAACCACGTTGCTTGAGTTTCACATTTGCATTTCTTCCCGTCGTTCGTTGGAAAAAACAAAACGCCCACAATTTAGATCTAAATACCATTTGTTGATTGTTGTAGTGAAGTTAACTGGAATCGAAGATGGGAAAACGTTATTGCTAAGAGCAATTCTCAACCGTACTTCTGTAATGGAGGGCGCTTACGCAAGATCCATCACCGAGGTAATTGTGTTTCGTCGCTGCAATTTCAAATGTAAGTGTTCATTATTGATGAGAAGCTATAAAACAGGATCAATTGACTTCTTTTTTTTTTTGCCTTTGTTTTGCGCAGGTTTTGGACTTCTTTGGTGTGGACCCTATAAAAGGTCTTAGTGATTCTCAGGTATCTATTTTGTGTTTTTGTTTGTTAGTAGTTGCTCTGATTTTAATTGCATAAGTGGAACTGGCTTTAAGCTGAGTTGAATACTTGAGCGAGTTGGGCATGAGGATTTTTGAGTTTCAAGTTGCGTGTTGTTGCTTCCAGGTTGCTCTACATGCGAGTATTCATGGTAAAAATGGTATGCCTTCCGTTTCCAGAACTTCTGCTGCTATTTACTTGTATTTTCATTGTTTAGATTGTTAGATTATCTTCCTTTAAAACCACTGTTGCAATGGTACTTGGGCTCTGCCCCTTCTGCATATGTGAGGACTTAGGTTAGGAAGTTGTAAGTATATTTCTGATTCTTTGAAATTGTGCTTATACCTTTCTGGAATTTGATTGCCGTGGGTCTGTCTCAACCTTTGTTCCTTTTTCTTCCCTGATTTTTCTCTTTGGGAAAATCACGAAAGTACTTGGAAATATCCAATAGTTGAATGTGGACAGCTCTCAGCAAATGGAGATAACTTGATATCCTGACATGCTGTCTTCTTGTCGTGATTTGTTTACCTTTTACTCCCCATTTATGTTATACAATTTTGCTATTGCAAATTAAGTTTTCTTATATATTTTGTTGCTTCTAGTATGTAATTATTTTCATGTACATATATTTCAGAAGGAAAAAATTTAGAATGGTTGCTTTGTTTTTGCTGTTATTCTCATGTTATGGTGAATTCTTCTGTTCCAGTTATTCAATGATCTGCAGTGCAGATACTAACTTTCTTTTTTTCCCTCCCATGTCTGTTTATCATTTGGCTGCATTCTTAACTCATGGTCTGCAGTGCTGCCTGAAGAGAAAAGTAAGTACATGGCATATGCCTTGCATCCCTCAACAGTTCTGCAATCTATGTATACAGACTTGTCGGATCATGCCTCTATGTTTTTTGATGTAATAGATGAAACAAAAGATAATGCATTTTTCCTCAGCTGCTGTCTATTTCTTTCAAATTTTTTGTGATACATTATGCAAAATGGTTAGGAGGATTAAGTTAATGAAAATTCATAGATTCCTAAAGTAATAAAGTTGGTTTGTGGGGGGAATGTGCAGATGGAGTGTGGAATTCGAGTAGCATGCTTGTTCTCATATGCCATTTTAATGGTATTTGAAGGTTGCCAGCCTGCTTTTAAGGTGTCATCTTAAAGTTTAAATCATAGATTTAGTCCAGGAAATGAATTACTGATCTGATGATTTGCTCGAATGCTAGCCTAAGAATAAGCCTTGAGGTTGGAAAGTGCATTGAAAAATCAGGAAATTCTTATTAAGGAGCTGCATTGGACTAGTAGGCATTCCGATTGTCAATTTTTTTTTCTCAGGTGTATATAAATGGGTCAACTTCATCAAGCTGAAGTTTGTACGGAGCTTAACTGTTCTAGATTATGCTTATGATCATTTGGAATGATTTTGTAACAACTGATCTATCTGGATGAAACCATGATAAATGGGATTTGGGCAAGGCTTGGGAAAGTGTCTTGAAGTTTTCAATTTTGTGAATTTTTTGGCCAAGTGTTTATAACTTAGCCTAATCTAATTTGTTCACAGTGCAGTGGTATTTCTAAAAATGCTACTGCTTATTTTATTTAATTAAATCTGCTGGTGATTTCTAATAGAAATTTTATGCCACAGATTCTTCTCCTTATGC
The DNA here is from genome assembly GCA_947685225.1 of Garcia nutans. Taxonomy (NCBI): domain Eukaryota; kingdom Viridiplantae; phylum Streptophyta; class Magnoliopsida; order Malpighiales; family Euphorbiaceae; genus Garcia; species Garcia nutans. Next base: position 39,885,288 of record CANTUV010000019.1, on the reverse strand, counting down.
AGTTTGTAATTTCTCAATGCAGGAACTCCCTTCTGGAAATTGGTGCTGAAACAGTTTGATGATTTGCTTGTTAAGATATTAATTGCTGCTGCTGTCATTTCTTTTGTTTTGGCTTTGATTAATGGGGAGACTGGATTAACGGCATTTTTGGAGCCTTTTGTAAGATCTGTTATCTTTTCTGCGTGCCAAGCAGATTCTTGCTATCGTTTTGTGAAATAAGCATAATAGACAATATCTTGCTGATCTTCCCAATGAATTTACGTCTTGGGTTCTGAATCTGCATTTCTATTCCAGAAGTTTAAATGCATGAATGTCTTTTTTTTTTTTTGTTAAAATGAATTTCTTTTATGTTCAAGGAGCAAAGTTTAGTTTAATAGTAGGCTTATTACTCGTCTTTAGATTAAGATGGATGGTTTTGAATTCTGCCCAGGCCATGTCTGGAATATTTTCCTCAAATAGGTAGGAGCATGATCTTAAAAGATGGCTACGTGCTTGGCATATGCTCAATGATGTTGAGATCTTTTTATATTGATTACATGACTTGTACAGGTTATTCTGTTGATTTTAGCTGCCAATGCAGCTGTTGGAGTAATTACAGAAACCAACGCTGAAAAGGCTCTTGAAGTAAGTTTTTACTTGAAAAGATCTTTTTAACCACTGGGAAGTACATATTACATTTTTATTCTTTGCACTTTTCAGATTGTATAAGATAAAGAAATACACCATATTTAATCATAACTTATTAGTTTTTTTTTTTGGTAGTTGTAGTTGAGGCAATTGTAGATCTTGTGAGCCGATTGGTTAATAAAAATGCATTTTTGTTAGTTATGTTATAAATGCTATATTTTTCGTTCACATAGATCTCAATTTTTGATAAATGTTTTTGCCCCTCTTGCTTGTAGGAGCTACGTGCCTACCAAGCTGATAATGCAATCGTGCTTCGAAATGGTAAAACTACAATGTGTAGATATTAACTTGTGAAATTTGATTCTGTTTCAATGGTGTTTTTTCCTTGATGCATTGATCAAGTCTTTTCAGCTGCATGAAACTTTTTCTGTCAGTGTTGTGGATTATGATTTTTTCGTAGAGGCATATAATTCTCTCAACAGTTTCGGCATAGAATATGATTTGGTTGGATGTAGGTCAAGTCTTCTGGTGGCAAAAATAACTGTGCTTGCAGTAGTTTACGTCAATTTATGTTGCTGTATCTTTACATTTTAGAGCTATATTGTTTCTTCCTTATTTTCCAGTTTATTTTGTATTGAAGATGAAGGACACAAAAATAGCAGTTCTTTTTGTTGTTTCTAGTGATGGCTCTTTTGATTTGAGCTCTCAAGTTGCTGGCTGCTTTTATTCTTTGACTCAGATGTCCACCCTTGTCGCCCAAAATACAGAATACTCATGGATTTTTTGATTTGCAGTGTATTTTTACATAAACAACTAAGCTCAGTTTTCTAACGACATGCCAACCCATAAAGGCCAGTAGGAAGAGATATAAAGAAAGTAGCTAAACTTCTACATTGAGCAATTATTTGACCTTATGCTTAATTTATTTGTTATTGCAGAGCTAATATATTTGTTCTAAAATGCATTTAGCTATTAGTTCAAGTTCACAGATAATTTATACATACATAGAAATGGAAATTGAGGTTGCTATTCATGATGAATAGCAGATTATCCAATTTGTGCGTATTTCTTTCCCTTTTTTTCATTTTCCCTTTTCTTATTTTATGTTTTTATTTTCTCATATTTTATTTTTTGATTTTCTATATCTATACATGCATATATAAAAGTGGGAATGAGTTACTATTGATGATGAATAGTAAACTCTTCATTTTCCCTTATTTCTTTTTTTTTATTCTCTTTTTTCTTCTTGTCTTTCCTCATATTATGTATGAAGAATTATAAATTTGTCATTCACTATTCAAAGGCAGATACTTTCTTTTCATTTTTTATTTTTTTCACATTTAGAAAAGAAAAATGAAGGGTTCACAATTCACAATGAATGGTGATTTTTCCACTTTTACATCTTCCTATTTTTATTTATTTTTATTTTTTCTTTCCTCATTCTTTTTGCTTATCAACTTATTTATCTATATGTATTTTTTTACACATATAAAAGAGGAAATGAAGGTTACTATTCATCATAAAGAGTAAATTCTCCATTTTGCTCTTATTTCTTTTCCCTTTTCTTTCATTTATCCATTTTTTTCTTTACTTTTTTTTTGAACTTTTCTCATAATTTATTTTTTTTAACTATATATACATATATTTATATCTGTACATATATATAAGCTGGAATGAAGTTATTATTAATGATGAATAGCAAATTCTTTATTTTTCCCGTATCTCGTCTTTTTTTTTTAATCCTCTTTTTTTTCTTTTTTCTTTTTTCTTTCCTTATATTGTATTTATATTAATCTATTTATACATATGTAGAAGATGAAATGGAGGTTACTATTCATGATGAATAGCAAATTCATCATTCTACCCTTATGTCTTTCCTTTTCTTTTTTCATTTTTCCATTTTTTCTTTACTTTCTTTACTTTTTTATTTTATTTTCTGTATCTATACGTGCCTATATTTATATCTATATATCTATATAAGTCGGAATGGGTTACTATTCATGATGAATAGTAGATTCTTCAATTTTCCCTTATCTTTTTTATTGTCCTTGTTTTTCTTCTTTTTTCTTTCCTCGTGTTATATTTATATTAAGCATTATAAATTTGTAATTCACTATTCATAACGAAATAGTGCATTTTAAATAGATAATTTCTTTTCATTTTTCATTGTTTCACAATTATGAAAAAAAAATGAAAGGTTTAACATTCACAATGAATAGTGATTTTTCTACTTTCATATTTCTTCCTATTTTTATTTTATTGTTTTCTTATACTTTTTTGCTTATTAACTTATTTATTGATAGACTGTTAATTGTTTATAGTTTCTTACTTGGTGCTTTTCTATTTTCACACATTATTGCTAAACAAAAGTTCAAACAATACGATATGCATGTGGGCTCATGAGTTCATATTATTTTGTATAAATAATCATTTATTCATTATAAATAGTCTTTTATTTTTTTGTCTACTCTTTTCAATATATTATTGTATATAATATCTATATCTCTCTCTCTATATGTAAAGAGAATAAGGTTTTCATTATTCATCATGAATAGTGAATTCCTTATTGTTATTACCTCATTTGACATAATTTTACCATTTATTTTGTTATAATATAACAAATTTATTAGTTCGTATAGTGTTATTTTAAATTTTTGATCAACTTTCTCAATTGTTATTTTTCTCATCTTTTGTTTGTTTTCTTAACTTTTACTTAAAACAATATAATATAATTTGTAATTAATATTTAAAATAAATATTTTTATAAAAGACTGGATCACTGTAGATTATACAGTTGATAAGTATTTCTCTTTAATTTTTACCTTCTTTTAAACAAATTATAACGAAAAATTTGCTTATCTTTTAGGATTGGGTGATCACAAAAGATTAAAGAAAAGGATTGAATACCCAAAATCTATTCTTTTAATTGTTATTACTTGATACAGTTTATTATCATAAATAAAATACCTTTTGCTTTATTATTTATTCATGAACAATGATATTACATTTGAACCCATAATCTATATGATAAGATAAAGTTTCTCAATTTTACAGTTATTATTTTTTATTGATTACTTGTATATAACCTATTAGTATGTGAAAGAGCAAGAAGAATTTGTGCATGTTGTTCCCTTCCTGAAAGATCATTTAATTTTTTTTAATGTATTTCTGAAAGACATTTTACTATTCATTGGTCCATTTTTCATGTGGTGGACAAGGTTCACCTATGAATTTCTCTTAAAAATGATATAAATTTTAAATAAAAAATCATTATTCATGCAATTACTAAAGCAAATATTATAAATTTATACTATTATTTTATAAACAGTATATTTTTTATATATTATTTATTGAAATCAGTATTAATAAAATTATTAAATTTATCCATTAAATAATTTAAATTAATTATCTTAAATATTTTTAAACTGGATGCCACATGCTTGCACGTGGAAGTCCATCTAGTATGATAAACTGCTGTAAGTTTTTATTTATTATTGTTGCTCTTAGTCAACGTGAACTTTTTTACTACAGGTTGCTTTTCTATACTTCCAGCAACAGAACTTGTTCCAGGTGATATTGTGGAAGTTAGTGGTAAGCCAATCGTGTACACTGGATGTTCATAGTTGCTTAATTACTATCATCATGATCTTAGAGGAGTTGACTTAAGATTTTGTATTCAAAATTAGTTGGAAGCAAGGTTCCAGCGGACATGAGAATGATTGAGATGCTGAGTGATCAGTTACGTGTTGATCAAGCAATCCTTACTGGTACATCTGCTACTGGTTTTTGATACTGCACTTTTCAGTATTAATGATTTTTTAAGTTTTATCTCATTTAAGTGTTTTTTGGTAACTGAAAATTTAAGAACTGAATTTTGATATTGAATAATGTAAGATTTTGGTGTTGAATAATGTAAGTAAACTATTTTTTTTTCCAACTGCAAATTGGTTTGAGAGTTCAATGATTCATTGTGTTTAGTACAAATTTTGACTTATTATTTTAAGAGAATTTGAATTTAATTGAAATTTGCTAAGCGATATGTAGATGAGGGTTGTCAAAGAAATTTGAAACTAAAAAATGCTGCCAGTTTTAATTTTAAGTGTGGAAATTATGCATCAAATACCACCTAAGAGACAGGGACTAAATAATGTGGTTTTTTTTTCCTTTTTCCTTTTTATTTTATTTTTGTTTGAATCTGCATATAAATTTAGCATCTTCTTTCTTTAATTTGAGAATTTGAGATGTAGCTTTTTTTACATATTACTTAGTTCTTGGGGTTCTGCAATCACCCTTTTCTATACTCAATCAAGTCTATTCCCAACGATGTCAGTGTTATATGGATTTGTTTGCTTTGTACCACACAGTTTAGGGTTACATCTTCAGAAAGATCATTACATTTTCTATGTGAAATCTACTTTCTACTCGGATGCAAACAAAAAAATCTCATGGAACCATTGACATGTACATGCTTGCTGCTGGATTGAGATAGTGTGATAAAAATGTCATGCACATCTTTGATCAATAGTTCCAGAAATTACTAGCTTTCACTATCTACTTATATGCTTTGTTTGAACAATTCAAAACTTTATGTTACCCTTGTTATCTTTGGGCACTCGTGTGGTCTATACGTTCATTCATATCTGGACTAAGCCATGCGTGTTGTATGCCCCCATGATATTGTTATGCAGGCTAGGCCATTCATCTCATGCTGACCTAGCCATTTATACTCATCTTGCGCTGACCTAGCCATTTTTGTCTGGTCTGAATGTATATCTCACATGATTTGGCTGAACACCCCTTGTCCCTTGTACATGGACTGAGCAATACTTTCTACAATCCACGGCTGTTCTAATGCGGAGTAGTTGATGCTTCTGTTGTGATTTGGGAGAGAAATTCTCTCTATTTCTTATATTCAAAGAAGAGGAATTACACATATATATAGACAAGATAGAGAAACCTAAGAAAAACAACAAAAAAGACTATACTACCCTTTACATTATAGACTATTCACAACACTCCCCCTCAAGTTGGTACATAGATATCACACATTCCCAACTTGCACACTAATCTTTGGAAGAGTCTAGAGTTTAGCCCCTTGGTAAGAATATCTGCAACTTGGTTATTTGAAGTCACATGAGTAAGCTTCAATAGGCCTTGAATAAGTTTCTCTTTGATAAAGTGCCGATCAATCTCAATATGTTTTGTCCTGTCATGTTGAACAGGATTTTGAGCAATACTAATAGCGGCCTTGTTATCACAGAACAAGGTAGAGGTTCCATATTTGGAGATTTTTAACTCCTCCATTAGCTTCCTTAGCCACAGTACTTCACACACACCTTGTGCCATAGCTCTAAATTCTGCTTCAGCACTTGAGCGAGCAACAACGCTCTGTTTTTTACTCCTCCAGGTGACCAAGTTGCCTCCAACAAAAGTACAGTAGCCTGAAGTTGATCTACGGTCATCAAGTGACCCTGCCCAATCTGCATCCGTATATGCTTCTATCTCAAGGTGCTCATGTTTTGAGAAAAGCAAACCTTTTCCAGGAGCAGATTTCAGATACCGTAGGATACGAAAAACAGCTTCCAAATGGCAGTCACGGGGATCATGCATATACTGGCTAACTTGACTAACTGCAAACGCAATGTCAGGCCTAGTATGTGATAGGTAGATTAATCTACCTACAAGTCTTTGATATTGACCAATGTCAACTGAGTCCCCTACACCTGCTTGGAGTTTGCAATTTGCTTCAACAGGAGAGTCAATAGGTTTACACCCCAACATACCAGTTTCTTCCAAGAGATCCAAGACATACTTTCTTTGGGATATGAATATTCCTCTTTCGGATCGAGCCACTTCTATTCCAAGAAAGTATCGCAGATTTCCAAGATCTTTAATCTCAAATTTTCTTGCTAGCAATTTCTTTAAGCGAAGAACTTCCTCAGCATCATCTCCTGTTACCACTATATCATCAACATAAACAACTAGCAGCGTGATCTTACCATTGTGATGTCTAATGAACAAGGTATGATCAGCATCACTTTGTAAGTAGCCAAAGGAAACCATGGCTTTACTAAGTTTGTCAAACCACGCTCTTGGAGATTGCTTTAAACCATATAGGGCCTTCTTTAACTTACAAACTTTTCCCATAGTCTTCTGACCCTCAAAACCAGGAGGTATATCCATATACACCTCTTCTACTAAGTCTCCATGCAGAAATGCATTTTTTACATCAAATTGATGTAAATCCCAATTCAGGTTGACAGCACATGACAAGAGAATTCTTACTGTATTCATCTTCGCAACAGGAGCAAATGTTTCTTGGTAATCAACTCCATATGTTTGAGTATACCCTTTCGCCACAAGTCTTGCCTTGTACCTTTCCACTGTACCATCGGCCTTATGTTTCACAGTAAACACCCATTTGCATCCAACCGGTCTCTTGTCCCTCACTGTGTCAACAAGTTCCCATGTCCCGTTTTTCATCAAAGCCCTCATCTCTTCCACCATTGCTTCCTTCCACTTTGAGTCTTGAAATGCTTCCTGCCAATTCTGTGGAATAGAAACAGAAGAAACAGACAAGACAAAGGCTCTATAGGATGGAGACAAATGATCATATGACACAAAATTTGAGATTGGATGTTGAGTACAAGACCTCACACCTTTTCTTAAAGCAATAGGAAGATTTAAATCGTCAACCATAAGGTTAGGATCAATAACTAAGTCAGAATTAGAATCACTTACATTGAGTGGTGTTTCCGCTGACTCAGGAACTGATGGCAGGGGTAATGGTTGATCACCAGTATCATGCATAACAGCTTTGGCTTTCTCCTTTCTAGTGTACCTTTGTAAATCTGGCCTATCTAGTCTACCCTTCCTCCTTTCCTCGAGATCAATCTTTTCTTGCTCACTATCAATAGTGACTAAGTTTCTAATAGACTCAGGTACAGAAATCAAGGGAGTTGGAAAGGTAGACTCCTCTTCTACTCTAATCTCCCCCTGAAGAGGAGTAGGAGGAAAAAAAGGTTCAACTTCCCGAAAGGTCACATCCATACTGACAAAATACCTTCGAGATGGAGGATGATAACACCTGTAGCCCTTTTGCGTTCCAGAATAACCCACAAACACACATTTTAAAGCTCTAGGATCAAGTTTATTCCCATACCTATGGTGAACAAAACACACACAACCAAACACCTTAGGTGGAACAGTATAGGATGTATGACCCTGTAAAACTTCTATCGGACTCTTAAAGTTAAGAGTTCTAAGGGGCATCCGGTTAATTAGGTATGCAGCTGAAAGCACGGCATCCCCCCAAAAATGTTTAGGGACATTCATTGTAAATAAAAGGGATCTAGCAACTTCTAATATATGTCTATTTTTCCTTTCAGCTACCCCATTTTGTGCACTAGTATTCACACAACTAGTTTGATGGATAATTCCCTTAGCATCTAGATATGATTGAAACATACCATCCATATACTCAGTCCCATTATCAGATCGTAAGATTTTCACCTTAGCATCAAATTGTGTACAAATCATGTTATAGAAAGACTGGAAACAAGAAAAAACTTCATTCTTTGATTTCAACAGATACACCCAAGTGAGTCTAGTGCAGTCATCAATAAAGGTAACAAACCAACGATAACCAGATAATGAAACAATAGAACTAGGTCCCCATACATCAGAATGAATAGTCATAAAAGGAATAGAACTTTTATTATCATGAGAAACATAAGTATTCCTCGTATGTTTAGCTAATTCACAAGCATCACAAAATAAAGTTTCAACAGAACACTGACTGAATAGGTTCGGATACAACCGTTTAAGAGCTACAAAAGATGGATGTCCTAACCGTCTATGCCACATAATCACTTCTTGACTCACATCACTACTCTTCCCTAACAAGGCTTGGGATTTCTTCTCAAGGAGGTACAAGCCATCATGCACTCTACCATGACCAATCGTTTCCCCTGACTTCAGATCCTGCAAAAAACAATGGGTTGGATAAAAAACAGCTCTACATTGAAGATCATTGGTAAGAGCAAGTACAGATAAAAGATTAACTGGGAAGCTAGGAATGTGAAGAACAGATTTCAAATCAAGATTGGGTGTACACTTTACAAAACCTGTACCAGAAATTGGCGCAGAAGAGCCATTTGCAATACGAACATATTCCATATTAGTGCATGGTGAGTAATCAATGAATTTGTCTAAAGAGCCTGTCATATGTTTGTTTGCTCCTGAGTCTATAATCCAAGAATCATTCATAGAATTGACGAGAAGTGCCATACCTGACTTTGAAAAATGAGATGTAGCATTGGATGAGGATGGTGTACCCTGTCGAAGGAGGCTTCTCAAGGCTTGCAACTCTTCAACGGATAGGCAATCTGTAGAGAGAGCATCGGTAGTAGGTGTAGGAGTAGGGTCTGAAAATGTATTCACCTCAACTTGATTTGCTACATAGCGAGGTGGTCCTGATTTTCCTCCACCACGACCACGGCCTCTTCCACGGCCACCACCACGCGGTCGCCCAATCAATTTCCAACATTTCTCCTTGGTATGACCAGGAGTGTTACAATGATCACAAAACCGAGTATCCTCCTCATGAGTAATAGTGGTACGAGTAGCTTGTGATGCTACTAGTCCAGCTTTTTCAATTACTGGAGATTTCATCATAGTTCTTCTCCTACATTCTTCCTGTTGGATGTAAGCATGAGTTTCCTCTAAGGATAGCATCGGGGTCTTCCCCAATACCTGAACTCGGACAGGATCATATTCTGGATTCAAACCTACCAGAAACTTGAATATACGCCCATTCTCAATTTTCTTGTGATATTGAACCGCATCATCTGGACATTTAGCATGAAACTCATCATAATAATCCAGCTGTCTCCACACCTCATTTAGAGCAGCATAGTAATCATCCGCAGATAATTCTCCTTGTTTCAAGCCTTCCAATTTTAGACAAAGTTCAAACACCAAGGCTGCATTTCCTATGCCAGAATAAGACTTTCTACAAGATTCCCATATCATCTGGGCCGTGTCAAGCATCAAATAACCATTAGCAAGTCTAGGTTCCATTGAGTTCAATAGCCATGACATAACAAGGGCATTTTCAGATTCCCATGAACTGAATTTAGAATCAGTTTCAGCCGGACGAGTTTTAGTACCGGTAAGGTAGCCCGTATACCCTCTTGCACTGATGGATAAATAGCATGTCCTAGACCAAACTAGATAATTTACCGCACCTTCCAACTTGAAAGGACTGATTTGCAACGATGGATTAGCATTATCATGACTTTCTGACTTAGACATCTCAATAGAACAATGATCACCCAAAAAAGGAAGTAGCAACAGCAAAGAAACAGCAGCAGCAAGAAAAAAACAGAGGCAGCCAAGAAAAATGCCACTGGGCAGCAGAACGGATCAGGGAACTAACCAGATAGGTGGGGTCGCAGTACAAAAAGGAGGCTGTCGGAGAAAAACTGGCCGGAGGAGGTGACCAGGGACGCCGCACGCGCCCACACGCGCCGGCGCGTGGAGAAGGGAACGGAAGCTTCTGGCGGCGCGTGGGCTTCATGCGCTGGAGATCCGGCGACCGGGTTTCTGGCGAAGGCTGGTCGGCGGCCTGGCAAGGGGCTGAGGGAGGCTGTGTCGCTACTGGACACCTGCAACACCTCAAAACAGAAATGGCAGCCCCTAAAAACTAGGGTTCAGCTGCCGGAAAATGCACTTCTGCCGGAAAAACAGCCCCCAACCGGAAAAATATACAGCCCTCTCACCTTTGCTCTGATACCATGTTGTGATTTGGGAGAGAAATTCTCTCTATTTCTTATATTCAAAGAAGAGGAATTACACATATATATAGACAAGATAGAGAAACCTAAGAAAAACAACAAAAAAGACTATACTACCCTTTACATTATAGACTATTCACAACAGCTTCCTACATCCTCCCTTCATGACCCTACATCTTATGAACTCATGGAAACTCCCTACATCTTTTGAACTCATGGAAACTTGTCTGATAGAGACATCATCCACTTATATGGTGCTTATGATTTTATTTAATTTGGATGTACTATACAGGTGAAGGGACTAACAATTGCTGCTGTATCTATGTTTATTTTGTTTCTATTTGCATATGGAGTAGGTTTTTTACTAATATTTCTTCCTGTGGATTGTGTCATGGTTGGGTGTTTCAGGTTCTCTTTGTTCTTATAAGCATGTGCTTGATTTGGTCCAGCTAAGGGATTTTGTTTGATGATGGTGATGACAGGTGAGAGCTGTTCTGTGGAAAAAGAACTCAAGTCAACCACAACAATAAATGCCGTATACCAAGACAAGACAAATATTCTATTTTCGGTAATTGTTCTTTATTTAATGCACTTCTGAATTAACAACATCAACCTTACATAGTAATCTGATTGTTTACTCTTGAAGACATTTCGTTATGGATGTCATCTTGTGTGTTGCATGTGAGATAGGATGAATAATGTTACTTCTATGAAGTATGGCTTGATGTGAAAAATGTGCTTCTAATGCTAGATTCTACTTGATTTAGTAAGTAAAAAGACTAAGAAACTAAAATTAGGATGCTACCTGGAATATGGTAGAAACGAGTGGAGATATATCTACCGAGTGATGGGATCAGTTGAAAGCACTTAACTGTGATGAAAAGGAAATGTAATGCTAGTATATATTTTTTGATGTTTCAGGGAATTAATCTCATAAAGAAAGCCATATGTAAATTCTATGCTATTTCACAGCATGTAACATCAAATGAGATTTTCCCTGTTTGTTGACTGCCAGGGTACTGTAGTGGTCGCTGGTCGGGCAAGAGCTGTTGTTGTTGGAGTTGGTGCTAACACTGCCATGGGCAGCATACGTGATTCCATGCTGCAAACGGATGATGTAAGGACTATAAATTTTAATTTTTGTCAGTGCATATAAGCATTATAGCTCAATGGAGCCATTTATAGGATTATAGTGTTGATGAGTTGTCACTTAACAAGATAGTTCAGGTATTAAGCTGTTGAGCTCTCAGTAATATTTTAAAAAGAGGTTTTTTCCCCTGGATGGGTTCTGGACGTGTAAAAATGGCCTTGTAATGTAGGTCATAAATGTTTCTGTAATATGTGTGCAGCTAATTCTCATTATAGCAGTTATTTATGTAAAGATTTGTTCCTTAATTCAAAAGATAATTCTTAACTAAGTTATTCTTGTGTTATAAGCAGTGTTTATATATACTTAGACTAAATGTTTGTTTTCTCAAATTTCATTTTTTTTCCTTTTCAGGAAGCAACACCATTGAAAAGGAAATTGGATGAATTCGGCACATTTTTGGCCAAGGTTATTGCAAATCATCTATACTTCCACTTGTTAAGTTTGCATCTGCTATCTTGAGATAAGCCTTTGTCCATGATAGATGTCCAGTTTGTGAATTTACTGGGCTTTCTCTATGGAAGTTTAATCCCAAATAAACAAATCATCGTTATAGACATTTAGTGTGCTTTTGCTGGATTTTCAATGATCTGTGAAATTGAATTCAAGGACTAGATAAAATATAGCTTCAAGTTATTCCACTCCCATGTCTTGTTAGATAAATTGAATTATAACAGAATGATTGTATGTAAACTTTGTATAGCTTAGGATTATAAATAATTGTGCAGCAGGATGCTCTTTTTATTTCGAACTTCAAACAAATTTATTAATTACTGCTTGCTTCACAGCCAGTTTTCTGATGTTTTCATGCTAAAGTCATTTCTCCTTAGATTGCCAGAATTATGCACCCTATCAAACATATCAGGAGCGTCTCCTCCTTTGCTGACAAAATCTGGTTGCATCTCTTAATTATACCTATTACAAAGTGTCTTTCTAATGCTCGATCTGAATTTAGGTTATTGCAGGGATTTGTGTTCTAGTATGGATTGTAAACATAGGCCACTTTCGTGACCCTTCCCACGGCGGGTTCCTGCTTGGTGCAATCCACTATTTCAAGGTACTGTTAGAGATGAGGTCCTTTTTATTATTTTTTGTTTTGAATGTTAGTGATAGTTGTTTTCAAATTCATCACTTTGGTAGGTTGTACTGTTCCTTGTAAATTCCTTATCTCATGGAAAGCTATCTATCTTGTCTTTTCCAATGCTATTTATATTTAGCGTAGAGGAAGTTACACAATGTTCAAAAGATATGATGAGTCTATTTGGATGTAGTGGTGATTTTTTTAAGCTTGACAAAGATACAAATTCTTCCCTTTTTGAAAACTGCCAGACCTCACTCGTGCATTAAAGCGTGGAATCTTTACACTATTAGTTGATTTATTCATTTCATGTCTTTTTTTTTTCTAAAGTTTGTAGTTTTTGGACCTTGGCTGCACAATGCTGAGCTGTTCTAGGTCCATTTTCTTTTATGTGTTTGTGCTGGATTATCATTTCTGTTCCCCATATACTAAATCGCACATTCCTGCCCCTGCCCTCACCCCCAGACCTCTATGTTTATTTATGCACATTTCTCATTCTATTTATGATTGTTATTATTGTTGTCTTATTCTTACTGTTAATATTATTACAATTTTAAATTACTTTGTCATGCCTACCTAGATTGCAGTTGCTCTTGCAGTTGCAGCAATTCCTGAAGGGCTTCCTGCTGTTGTTACAACGTGAGTGCTCTGAACACTTTTTTTTTTTAAATTCTAGATGTTAAATAGTTTTTGTTCTGGATATTGACATGGCTGCTGTACTTAATATATTATTAGGTGCCCAACAGAGTTTCTTTATAATCTTGATAAGCTGAATGATTGAATTGTTATATGTAGCATATGTGTCAATAACGAAAAAGTCTAGTCCCATTTAATTTTGGTGATTTCTTGACTAGGATTATTTGCTTTGAAATGAATTTCCTTGTTTTATGTTATATTTCTTTCAGAATTTCATTGTGGCCATTTCCGATATGTTGTTCTTGTCAGTTTCTTTGTCAAATTTAGTCTTTGTTGTCACAATCTTTCTTCCCTTATCTTTTCTTTGTCTAGGTGTTTGGCTCTTGGAACAAAGCGCATGGCTCGGTTGAATGCCATTGTACGCACTTTGCCTTCAGTTGAGACTTTAGGCTGCACAACAGTGATTTGCAGTGACAAGACTGGAACATTGACAACCAATATGATGTCTGTCTCAAAGGTGATGACCTCAGAATATGTAGATATTTTGTGATAAACTGTGAGTTTTGAGTCATAAACCTGACAGTTATTTTCCCACCATGTGGCTATGACCATATAGATTTAGTTATATTATCATGCAGTTGTTTATTTGGTTGATATTAATTTTAAAAAAGTTAGAGGTGTGTTCTGAAGCTTTAACCTCCTTTATTTGCATTGTTTTTTCTCAAAATTTTCACACATTTGTCAATTATTTTGTGGAAGCATGATATTTTCTTTCAGTTGCTATTCTTTTTTTTTTCTGCTGTTTTAAAAAGTTATGCATTTATTTTCTAAAGAGTTTCATTTCATTATATTTGACATCATACTTTTTTGTCAGAGCCATCCGACACTTAATTGAAGCATCTTCACTCCATAGCTATGTTTTTGATGCATGTACATTAGATATTAGCTGCAAAACTATTTTAGTTGCTTCATACTGAGTAGCTTGTGTTATATCCATTGTAGTGAGAAGCGCACCAGGCACTCGCCTAGGCGCAATTGACCTTGAGCGCTTTTAAGATTCCAAAGCCAGGCGCATTTAATCAGGCGCTGGCTTTTTGCGCCTAAGCAACGCTTTTTTACAGAAAGTAAGAAGCACAAAAGCGCAAAATATATATATATTTTTCCTTATTAATAGCCTATATTTTTAGAAAGCTAGGAAATCTGAAGTCTTTTGGAAAATTTAAACTCTTTTAGGAAATCTAAAGTTTTTTAGGAAATTAAAGTGTTTAAGGAAATCTAATAGTCTTTAGGGTTTTTTAAATTTTAATTTCATTCAAAATAAAAAAGCTTATCAAAATAGAAAACTAATAGTCTAATACAACAAATAAAATTCAAAAATCAAAATCAAAGTGATAGAAAACTCATGAGTAGTTCCCAAGCCATGAGCAAGGGAGATAAAGATGATTATTTTTATACCAATCCAACTCTTATTTTTTTTCCTTTTCATATTACTGTTTTATTTTTATTTTTTAAATTTCTGTTTTGTTTTTTTTCTTTCGTTTTTGTTTCACTTTACTATTATTTACTGCCGTTTTCAAGTAAGTATGTTTTCACGTTACAATTCTTTGCTGCTTTTTTACTAGTGATGGGTTTTAGACTTTTAGTGTTATTTTTGCCAAGTTATAGCCCAAAATATTTATGATTTAAGCTGACTTTTAAAGCTAATTTTACTTATTTGAAGTTTTTTTTTATTAAATTTTAGTTTAGTATGCTTGCTTACATCTACATTATTTTGGTTTTAACTTATTTAAAACTTGTTTTTATTTGATATTAGTTTTGTTGCTTGTCTAATTTTAGTTATCTTTCACTTTTTAGTAGTTTTTATAATATTAAATTAATATAACTTCTAATATATTTTACTATAAAAGATGTATTATTTGCTATTACTAGTAATTAGTATTTTACAATAACTTTGTGCCTCACTTCAATCAGGCCATCGTTTTTTTGCGCCTTGCGCCTAAGGCGATATAAGGATGTATCGCCTTAGTTGCGCATGACGCTTTTAACTACCTTGGTTATATCTGATTATTTTTTTGTATGATACAATCTGCTACTATTATCTTTCCAGATATGTGTTGCTCTTCAACATCATCCTTTGATTGCTGAATACAATGTCAGTGGGACAACCTATGCTCCAGAAGGCATAATTTTTGACAGCAGTGGGATACAGGTATTTTATTTGTTAGCTTATTACGGGAGCTAGCTTATTTAGGCTTATGAGTGAATTATTTAGGATGGCTTAGAGGCATTGAAAATGGTTCAATCATTTAATCTCTAGCTCATTTAAGTTGTGAATTATTGGACTATGACAAAATATTGGGTGGATATTTCAGGCTAAGGGAAGAATATGCAATGAGATAGTTGAAGCTCAATATCTTGGGATATAACTCTCACTTTTTAGTCTTGTTCTGTCTTTCTAATTTGATTTCATTTAACAGTCAGTACTGGCACCGCAAGCGGACCATTAGTAGTAGCACTATCAAAATTATCTTTTACAAAATCAATCAGGATGCAGCCTCAGTCTATTATATAACCATTTCTAGAACTAAAATGTGGTGGTAGTCATGTACCATGTGTTGTCAGAATACTGGGTCTTTCTAATCAATAAGTAAATATTGCTGTTTGGAAGTTCTTTCTATTTGCAATATATTTTTGTCAAACAACAGCAAGATATAGGTTTACTGTTTTTTGTTCCTTTGGGACTCCTGCGAGCATTACATCCGTAACAACTGATTTTTTTCTTTTTTTTTATGCAGCTTGATTTTCCAGCTCAGTTGCCTTGTCTTCTTCACATGGCCATGTGTTCAGCTCTTTGCAACGAGTCTGTCTTACAGTATAATCCAGATCAAGGGAACTATGAAAAAATTGGGGAGTCAACTGAAGTAGCATTACGTGTTCTGGTTGAGAAGGTTGATATGTTTTACATGGCCTTATAAAGATCATCAACTAAGGACCATATTGTTTTTATCTTCTCCATACTCTCTTTCTATTCTGGCAGTCTCCTTTTGGTGAAATAATACAATCTAGTGTGTAAACTGGCAGTCTCCTTTTTCCAGGTTGGCCTCCCTGGTTTTGATTCTATGCCTTCTGCGCTGCATATGCTGAGCAAGCATGAGCGTGCCTCTTACTGCAATCACTATTGGGAAAATCAATTCAAAAAGGTTTGCTTTTAGAAATTGGATTCTGCATAGATTATTTTGTATTTTTTAGTTGTATATTGGTTGAATAATTTGGCATATATTTATCCAGATAGGCATATTCTAGATCCTAGTTGTGACCTAATCCCATCTTAGAGAGAATGCCAACTGTGACCATACATCTTGGAGAAAATTACCTATTCCCAACTGTCATTCTTTCTCTAGCAATTCATTTCATGCTCATTCATCAAAAGCAAGGTCATTTAGCAATTTCGTATTGTATTTTTCGAGATAAGCTTTAGACTCCGCATGCATTTCTGGTCTTTAATTGACTTAGAGTGTTTAAAGTGTGTAAACCTGGGGTCTTTGTCACCATGATGATGTAATTTTCATTTCTGAGATATTCCACATATTTTCTACTGGTTCATCTATTGGTGATTAGTTATGGACCTGTTGTATACACCTACGGTTTTTCACTTTTTTCCCCCTTTCTCTGCTTCTTTTTTATTTCTTATTTTTTTTTTGCTTTCATATATAGCAAATGTTTCATAGCAATTAGTTATTTCGTTTTGATTTGTAGTGTGCATTTTTGTTTCTTCACTTTTTTTTTTCCGTAAGTACTAATTATATAAAATGCCTGATCCTAGAAGATTTTAGGGTCAGTTTTATGAAAAAATAGAATTTCTTCCTGATAAAGCGAACCTTGATAAATTTATTCAAACTAAACATTTTTATGCTTTATAGGTTTCAGTTTTGGCGTTCTCCCGCGATCGGAAAATGATGAGTGTCTTGTGTAGTAGAAAGCAGACAGAGATTATGTTTTCAAAAGGTGCCCCAGAGAATATTATTTCTAGATGCTCTAACATTCTGTGCAATTTTGATGGTTCCACTGTTCCACTGTCTGCTGCTATTCGAGACGAGATAGAATCGAGGTTCAGCAGGTTAGAATTTGACTGACAATTCAATGCATCTCCATGATAAAGTTTTAGGGATTGTTGCTGCAACTTTTTAGGGATATTTTTCTTTTGATGATTGAAATATCACTAAAAGGCACAAGGTAGCGCCTTACAAAAGGAAATAGATTATTTAGGACAGGAGGCAGGAGGTAGCCATAAAAATTAAAAATTTTAAGTTTTAGGTAGCACAGATGAAATGGAATTTAAGTTGGTTTATAGAAGGTCCAAACACAATTGCATTAATTGCAAAATTTTAGGATAAACTATCGTCTGCACCATCTCATTAACATTTTTACCATTGCCAACACCTCTCTAAGCATACTGCCTACATTATATCATTTGCATTCTATCAAATTCCACATTTTTTTGGTTGTGCTTGATATTAAAATTTCATTGCATGAACATCCATGTTTACTATCAGTTTTGCAGGAAAAGAAACATTAAGATGCCTTGCTTTAGCCATGAAACAGATGCCCATGGGCCGACAAAGCCTCTCCTTTGATGATGAGAAGGACCTTACTTTTATTGGGTTGGTATGCTTTCTGTTCAAAATGTATTGTTTCTTCTTTGTATTTATACTTCTATATGTGCATCTCTAAGCATACTGCGCTTCACTGCCTTCTATTTGGATGTACTGTGCTATGTAAATGTTTACGTATTTCCCATCCCTTCACTGTGTATCTGAGTTTCTTGAAGAGTTTTCCTGCATATTTTCATTGCAGAATTGGTTTTTATTTCTCTTCTTCCCCTGATATTTTCATTTTCTTTTTGTTGCATTTCTTTACACACAGATTGGAATGCTTGATCCACCAAGAGAGGAAGTGAGAAATGCTATGCTTTCATGCATGACTGCTGGTATACGTGTTATAGTTGTTACTGGGGACAACAAGGTAAATTTGGTGCATGCATTTTACTGCTATCTGGCATAAATTTTGTTTTAATCATCTTTATATTTGTCTTTTAATATGAGATACTGCTTCAGTCAACAGCAGAATCACTTTGTCGTAAGATTGGTGCTTTTGATCAATTGGAAGATTTTGAGCAGCGCTCATATACGGCCTCTGAATTTGAAGAACTTCCTGCTCTGCAGCAAACAATGGCTTTGCAATGTATGGCACTGTTTACCAGGTAGATTTTGTGCCCTGTATTCTGTTACTTCCCAGTTTCATTACTGGATGGTGTATTATTCCGTGTTCCTTATTCAAGCTTTCAGTTATTTTCCTTGTCCAAATACAAGTTATTTTACTGGATACAAATTTAGTTCATTGAAATCCATATTTTTGCTATTTATCAGGGTTGAACCTGCTCATAAAAGGATGCTAGTGGAGGCCTTACAGCATCAAAATGAAGTGGTATATCCTTATGTTTTTTCCATCAGAATGTTTGCTTTCATAAACCTTCGCAATTTTATACATATTATGCGCGCCAATTAATCATTTTGAAATGAATTTACTTTATTACTATTAGTTCTGTAGGATCAACAAAATTAGCAAAATTCGTATGTAGTAGTTTGATTGTTTAACCTGACAAGTGGGGTCAACATGATGTGTAAAAGTTATATGATTTATTCAAATTGTAACACAAGGGTTTTCAAGAAATTTTTCTTAATATTTATTTTTGGTCTAATGAACTTTTGTTGCGGTCTACGCATTTATTCAGCACAGGTTTCTATTAGTTTGTAAATTGAGCTTGAACAGGCTTTTTGCACTTTGTGCATTTGCATGCACAAATAGTAATTTATGCATTTACATGCAATTGTATATTTTGTTTTGACATTGCTATTTCTGTCCACTTGTTTCTGATTTTATGTGTCAACATTATTATTACTTATCAGTATATTGACCAACACTTACAGTATGCAATCATCATTAGGTGGCTATGACTGGTGATGGTGTCAATGATGCACCAGCCCTAAAGAAAGCAGATATAGGAATTGCAATGGGGTCTGGAACAGCAGTTGCAAAGGTATAGATCACCGGTTCTCTTCCCAAGGATGATAGGTGGTTTGTTGGATGGTATGTTTCAAGGATGATAAGTTGTCTGTAGGACAATATATTTCAAGGATGACAGGTAGTTTGTATGACGATATATTTCAAGGATGACCGGTTGTTTGTAGGATAATATATTTCAAGGATGATAGGTTGTTTGTAGAATGGTACAAGGATGATAGGTTTTTTGTTTTTTATTATAATGATAATTTATTTATTTTTGCCTTGGTCATCTACCTTTCTTTCTCAAAATTAACATGGATAAGATGAAAATATATAAATTAGATTTACATGCATACAGCGTGTAGATATCCTGATATATAGCTATTTATTGTTTGTGGCATTGTTTCTCTTGTATTTTGATAATCGCTGAAGCTTTTCTGTTCCTGATACAATAAACAAGCTTAATGCCTACATTGCTGCAGTATTATTTTTTGGCTTCATAGTATATACTCTCTAAAGATGACTTCTATATTCATTTAGCAAATCTTATTATCCTAGTAAAAATTCAAAGGCGAATATTGTGACCTCCTAGTTCAGTGTCAATTTTAGTTTCTGGTTATTTTGTTGCATTTTAACTGCAGAATGCTCCTAAATTAGCTGATGATGTATACTTCTTTTTCATGTTCTGATCATTTGTATTACAATTACAGAGTGCTTCAGATATGGTCTTGGCCGATGATAATTTTGCTTCAATTGTTGCGGTACAGTAGTCTCCCCACCAATATTGTTGTTCATATAGATATCATTGCCATTTCTTCTTGTTTCTTAATTATTGCATTCTTGAAAGTCATCATTTACTCTTACTTGTACAAGGAGAGATCTGCTGACACCTGGTGCAAGAAAATTAAGAGTTGCACCAATGTTTTCTTTTTCAGTAATCAATTTGACCAACTAGCCATTGGATTGTAATCCTACTCATATAGATGACATATATGTTGTGAACCATTTCATTTTAAAATCATGGAAATGAAGTTCAATTTGAAGGGCCGAGTAGATGAAATATTCTTTTGACCACATCAACAATATTATTGTGACCACATCAACTTGGTTATTTGCATGGACTCATGTGACCAAATTATTAATCAAACGGTTAATTAAGTAAAATTTAGGTTATAGAAAAATGTTAAAGGTGGTGGGAGAGTTATTATTCCCCTACTATGTATGCTAAACCTCTTAAGTTGTATTCTGTGCAGGCTGTTGCAGAGGGAAGAGCTATATACAATAATACAAAGCAATTTATTAGATACATGATATCTTCAAATATTGGTGAAGTTGTGTGTATTTTTGTGGCAGCTGTACTTGGTATACCTGATACCCTTGCACCTGTAAGTTCATTTAATCTGAAGAATTTGATCCCTCATTAATCAACTTCATATACATGAGGAAAATTGATTTACAAGTGTATATGAAAGTGGGCGCCATGCATCATAGCTTCTCGGTAGAAGCCCTATATTCAATTTGTTGTGCATAATATGTTCATCACTGTCTTCCTGGTGTTTATGGGGAATAAATTACTAGGGACAAGAAGATTTGGAAGTCCTTTTGAAAAAGTGGTCTTCCAGCAATTTACTTTAAGTTCTTTGTAGCATTAAAGTTTGAAGAGCTATAATTCCTGATTTCACATTTCTAACTGCACAGGTCCAATTGCTGTGGGTAAATTTGGTTACTGATGGACTGCCTGCCACTGCTATTGGTTTTAACAAGCAAGATTCTGATGTGATGAAGGCCAAACCTCGCAAGGTACTGCTTTAATTAGTAGTTGTGTACTTATGTCCGGCAATAATAGTCTGTTTGCCTTGGATTCTATTGTTAAGGTAGTCATGTGCCCAAAGGCCAGAAAATGCTAGTTCATTTACAATGATGACATATGCAAGTTCAGTTTTTGGCAGGTTGCACTTAACAACCCTGTTAAATTATCATACACACTCACACACACACACACACACACATATATAGAGAACTTCAGTTTTAGCATATGCATAGCATGCAATTATCTATTCCAGATTCTATAGACTTAGGTTTTCATTTTTAGTTTTTCTGTTTTTAAGTTTTTACCACAAATGAGTGGAAACATTTGATGTCTGATCTATTCTGAGTTACTTCTGTTTCATGTACAGGTGAATGAAGCAGTTGTTAATGGGTGGTTATTTTTCCGTTATTTGGTGATTGGAGGTAATAATTTGCTGTTATGTTGATAATTTTAGATGCTCTTTTCTCATTTGATACTTTCATGGATCGCTTTCATATTGTCATATCATGTTGCTTAAATGTTGAACTTCAAGGTGGAATTCTACACATGTTATATATTTTTTAACCTTGCATTCTTCAATTTGCATTCTGATGTTACTCATCTTTGCTGGCTACTTTCTACCAATATGTTTGATTATGTTTTCCTTTCTTTCTTTGTATCAAATTCTTATCTGTGATGGCTTTGTCTTAGTTTGAGCAAGCCAACTGATTAGCTGTCTGACCTGCTCCTTCCTTTACCTTCTTTTTTAAATAAAGCATCAACCCTATATGTCATGTTCGATTTCAGATATATTGATGCGTCTCAGTTAACCCTAGCAAATGCACTAGTCGTATTAGTAATATAGATTTGTGAATTCGAATATCATCCCACGAAGGCCAAAGTTTAAAAGCCAATTATTATATTGTGTTACTATTATTTGGGAAACAATATTGGAAGAAAATGATTTGAATTTAAATCTAAAATTAAACTAAATTACTGGAAATTAAATATTTTTGGTGAATCAAGAATAAATCAATCAATAAAATATGTTAGAGTCTACAATCCCCCTAAACTTGCATAGATATCAAAATTGATTAAGAAAATTGAGTTTAGATTGTTGGGTTATCTTTAAGCCTAGCTAACCTTATTCAGGGACATAGCTTTTTGATTTAACATCAAACTCTTATTTAGACACTTTAACATTAATTTGCATATGATCAAATCCGGTTATTTGATCTTATTCAGGAATGCGAATAGTACCACAAGCTAATATCAGATTATCTATTTGAACAAATTCTCAATTAAACCTGTCATACAAAATCACCCATATAAATTAAGCATTCAAATCCCATTGAATAAAAATCTTAATTTCTCTATTCGACACATCATCAAGGAATTTAATCAATGAAATATTGAATGCAAGCATTAGGAATAAGAAATTTGTATAAATCAACTCAAATTCAATTAATCAAAGTCAATATCCATCAAAGCTTAGGGTTCATGTTTCCCCTATCAAAAATAGAACTACTCCATAATTAAATCTACGAAACTAAAAATGAAATTGAAAGTAAGCATGATAAGAATAAGCAAATTCTTGATAATTATTTTTGGTTTGAGCTTGAACCTCTCCTCCAATGGAGATTTTGTCTTCAAGAAGAGAGAAGAAGAAGAACTCTACCAAAATTGCATGAAGAACAATTCTAATTTGCGTAAAAAAAAACTCTCCCTCTAATGAAACGTGTTTTTCTCATTCTTAAATTCCACTATTTCCTACTTTTTCTAGGTTACAATAAGAAAACTTTCTATTTATTTAGAGGCCTAGACAAAATAGGAAAGAAATAAAAAGAAATCCTTATGAATTAAGGACATTAAAAACCCAAATTCTATTGTAATTTTCGTGCATGAGAAAGTGTATAACCATGTATATGCTCATGTACCTTTATGCCCTTCAAAACTCTGCACTGGAAAAACTCTGGCAGCCACATGCATGACCATCTGCATGTCCATGCGTCTGCCCATGCACATCTCTGCTCTTTTTGTGCTTTCACTGGATTTTTGTTGTATTTTTCAAAATTCACCTACAAAAACAAAAAATAAGACTAAATAATCAAAATAACTAAAATCAAATAAAAAAAAAGATAAAACTAATGAAAACTAATGCAAATGTTGTCCTAATTGTGTATAAAATACACATTTATCATGTATCTATTTGCTCTTTTATTGCAAATCCTAATAATGATCACTAGATGAGAACCATCTATCTTTTTCCACTTTGAGTATTGTTTTCTCCGAAGAATTATTAAGATACAAAATAGTTGCATGTATACTGCGATTCATGAATGATGATAGGATATAATTCAACCAACATACAGTTTTGCAGTTCTTATGATATTTTGATTGGATATTTCAAGTTAGTCTTATTACTATTTTCTGAAATTTCATAATTATCAAGCTGTTGAGGGTCTTTCAATCATTCTCTAATTTCAATGGAGGAATGATGAAACTGAAAATTATTTGTCTGGAAATTTTTAACTTTTATTCAGACCATATTTGTGATTTGAAATCTGCATTAAATTCTTACTGGTTTATATTTTCATGATTCATGAGGCGTATGACATAGTATCTGGTTTATGCAGCTTATGTTGGCCTTGCCACAGTTGCGGGGTTTGTGTGGTGGTTTGTATATTCTGACAGTGGTCCCAAACTACCATATAGTGAATTGGTGAGATTAATTTTTATGAGACAATTAGTTCATTTTACGGGTCTCTTTGTTGGTTATGACTTCCACTGTGACAGGACTTGGAGATTTGTACAAGGCATATAAAAAAAAGTAAATTATGGTTTTGCTTTTAGGCAGTTTCCCACTTTTGAGTTATGAATTGCTCATTTTGGTTTGTTGTTTGCTGAGTTTCTCTCCAGCTATTTTCAGTATTTGGATTTTTCTACATCTAGGAGTATATATTATGCTCTAGATGAGCATAATCCAAGTCCTAATCATGGCACAAACCTGTATTAAAGAGGAGTTATTTCAATATTGTTCTTCCTTTAGGCATTTTAGTGGCAGGAAACTTAAAATAAGCATTCTAATTAGTAGGCAACTTAAATAAGTCATATATTTTTGTTGGATGGTTTAGTAATTTTTTGTAATAAGGAAGTAACTCCAGTGCATTTTAGATTTTTTGGCTTAAAATATTTTGGTTGTGAGAACTTAAGACCTTGATTTTTGTGTCATTTGCCAAAGTTGGGCTGATTAATACCAGTGGTTCAGCCTCCAAATTCACGGTGGTGGTAAACTCAAAGCTGGCTTTTAATCTGTTTTATATTTGAAATTGTTTGCAGTGCCCAATTTTCTCTTAAGTTATTGTTAGAGTTCCCTTTCAAGCTTAATAGCTGATGAAGTGATGATGAAGATCCTTGGTTTTTAATTGTATGCTAGGTGGCTGAGTTTGCCTGAGGGAACAATTACATTCCATATAGACTGTTGCGATGCATGTCAATAAAATCACTTCGCAACTTCTAATCCTTCTTTTATTGCACAGATGAATTTTGATTCTTGCTCAACGAGGGAGACAACTTACCCATGCAGTATATTTGATGATAGGCATCCATCAACAGTCTCCATGACAGTGCTTGTTGTTGTTGAAATGTTTAATGCTTTGAACAATCTTAGTGAAAATCAATCACTTATGTGAGTATTCTGCTTGATTGAGAATTCATGCATTTAATATTTTTTGTTTCTGCCTCAGTTATTTCAATTTTGTTTTTTTGGATGAATCAAGTCTTATTACTGACTTTCCACTGATCTTCCTTTCCTTTCTCAGTGTCATCCCTCCATGGAGTAATTTATGGCTTGTTGCTTCTATCATACTGACTATGATCTTTCACATACTAATTTTGTATGTTCACCCACTGTCTGTTCTTTTCTCAGTAAGTTGTTTTCTTTTTCTTCCATCTCTCTTGTGATTATTGGTAATTTATAATATTCACTAGTATGAGCGAGTTACTGAATGATGAAATATAATGCGTTACAGGTAACACCGTTGTCTTGGGCTGAGTGGACTGTTGTTCTATATCTTTCATTCCCTGTAAGATGCTTCACCTTCCAGTTAACTAATTTGGATTATTTCTGTCCTCATATCATTAAATTATTTCACATGCAATTTTATCTTGCATGTTGAATTAATTGAAAATTTATTTGCCTAATTAGCTTTACTGCAATTAAGTGGTCTCCACTTCCTTAACAATTCATAGCTCATAGTGCCCGTTAGTAGTATTTGGTTGCTTTCTCATGCTTTGAGCAGATTTTACCAGGGATTTCTATCCTATTCTGGTTCATGGCCCTTGTGTTTTCCCATGAACCAGATACTGTGCCAGTGCATCATTTTATCTATGCTCTTTTTGATATTCCTTTTGCTGGTCAAGACGTAAGAACTGGAGAAAAGTGAGTATCGCAAGAATTGGGAACTTAGTGCATCACATAAGAATTCTTCTTTTATTTATTTATTTTGCATATATATAGCAATTCAGTGAAGCTGCCTTTTAATGAGCCCTTTTCTTTTGGATAATGAGAGATATTTCCCGAGTTAAAAGCTTCTTTTATTTCCCCTCCGATTTGGTTGACGAGTACTTCCTAGTCAATGCAGACCTGTGTAAATTTTTAAGAGTACTTCCTGGTCAATGCAGACCTGTGTAAATTTTTACTTTGCTTCCTTTTGCACTCAACTTAACTCAACTCAACAAAGTTTTAATCCCAAGTCAATTGGGGTTGGCTATATGGATTCTTTTTTTCTACTTAATACGATTTAAGGTTATCTCTTTTGATAGATGTAACATCATAAGATCATTTTGGACCACTTTTGACCAAGTCAGTTTAGGCCTACCTCTGCCTTTCTTAGCTATATCTACTCTAACTTGTTCGGTTTTTCTAACCAGCGCATCGCTAGGTCTTCGTTTCATATGGCCAAACCATCTCAATCTATGCTCTCTTATCTTATCCTTAATAGGTGCTACCTCCACTTTTTCTCTAATGCACTCATTGTAGATTCTATTCATCCTAGTATGACCACACATCTATCTTATCATTCTTATTTCCGCAACATGTATTTTACTCATGTATTGCCCTTTTACTGTTCAACACTCACTACCATACATCATCGCAGGCCGTATTACAGTGTGGTAAAACTTTCCTTTTAATTTAATTGGCATCTTTCGATCACATAGAACTCCTGTAGCACCTCTCCACTTCATCCAACCAGCTTTAATTCTATGATTTATATCATCTTCACAACTCTCATCTTCTTGAAGAATAGAGCTAAGGTATTTAAAATAAGTACTATGAGGTACTGCTATTTTGTCTAAAATAATTTTGCCTCTTTCTCTATTTTCGCTATTAAATCTACAATGCATATACTCAGTCTTAGTCTTACTTAGCTTAAAACTCTTAGATTCTAAAGTGCTTCTCCATAACTCCAACTTTTGACTTACCCTTGCTTGAGTCTCATCTATTAACACAATATCATCTGCAAACTTCATACACCAAGGGATGTCATTCTGTATATGTCTTGTTAGCTCAACCATGACCAAGACGAAAAGATAAGGGCTCAAAGCTGAACTTTGGTGTAATCCAATAGAAACGGGAAAATCTTTAGTATCTCCTCTCACAGTGCGGATACTGGTGATGGCTTCCTTATACATATCCTTCAAGACTTGGATATATCGTATAGATATTCTCCTACGCTCTAGGACTCACCATAAAACTTCTTTAGAGACTCTATTATACGCCTTTTCCAAGTAAAAAAAAATCATATGCAAGTCCTTCTTCATCTCTCTATATTTTTCAGTTAAATCTCTTATAAGAAAAATAGTTTCCATAGTTGATCAACCAGGCATAAAGCCAAACTGATTTGAAGAGATACTAGTATCTAATCGCAAACGATGTTCTACAATTCTTTCCCATAATTTCATGGTGTGGCTCATAAGCTTTATACCATAATTTCTATCAAATCTCTTTTTGCACTGCTCCTAATATTTTTATTTTCGCAGGTTATAATTATTGATGAAATCCTGAAGTTCTTCTCAAGAAATTCCTTTGGTAATGTTCATTCTTTCATCTGACACTGACATTTCCTAACAAAGAGAGAGAGTATGGTTATGATAATTGATAGTCATTTTATGATGTTGGGAACATGAATTGTGTTGTCCAAAGGTGGTTTTGGTTCTGAAATGCATTGTGTAGTACATTGTCTACTCACATTAAATACCTTAATACATGCTTTCTTGTCCCTAGGCACAAGGCTCAGATTCAGATTCAGAAGGCCTGATCTACTTCCGAAGAGGGAATTGCGTGACAAGTAAGAAAGCCTTATATGATCGATTTTTGCACTGACAGACATGCTAAATGTCACGCCTTATATGCAATAATACATCAACGGATACCAAACTTCTAGCTGTTTAGTTTTCTCTGCAAAGATGCAAGTTATTTGAGAGGTGCGCAGCACGCATTCTGATCTCACTTGACTACCCAACCTCATCATAGATGCGCTGTCTCGTTGTAGGAAAACCAAGAAGCAGATTATGCAGGAGCTTTTACACACAATTCATTTGTTTTACGTCATAGTGGAAAATATACCGTATTTATTTTTCTATTCTATATACTCAAAAGGATTGATTGTATCATTTTTGGGGTTGAATATTCATAGATTTTGACAACGGATTTTGATGTTCACATCTCTGTAACTGGGAATTATTATTATTAACTGTTTATTTTGAGTTATTATTATTATTCCCTGTTGATTATGAGTGCTATGTCCATAGCTTTAAAAGGCTGATATAAAGCAATAAGGCATGTGTTGATAAAAAAAAAAGCAATAAGGCATGCTATTAATTGCATTCATTGCCATCGTTGTACATTGCAAATTATTTGAGAGTGCCTATATACTAGTTGCCTTCAGAATATAGTACAATTAATTCTACGCTTGATTATTGTATGAACTATAGATCTAGGCAATGAGCATTTTCAGGGTTGGGGCTTTGGGGGGCACCTAGTTACAAAAGTTCCTGATTTGCCCACCGTTTAAACATGGCCAAGCACTCTTCAGGTTTGTATTCTGGAGCTGTATGGCCCCCTCCCTACAGATTAAACCAATAATAATTATCAAAAAAAATTCTTCTAAATAACAATGTAGAACCCCAGAAATTGCTTACCTTCACGGTTGCATAAGTCATCTGATTAGAGTAGGTCCTCGTGTATCTGTTCAGTTCAAATATTAAAAAAACACTATTTTAGTTTAGTTAGCAAGGACGAGAAATAAAGGTTCCAAAACCTGTCCGAACAGTGCTTACCCTGCAATTTGGCCTTGAACAAGCCATTGTCGCCAATCATCCACTATTGAATAGTTTAGAGAATTTATCCATGCTCGAGTTCCCAAGAACGGCACGACCATATCATGATCCCCACTATTTCAAATTCATTCATTAAATTGTACATTGATTTTTTCCAAGCTAAATAAGAAAATTAGGGAGAAGAAAGCTAAAAAAAGCAATAAAATTAAATTCACAATGAACCAACCTATAGACTAACGAGCGATAACCACCTTTCTTCCCAAGGGAAACATGATACTCAAGGCTGCTTTGAATATCTTTAGTATAATTTATTCCATAATTGCATCGCAGCCATTTATTTATACTTCCCTGCACAAAAGCAAAGTTTCTGCACAATTCTTTTCACCCAATTCATACATTATTTTAACATTTGAACGTTAATCTTCCAACCTTTCGTATATTTAGTGCCTTACGAACTCTGTTGTCGCCAGCCCAAATATAAGAAAGCACATACCCATAAGTCTATATAAGCATAAAAATGAAAACAAAACAAGTTAACATAATATAATAAAGCAAGAATGAAAAAGACTAGGGAAGAGGTTAATATGGAGCTACACGACAGCCAATTGAAGGATATCTTGGATCAATTTCTAGGAAATGTGGAGACTTGTAATCATAAAGAGATCTTCTTCTCTTGTCAAATATCTCAAATGGTTTTGGTGAAGCAAAACCACAAATTGGTTCCAAAATTTGTCCTGGTTGGAGGCCTATAACACACTGAATACACCATTTTATTGTGGCAATAATTTGCATTTTGTATAAATTAAAAGCCTAAACAACAAGAATTACATGTATACCTCATTAAATTCCTCCATATGTTTCAAGCATTCTTGATTACTGGGCTCTATATTTACATAATCTTCTCTGCAGCTTCTCTTCAATGACTGCAAAACGAGACGTTATATATCATACTGTTAATTGATATGGTGAAAAGGTGAAATATTGAATGGATGGCTCTCTTAATCACAATTAATTTCTATCATTAAACTATTGTGTATTAGATATGATAAGGAAGTTATATGCTATGTCACCTTTTAATTTTTTTATTTATTTTTTTTGCAAAAATGCTTTATTATTTTTTAGAAATTTAACTTTAACTAAAAATTCACTGTATGCATATTTCTGATATGCTAGATTATATACTAGATGCATACCTATTGCTTTTTAAAAGGAAAAAAAAAGATATTTTTAAAAACATCTTTTATTTTCTAAAATATTTAAAAGAATTACACTATACGTCATTATTTTTAAACTCATTTCTAAAAAATATCCGTTTATTTTGTTATAATAATACTAAATACGTACTAAGTGTATATCTCTAAAAGTGGAATATATTTTTAGTATACTAGATTATGGATATATATATGTATATTATTCTTAGAAATTTTTGAAATTGAAAATTAAAAAAATGATATTTAAAAAATAGTATTTTTAAAAATAATTTTATTTTTAGGAATATTTTTTAAGAAATCCCCAAATTTAAGAAGTCCAAACATCAAAGTTTTGAGCATATGTGATAAGCTAATATCACAACTTAATGGGCTCAAAGTCCAAATCGTATTAGCGTGGAAGCCGTTTATGACATATTTTTTGAGAGGAAAGCCGTGTGTGACATAGGAAATAACAAAATACAATCCTTCCTCGAAAAAAAAAAATTGCAATAACTTTATTTCTTTTATTGCCCAAGAAATGTTTTATTTATTTATCTATTTATTATGTTCTTGTCTTCAGATGGTAGGAACTAGGATGTGCAAAATAAGAAAAAGAAAAGAAGACTTGAATCACACTAAAAAAAGAAAAAAAAAATTTCTCCACTATCACTAACGAATTAAGGATGAGATAATATTATTATGAAACCTATTGGATTGAGATCACCTCATAGAGTTCATAAGAAATAAGGCCCATTCCATGAGCATATGCAATCTTTGAGTTGGCATCAAATCTTGAATCTGTAGTAGGATTCCCCATTACGTATCCCTGTATCCCATTTATTTCATTTCCAATTTTAATTACAACCATCAAAAATAAATTTTTTTTTTTAGAAAAAAATTATAATAATTTTGTCATTTTCCAACCTTCACATTTATTTGCGGCTGTGTGCCCTCTTCATTTCCTGCATGACCCATATACAAAATTGCAATCAATTAAAAATTACTGGATAATAAATGAAGTATTTGATATTTCAATATTTTATTTTATTTTTCCATTGTTATACCATTTGAGATATGTTGAACTATGGCAGGAATGATAATGCCAGAGTAGGAGTCTCCTGAAATATAAACTTGATTTGGAAGAAATTCTGGATGATCCTTTAGCCACTTCATGATATGAAAAAAAATAAAATCAAGTTCAATAAATAATAAAAATACATGCTTAATGCTTCTAGTAAAAAACAATAATGCTTCTAGTCATTAAATTAAGATTTAGTGATTATTAACTCTTTAATTTTAGTATCTAGATTGAAGACCCATTCCTTGTGAAGTTTTTCACTCTCTTTCTATAGAGTTTTCTTTCTTTCTTATATTCTAAATCTAAGACTATTGCCGGCTTTCTGATCGTTGATAGCTCTAGATTTTTTATCTTCTACTTATTTTCGTATGTATTTTAGCTTTTAAGTAGTCTAGGTTTTTTCTCCTTTAGATTAGACTTTTGCAAGGTTATTTTGTCCTCCTCTATAGCCACGGTGGTTTAGCTTTTGTGGATTATTTCTCTCCTTCTAGTTATGGACTTAGCTAGTGGTTTTATCTCTCTTTTTTTGGAATTTTTTGAAGTCAACGATGCTTTATTTCTACATATTTTGGCACTCTAACATTAACTCTAAGATATCAAAAGCAGTCCGATCTTCACCATGTTGTTTGTATATATCGAGGAGCCCTCTTCCCGCTCAGGCCTCTCATTGTAAGCTTTCTGGGAAGGTACCTTCAAGGCGACAATTTTCACTCCTTCAACCTAGCTCAATTGCAAAGATGTTTTAGAGCTTTCTCCAAGTAAGCTGAAGGAGGATTTATTGGTTTTCTGTCTCTATCCTCAATTTTCATAGTTATAATATCTAAGGTTGTTTGGAAACTATGGCTTAATTATTTATTGTTTCTTTTTTGTTCCCTTATTTAAATAAAAGTTTCCACTCAGTGGTTATCTTTTATGCTTGTCCTTTGGGTCGTATAATTTTCTCTTTTCTGACCTCTGGTTTGTGGGAGATGTTTCACTGGGCAATTGTTGTGTTATCTAAATTGAAGATTATATAGCTTTTCTTTTTCTAGTTGTGCCTTAATGGTTTCCCCAAGCCATGTAATTAAAGTCTTTTGCACTTTTTTTTTTCTTTATCTTTAATAATATTAACTTTTGCTGTTAAAAAAAATAAACACTTTTAAATCTATATTAAAGAATTTTAATATAAACTAATATAGATTCACGCTGAACAAGTCTATTAAGAGATAAAATGTTCTCTCTCTAATTTCAAAGGTGTTTTATTTCTAGAGCTTCAATTTCAGACCTCTGATTAAAGAAAAAGATATTCTTACTATCCCATTTCACCCATTGAGGGAATTTAACATTTATTATTACCTTTCTAAGAAATTGGTCTGCTTGTTGAACTTGTATAAGGTCAGATGAATGAGAAGCAAGCTGGGTTGTTGCATAGGAAAATCCAGTGCCCACTGGTGTATCTAAAAATATTATGTTGGCTGCCTGAAAAGCACCAGCAATCCATATTAACACTTTTATTAATATAAAGTTCCAATAGTATGGCTGAAAACAACCTTTACCTTTGTCCATGAGAAAGGGTTGATAATCAATCTCGGTAAGCTCCCATTATACTCTACTACTTCAAAAGTGAATGGACCTAACATTTCATTATTCTCATAGTTATTTATATACTTACTGTAATAGTTAAATTTAACAATATTATATCAAATAATTTTAACTGATATATAAGAGTTGCAATAAAGTTAGTCTCTTCACCAATTTCATAAAGAAGACCAGACAAGGCGGAGCAGCCAGGGCCGCCAGTTATCCAAAGCAAGAGAGGGTCCTCTTTAGCATTCCCTTGTGACTTAACAAAATAGTAAAAGAGTTGTACATCCTCTGATTTACCCACACCAACATATCTGATGATGATAGAAATTAAATCAAATAAACAACGATTTAATTAAGTAATTAACTTTGATTAATTAAACTTTATATGCATATAAACACAGAGAATTCAATAATTAAAACAAACCCAGTTTCAAGTTCAAAAGGAAGTGGCCCTTGAAACCCAGGAAGATGCTTAACAATTGAGTAAGAACCTGCAACTGCAAGCCCTGATGATCCAACCTGCAACACTAGTAATATTATCAGAACAATAATAATGATTGGTAAGTTTGTTGATATTGCCATTGATAATTGTCTCTCCTTAATAAATGAAGTACTTGTAACTATAAATACTAAAATATGAGAAGCGGACTTGCGTTGGATAAGAAAACAGACAGAAAATGGATGGCTATTGGTTAGTGAAAATGAAATGTCAGACTATGCAACACTAAATAATGAAATTGAGAAGCAGAGACGTAATTGTTTTTACCTATGCCTTTTATTTGTCATTGTCATGTAGATAAACGACAAATCTTGACAAGAGAATTTCAAATAATGTTAATTTATATAACGACAAACACAAACCTTTCAATTTTTCATTATGTTGCTAGTTTCTTCTTTTCTTCTTTTTTTTTTCCTTTTAAAAAAAGAAGATAATAATATTATTGTATTGACGAGATCTTAATTTCAAGTTTTCATCAGAAACATTTTGGAGAAATCAAACATAAAGGTTGAAAAATCCTCTGCTAGTCCATAAGTAGGAATTAAATATTCTTACGCATCTAATGCATTAACCAAGTTAGATATAGAACAACTTGTAAGACATTTTTCAATTTTTTTACCATTTTATTTATTGAGTTGAGACCATTTTGTCTTTCAAATGACATTTTTTTATCTGTGATCAAAACTGAATTATGGAAAATATTTTTTCTTATTATGATATGTACTGTACATATGTTTATATACAGATTAAGAAAGAATAAGCAAATGACTGTAACAAACTTCAGCTTTTAATACAACTAATCATACATTACACGTGCATTTATTCATCATCCCCCCTCAAGTTGGATTTTGGTGATAATCAACCAGAACCAACTTAGAAATTAACTGTGAAAACAAAGGAAATGCTAAAGCTTTTGTGAACAAATCAACAATCTGAGACTGAGCCAGCATGAACAGGAGAGATAAGGCCTTCCTTCATTTTAGAATGAACAAGATGACAATCAATGTCAAGATGTTTTGTGCGTTCATAGAACACCGGGTTAGAAGTAATGTGAATAGCAGCTTTCTTGTCACAGTGAAGAGCGACAGGTAATGATGGCTGAATATGAAAATCACAAAGAAGATGAAGTAACCACTGTATCTTGCATACTGTGGAAGCCATAGCCCTATATTCAGCTTCAGCAGAACTACGGCTTACAGTCACCTGTTTTTTAGTCTTCTAGGAAACCAAGGATTTACTAAGGAAAATACAAAAGCCAGCAGTAGAACGCCTAGTCTCAAGGCCTGAAGCCCAATCTGAATCGCAAAACGCTGACAGTTGCAGACTATTTAAAGCTGGAAAGATAAGGCCATGAGAAGGTTCTTTCTTGAGATTAGGGCTGTACAAGAAACCCGTGGCCCGAAAAATCTGGTCCGGCCCGAACTTATACTAGGGTCGGGCCACGAGTTTTAAAGTTCAACCCGAAATATGCTCGAGTCAGGCCTCAGATTGGGATAAAAATTCTCGGGCCGGCCCGGCCCGAGATATTAATTTTTTTTAAAATTTATATTTTGGTAATTTATTTTTTTAAAAAAATTAAAATATTATATATAAATATTGATATAATAATTTATATATTATTAGATATAATTTAGTATAATAAATTTTTAAAGTAATATTTATAAATAAATTTTATTTAAATTTTAAAAAAAATTATTATTTTTTTATTTTAAAAAATTGGGCCGGCCCGAACCCTGTCAGGCCCGAAATGGCCCTGTCCGATCGGGCTTCGGGTCGGGCCACGGACTGCAAAGTGCAGCCCGAGAAAAATTCAGACCGGACTTCGGGCCGGGATCAAACCCGGCCCGGCCGTGTACACCCATACTTGAGATACCGAAGAAGATGATGAGCATCTTGTAAATGTCACGTGGATTGTGCACGTTGCTGCTCAATCGTTGAACACTGAAGGAAATATCTGGTCGAGTGCCCAAATAAAGTAGCTGGCCCAATAGAATTCTGTATTTTTGAGGATCCTCCAATAATGATGACTCCATGCTAAAGAGTTGAGTTCCTTTAGGTAAAGGATCAAGCTTCGGTTTAGATCCGAATAACCCATTATCATTTAGCGAATCAACAACATATTTCCATTGATTCGCAAAAATCCCTGCCTTTGACCTAAACAATTCAAGCCCCAAAAAATACCTAGCTTCTCCCAAATCTTTAATCGTAAATTTGTCATCCAATTTGCGTTTAAGAGCTGTAATTTCATCCTCCTAACTACCAGTAATCAGCAAATCATCAACATAGACCAAAATGGCCAAGAAACCCTCAGCCTTGGAAAGAATAAATAAGCAATTATCATTGACAGATTGTTGAAAACCCAATTTCAACTGAAAAAGAGTGAGCTCGCTATTCCACTGGAGTGAAGCTTGTTTAAGACCATAAAGCGATCTGTCAAGCTTACAGACTTGTCCCTTTTGAGCACACTGATATCCTAGAGGCGGTTCCATATAAACCTCTTCATCAAGAAAGCCATGTAGAAAGGCGTTGTTCACATCGACTTGATGAAGTGACCAGTTTCTTGCTGCTGCAATAGTAAACAAGAGTCTCACAGAAACAACTTTCGCAACATGTGAGAAACTATCGTTGTAATCAATTCCCTCAATTTGATGATAACCCTTCGCAACTAACCGGGCCTTATGCTCATGTATAGTGCCATCTGGGTTGAGTTTGAGCTTGAAAATCCAACGACAACCAATAGCTATCTTGCCTGGAGGAAGACTAGTAAGAGACCAAGTATGATTCTTCTCAAGTGCCTCAATCTTAGCTGCCATAGTAGACCGCCAATCAGCTGATCGATTAGCTCAAACAGATGTAACTTTAGTAAGAAAAGCAACATGATCCTCTGTCAAACAAGGATTAGGTTTAAAAGGGAAAGTATTTGGTGTACGAGGGGAAGAAAGTTGTTGAACAGAGTTAATGTGGGTGATAAAATCTTGCATCCAAGAAGGATGCCTTCTGGACCTTGAACTGGCACGGACACCAGAAGGGTCAGGTTGAGGAAATGTGGAAGTGGAAGGAAGGGCAGATGGAAGAGAAAGTTACTGGTCAGTAGGTTGAGAGTGATTGCTCTGTTTGTGTTTGTTTTGCTTGTTATGGTACAATAGGTTTTTGTATGGTATTTGTTTGTGTTTAAGTAATAGGTTGTGGCTGTGAATTTGTTTGTGCAATGTGTTGTAGAGTAAAAGACGAGGAAGGTATAAATTGTATAGGAAACTGTAGGGTAATATGATCAAAATTGTCAGTAAGCATTTGAGTAACACAACAGCTGTAGAACCAGGTTGACCTTGATAAGGAAACACGTCTTCATGAAGAACCACATCTCTTGAGACCACAATCTTCAGATTATCAAGATTATAAAGTCTGTAACCTTTTTGCCCAACAACATACCCAAGAAAAATACTCTTGAAAGCCCTAAGAGCAAACTTATCTTTAGAAGGCTTATTATTTGTGTAGTAACGCAGGCAGCCAAAGGTCTTTAGGACAGTAAGATCAGGCTTAGAGTGAAACAAAACTCATAAGGACTCTTCCACTACAAAGTAGCAATAGGTAATCTGTTAATTAGATAAGTTGCATGTAGCATAGCTTCAGCCCAAAACTCACTAGGTAAAGAATCTTGTAAAACTAAAGCCCTTGCAACTTGTAGCAAATATCGATGCTTGCGTTCAGCCCTTCCATTTTGCTGTGGTATATAAACACAAGTTTTGTGTTGTTGAATCCCAAAATCTACCAATACTGTCTGCCAAGAACTTAAGAACTCTCTACTATTGTCAATCCTTATATTCTTAATATTAGTAGCAAACTGTGTTTTAACCATGTGCAAAAACTTTGATAACATTGTGCATGCTTGATCCTTAGTCTTCATCGAAAAAAGTCCATGTGGACCTACTATTGTCTTCAACTATAGTCAAAAAATATCTAGCTCCAGAAAGACTTTCTTTATTGTATGGACCCCAAATATCAACATGCAAAAGAAGAGCACTATTAGTAGCACTTAAAGGAAAAGATAATCGAGTTTGGTTAGATTTAGCACCCACATCACAAGGACCTGCTGAAGAATCAGGTTTTTAGGTAATTCCAGTTTTGTAAGAACAGCAGCGGAGGGATGACCCAACCTCTAATGCCAAATAGTATGTGCTACAACATTATTTACAATAGCATTGAGTGACAGTAAAGGAACTGTCTCTAGGTACTGTTGAATAGTAATAGGATTGAAAGAAGAATCATCTAAAATGTAGAGATTGCCAATAGCTTGGCCAACTGCTACAATCTTCTTAATCTTGGGGTCCTGTAATATGCAAAATGTAGGATAAAAAGTGAAGATGATATTTATGGTAGTGGTCAACTTGCTAACAGAACAAATTATAGCTGAATGCAGGAACATAAAGAACTCCTTCTAAAATCAGATCTTTAATAACCACTTGTCCAATCATAGCTACTGTTAGAATACTTCCATTAGGCAAATGCATTGTATGATTATCAATAGCCTTTGTTAAGACTTGAAAGAAATCCTCAACTGTACATATGTTATTGCTGGCTCTATAATCAATAATCCAGTATGTTGTTGAATTATTGTGCAGAATAGGTTTAGATACTATACCTGCAAAATCTTGTATGAAACCAGCAAAAGTAGGTTCTGATGTAGATTTGCCTTTGAGAAGCTTTGTGAGTTCTTGAAGAATGCCTTTCACAGATGTCATATCAGTATCTTCTATTTTATCTTCACTGAATTGCAAGTCTTCATCAAGAGGTGAATCAACCATATTGACTCGAGCCTTAACACCTCCTGATTCTTCTCTTCTTTTCTTCAAGTCTTTGTACCAATCTAGATAACCATGCAGTTTGAAATATGTATCCTTAATGTGTCCATTTCTGTTGCAGTAAGAGCAATGTTTATCCTCAACCTGCATAACATCCCTAGACTTGTATCCTGTTCTAGCTACACCAGATACCTTCTGAGGATTAGTATTAGCCAATAAGGCAGTAGTAACATCACTTGCTTCCAGAATACTACTTGATATCATCCGTTGTTTATCAACATTTTGAACCATAGAATACACTTTGTCTATACTAGGAACTGGCTCAATCATCAGGATCTGATTCTTAACCGTATCAAAAGTCTCATTCAATCCCATAAGAAACTAAATGACTTTAGCTTTATCATTCAATTTCGTGATCTGATCAGAAACTTCACACGTGCATTTATTGCAGGTACAATAAGGAGTCTGCACAATGCTTCCTAATTCATCCCACAGCTTGCATAATTTGGTGAAATACATCGAAAGAGAGGTATTGCCTTGAGTTACTGAAGCCAATTCCCTTCTGATCTGATACTGTTGTGGTCCACCAGCATCTGCAAAGCGCTGCTCTATTTTCTCTCACAGCTCCTTAGCAGATTGAACATAGAGAAAAGCATCATGCAGGTCTTTTGTCAAGGAATTTAGAATCCAAGAGACTACCGTTGCATTACCAGGGAACCAGGTATCAAATTCAGACGAAATCTCCTGGCTTCTTGATTCTTCCATCTATATACCCCAATTTTTGCTTTGCTGCCAAAGCAATCCTCATAGACTTGCTTCAAGTTCTATAGTTATTTCCATTGAAAGGATTTGACACAAGAACCAAACTAGGATTATCATTACTACGAACTATAGTACCTTGTTTTGTTGTTGTTCCAGTTTCAGTAGCCATATTCGAACTCGGTACAATGAACAGAAGGAATTGAAAGGCAATTGTAAAACGAAGATCAAAATCAGAAGAAATAAGGAAACAAGATCAAATTTTCAAGAAAACTAATATGTAAACAAGAAATCTTCAAGGATCGAGTATAGCTCGGATGCCATGATCAAAACTGAATTATGGAAAAGATTTTTTCTTATTATAACATATATTATACATATTTTTATATACAGAGTAAGAAAGAATAAGCAAGTAACTGTAACTAAGTCCAGCTGTCAATACAATTTAAAAATATATCAAAATAATAGGATAATTTAAAAAAAAAAAACTAGAAAATAACACACAGTGGGACTCTGTCTTTTAAATGACATTTTTCTTTCCTTATTTTTTCTACCTCATCAGTGGGACTGTGTTTTTTTTTTTTTTTTGGATGTTGGCCTTCTTGATATGGCTCACCTTGTTGAAGGCCATTTTGTTAAGCCATTTTCCATTTCTTTGAATTAGGATCTCCATGGATTGTTAAGCCATGTGAATTGTGAAGGCCATTCACCTTATTGACCCACAAAACAAGTAGTAGAGCTTTCAAAATTATTGTTTTTTTATTTTAATCAACATTAATTACAGAAAATACATAATTAATTCTTTTACCTTCAAAGTCACATATGTCATCTGATTAGAAAACCCTTGTGTACCTATTCAAGTTAAATATCCAGAAATCCTCATTTACTGAGAAAACAAAATGCACTTATAAATAGAAAACAGGGTTTAATAAAATAATCAAGAACATACCCTGCAACTTAGTCTTGAACGTACCACTGGCGCCAATCATCAGTGATAGAGAAGTTTATAGATCTTATCCATTCTTCAGTTCTCACAAATGGTACGTACATATCATGATCGCCACTGTATATTTCACATTACTATAGTATTAAGATTCATCAACAAAACAGATGATGAAGGTTTTTATAAATAAAATGAGATATAGCAGCAGAAAATGATTTTATTGATTCATCAAGCTTACATATATACAGAACTTGAAATAACAGAAATTCAATAAAATAGCAATAGATTACGTGATTCACAAAAAACTCATGTGGACTAACAAATTCCTAAAAAATAGGAACCAATTATAGACAAAGAATTATTCAACTTTTGAATTAGTGAAACAAAATATCATGCAGTCTATTCTAACACTCCTCCTTGCTTTAGTAACTGCAAACTCCAAGTTTTTGTCTCAGTAACTCGAATTTGCTGATTGGTAAAGACTTTGTGAATATATCAGCCATTTGTTCTTTCGTTTTGCTATACACAAGAGTTATTTCTCCATCTTTCTGCACTTCTCTTAAAAAGAAAAGCTTGATATTAAAGTACTTAGTTTTCCTATGAAATACAAGACTGTGAGAAATTGCTATTGCAGCCTGGTTGTCCATAAAAACTTCAGTGCCTTTAGTCTATTTCATATGCAGATCGATCAAAATCTTCCTCAACCACAATGCTTGATTTATTGCTGTCGTTGTTGCCACAAACTCAGCTTTTGTAGTAGATTGAGCCATAATATCTTGTTTTTTCTAACTCTATGAGAAAATTCCTGAACCAATGCTAAAATAGTACCCTGAAGTACTCTTCATATCATCCAAAGAACCACCCCAATCGCTGTCAGAATACCCAAACAGCTTCATATTTTGGCTCTTTTGAAATTTGACTCCATAGTTGATAGTTCCTTTGACATACCTGACAATTCTTTTTGTTGCCTTTAGATATTTTTCACTAGGACAATGTATGAACCTTGATAACACACTTACATCATACAATATATCAGGCCTTATTGCCGTAAGATACATCAAACACCCAATGAGACTTATATAATATGTTTCATCTACTTTTTCAGCTCCATCGTCTTTACTTAGTTTCTCTTTCTGATTCATAGGAGTATTCATCTCTTTACAATCTTTCATTCCAAATTTCTTGAGAATCTCCTTTGCATACTTCTTCTGGCAAATAAAAAACTCATCTTTTCTTTGCTGAATCTCCATTCCAAGGAAAAATGCCATTAGGCCAAGATCAGTCATTTTAAAAGCTTGCATTATATCTTCCTTAAACTTATTAATAAGTTTTGTGCTACTTCTTGTAATTAAAAGATCATCCACATAGACAGAAATAATAAGAATCTCATCGCTATTATGTTTAACATAAAGTGTGGATTCTGAGAATTTTTTTTCAAAGCCAAAGCTAAGCAAATAATCATCTATTCAACTATACCAAGCTCTTGGGCCTTGTTTTAAGCCGTAAAGAGCTTTATGTAGCAGATAGACTTTGTCTTCTTTGCCTCCCACAACAAAACCTTCAGGCTGCTCAATATAAATTTTCTCTTCAAGAATCCCATTAAGGAATGCTGATTTGACATCCATTTGATGCACTTTCTAGCCAAGTTGTGCAGAAAGAGCAAAAAGCAATATGATTGTGTCTAGCCTTGAAACTGGTGCAAATGTGTTAAAGTAATCCGACACCAAAAATCTGTGCATACCCTTTAACAACAAGTCTTGCTTTGTGTTTGTTAATGGAACCATCAACATTTAACTTGGTTCTAAATACCCATTTTACCCCAATTACCTTCCTGTCTTGAGGTTTATCAACAAGCTCCCAAGTCTTGTTTTTCTATATCATAAACAACTCCTCTTTCATTGCTTTCTTCCATTTGGGGTTGCCAAGAGCTTTTTTATGGTCAGCAGGCTCGCAAATTGCAATATTGCATCTCTGATATATGTCATAGAGCAATCAAGTGCCTCTAACCGGTGGATCATCTTCCCTTTCATCTAGCATAAGCTTGTTTTTAACATGGAAATATTTGAGCCTTCCCATTTCCACTCTTCATTTTTCATGAAGTGCACGTCTCTACTGATGGTTATAGTTTCAGTTTTAGGTTGGTAGACTTTATATGCCTTTGAGACTGTATTATATTCGATGAAAATTTCTGCAGCAGCCTTTTTGTCTAGTTTATCTCGTTTAACCTGTGGAACATAGGTAAAATAAGGACAACCAAACACTTTAAGCAAATTCATTTTAGGTTTGTACCCATACCATGTTTCAAAAGGAGTTTTATTTTTTACTGCTTTTGTGGGGAGTCTATTTTGAAGAAATACTACCATGTTTGCTGCCTCTGTCCAAAATTTTTTTGGCAAAATTTTCTCGTGTAACATGCATCTGGCCATCTCCATAATAAATCTGTTTTTTCTCTCACTGACTCCATTTTGTTGTGGAGTATAAAGAGCTGTAAGTTGATGTTCAATCCCTACTTCCTCACAAAATGAATTGAACTGATGTGAATTAAACTCCTTTCCATTATCATATCTCAATATCTGAATTTTGCAGCCGCTTTCATTTTCTACCTTTGCTTTGAACTTCTAGAAAGTGCTTTCTACTTCTGATTTTAATTTTAAAAAATAAATCCAGCACATGCGAGTTAAGTCGTCTACAAAAATGATATAATAATGACTACCTTTAAGTGAAGGTGTTCTTTGAGGGCCTCCTACATCGGTATAAATCAGCTGCAACTACTTTGTGGATCTATAATTGGCTGTTGGGAATGGAAGTCTGCTTTGCTTCCCATATTGACAAATATGCCAATCTGTAGAAATTACTTCAAAATTAGGTAAGTCTCTTACCATATCAGATTTTGTGCAATGCAAAAAAAAGGTACCAGTTGTTGTTCCTATCTAAAAGAGGAGAGAAAGTTAGTGAACAGAGGAGAGCACTTGGCTTTCAAAGGTCAGGGACTACGGCCATGGACTGGTTGCTGTTGTTCATCTTGAATCGGTTTCATCTTGAGAAGCCCTTGATAGTAATAATGCTCAAGCTTTCTATCCATAACTCAACAACATCTTCTTTTGCTGAAAATAATGTCTGCTCCTCCTGAATTGGATCTAATGAGAAACTTTTCCCTCTCATTTTTACTTTAAACAGATCTTGATTTGTAGCATCCTTAATCAAGCAGTAGTTATCTTCAAAAAAACACCTCGAAGCCCTTTTGTAGCAGTTGGCCAACACTTAACAAGTTTTGATCCACATCAGGTACATATAATACATCAGAAATAGTTTTGGTACCTGAATGTGTTGTAATGACGACGGTACCTATCCCTTTTACTACAATGTAGCCTCCGTGACCTAATTTGATCCTTGAAATTTTGGACGGTTTTAATTCTTTGAAAAGTTCCTTATCATGAGTCATGTGATTTGTGCAACCGCTATCGATCAACCAAGACTCTCTTGAAACATTGCTAGAGAAGCAAGTAGCAACAAAGAGATCATCTTCC
Organism: Garcia nutans; assembly: GCA_947685225.1. Classification (NCBI taxonomy): domain Eukaryota; kingdom Viridiplantae; phylum Streptophyta; class Magnoliopsida; order Malpighiales; family Euphorbiaceae; genus Garcia; species Garcia nutans. The sequence goes on along the minus strand of CANTUV010000019.1, from coordinate 39,842,449 downwards.
TCCTCTTCATTAGCAAATTGAACATCTTCTTTTTGCTTTTGATTTTGGTTCTTGCAAATGATAGCCTTGTGCCCAAGTTGATTGCACTTGGTGCACTTAGCATCAGGTCATCTACAACACTTGAGAGGAGAATGACCTATTTTGTTGCAATGTTTACAAGGTGGGTACTTTCCTTTGTAGCTCTTTGCTTCGCTCTTGTTGCTATTGCAACTTACATCTTGTTGATTCTTCTGGTTTGGCCTTCTTCTGCTTCTCCTTCTGTCTTCATGTTTGGCTGGCAAAGCTTCTTCAACAAAGCTCTCTTCTCTCATAGTCCTTTGGTGTTCTTGTGCCTGCAAGGAATTGATCAACTCTGCCAAAGTGATCTTAAACAGATTCTTGGTGTTTTCTAGAGTGGTTATTATGGCCTCAAATCTTTTAGGGACAGTAACCAAAATTTTTTCAACAATACGTAAATCATGAAACTCAGATCCAAGCAATCTTACTCTGTTTGCTATATTTAAAAGTCTTTTAGAGTACTCCTTGAAGGTTTCTGACTCCTTTATCTTTTGTAATTTAAAATCTCTAATGAGATTCATTACTTGCATGCCTTTAATTCGATTGTCTCCTTTATATTTTGTTTTGAGATAATCTCATATGGCTTTGGCTGACTTCAAAGACATAATTCGGGTGAAGATGGTTGATGAAACTGCTGCAAATAGGCACGCATTTGCCTTAGATTTTTTAATTTTTCTGTCTTGTGATTCTTGATTTGAGCCATTGTTGGATTATTAGGAAGTGCAGTAACTTCATAGTCTTCTTCAACGGCCTCCCATATATCCAAAGCATCTAGATAGGCTTCCATTCGTACTATTCAGATGCTATGATTTTCACCATTGAAGATTGGAGGTGCCATTGCTGAGAAACTTGAATCTCCTTCCATTCTTGACTTCTGGTGAAGGAGTGAGAGCTCACTTAAAAAAAATTAAAATTTCAATCACAGATCCCTCAAGAATAAAGCTCTGATACCAATTGAAGGTTTTTATAAATAAAATGAGATATAGCAGCAAAAGATGATTTTATTGATTCATCAAGCTTACATATATACAGAACTCAGAATAACAGAAATTCAATAAAACAACAGATTACGCGATCCACAAAAAACTCATGTGGATTAACAGATTCCTAAAAAATAGGAACCAATTATTAACAAAGAATTATTCAACTTTTGAATCAGTAAAACAAAATATCATGCAGTCCAAAAGTATTATTCTAACAGATGAGAAGAGAAAAAAAAAAGAAAAGAAAAACTATGACGGATAAGAAAAAAAAACTATGTAAAGCTGTGAAATTATGAACTAAATAGAGTGATTAACCTGTAGATTAATGAGCGGTAACCTTTCTTCCCAAAGTATGAGTGATACTTAACAGTGTTGTTAATCTGTCTAGAATAATGTAATTGATAATTGCATCTCTTCCAGTTTTATACACTTCCCTGCACTTATTTAAAGCAAGGTTTAGATGTTCTTTTGGCTAGTTTAAGTTGTTAATAAAATTTAAACTGTGATGAGTTGCTTACTTCTCGTACATGAAGTGCTTTGCGGACAATATTTTGGTTGGCCCAATTTTCAGAAAGCACATATCCCTAAGTCTACAGGCATGAGTTGATAAGGCATAAGAATGGAGAGCAAGCAAGAAACTAGTACTTGATTAGGCTTCCTAATTTGGTAATCTTGCATATTAGAAGGAAGAGAAAGCGGAATTGCACGACAGTTAATTAGTGGAAGCAGTGGCGGATCAAAATCCTGCAGCAAGTCCTGAGAATTGTCATTGAGAGATCTTCTTTTATTACCAAGTAGTATCTCTTTGGGCTCATTACACTTAGGCTCTAAAATTTGTCCAAAGTTAAAGTCCTGAAATACACTGACAATTGACAAGGCAAATTGTATAACATTAATTATATACTTTGGTTTATATCATATGAATATAATCTACCTATATATATAATATTAAAATAACTGTCGCTAGCATAATATTGTACCTCATGTCTAATTTTTTAAAATTTTAAATTAATTTATTATTTAGAAATATTTCTTACTATTATTTTTTTTAAATTTTAAAAAACCACAACATTGTTGATTTTAAAAACATTATCAACATTACGTTTTTTACTATTAGGTTTCTTTAGAGAATATTTTATCTTTAAGCTTTGATTTAAAATTAAACATAATATTCCATTTTCGTGGCATACTACATATATTTTTTTTAATTTTTAAAATTTTAAATTAATTTATTATTTATTATAATAAATATTTATTTATATTACATTTATTTGAAGAGTTTTTTTTTATAAACAACGGTAATTTTATTAATGTAATGGAAGAACATATAGGATTATTATAATAATTATATTTATTTAGAGAGTCTAAATATAATTATAATATTTTATTTGATATTAATAATAATTAGTTGTCTGTATATAATATAAATCTCAAAAAATTATAATAACAATGTTATTATTCTTTAGTCCCACAATACTATTCAGTTTTAAAACTACAATATTACTATTCAACTATTACATCATTTTTTTTATTTTTGCTTGATATTAATAATAATTAATTATTTATATTTAAGTAATACTCCATTCATCTCAAAATAATAATGATACTTTCTTTTTTTTTATCTATCCTAAAATATTATTTTATTATTTTATTTAGATTATAGTTTAATTGTAAATTAACTACTATATTTAAATATATTTAATAATCAATAATACTGCATTTAATTATTTATATTTTTTAAATGATAATTATTTTAACCTAATCAATAGCTATTTTGATTATTGCAAAATAAATCAAGTATTTTTACAAATAGCATACAATAAAATATAAATAAATTGGCAAGTTCATTACTTTTTTTTAGCATTGTTCTGGGGAATTTAATTAACATTACTGAAATATGTCTAATCATAACTTTGTTGCAGGCAATGAAGAGCAGTTGTGGAGGAGAATACGCAAACATAGACTCAAAAAATCTCGAGTGAGTGTGTCAAACACAATAATGCATTAGATGAAGTAAGTGCAATAATAAATTATTATTCTCATTAATATTATTAATTATATGTATATGATGATGCTCTAAAATTGGCCTTATCATCGATCAGTGTATTAAACATCTTAATTACTGAACAAATTTTGGAACCCTGGTGTGCTATTGCTTCACCAAAGCCCATAAATGGTGAAAGAAGATATCTTATATTGAAGAGTCTCAAGACTTGTTGCATTCTGATTCATCACTTCCTACAATCAACTGTCGTGTAATTCCACTTCCTCTTCCTTCTGATCTGCAATATTAACAAAAAAAAAACCCCTATTTTTTGCTTTTATATGTAACTTTTGCTTGTGCCTGCAGACTAATTACGTATATATGCTTTCCAGTTATTGGGCCAACGAAAATAGTGTTCGTCAAGCACTTCATGTAACAGAGGTATCTAAGAAAATAATTTATTATATATTTGGTAATTTATAATGAAATGAATATATAATATATTTCATTAATATTTGAAAAATGAACTGTTTAAACTAGGCAAAACAAATTTCAGGGAAGTATAAAGAAATGGTAGCGATGCAACAAAGAAGAATTACCATATTCATATGAGATTAACCGCAGCGTTAAGTATCATGCATACCTTGGGAGAAAAGGTTACCCCACATTAATATACAGGTTAATCATCTTATTTTAGTCTATTAATTAGTTTTACTGCATTAAATACACTTGTTCTTGGCCAATCTAAATCCTAATCTATTCAATGTGAAATATATATAGTGGGGATCATGACAAAGATATACCATTCGTGGGAACTCAACAATGGATAAAATCTCTAAACTATTATATTATTGATGATTGGCGCCATGGAATGTTGAAGGCCAAGTTGCAGGGTATGTATTATTTAGCCTTGTAATTGTATTGATTAATAAAATTCGAAATTCTAATTTAATGTGTTCTGCAAATGTGGGTTTTGAATATTTAACTTTGAATTGGTACACGAGAACTTATTCTAATAAAATGAAATATGCGACTTCAAAGGTGAACAATTTTATAATTCTCTATTTTTTTAGGGGTTTTTTCAAAGATACCTTAAAAAATAAAAATATTTTTAAAAATCTTCTTTTTAATTTTAATTTTATAAATATCTTTTTTAATTTTTAATTTTAAAAATATGCATTTTCAGAAATATATATTTAATATATTAAATATATACTCTATTTTTAAAAGTATATTAAATATATTCAGTATATTAAAAATATATGATATTTTTGAAAAAAAGTTTTTCTGATATTATGAGTTTACAAAAAGAATGGAATGTGTAATTTTTTCTGATTACTAATGTGAATATGTCATGGCTCAAAGAATGTGCACGATTGGATACGGTGTCTTGAGTTGGTAAAATTCACCATCAAAAGTTTTTGTCGGAAAAGTGAAGGTCACTCAAATTGAAGTGGAGAAAGCCTATTCCCACTACTAAATCTTTTTCAATATTTGGAAAAAGGTAAATTTATGTTTAAAAATATTAAATACATTCACCGTTTATCTACTCAAAATCTGAATCTTTACCTGCATATCTTGCATTCGGATTATCAGTCAAGATTTCAAATGTAAGTTTTGTCCCTCTAACAATATTGGATTTTGGCACTATTTCAATATTATTTTTTTAAGAAATAATACACATAAATATGTACACAAAAAATAATAACTAGATATATTTTATAATAAAATCATAATAATTTTATAATAAAATTGTAATAATTTTATTATAATATGCTAATTAATATATTTTCTAAACATATATTTTTTTCAATATTATTTTTTTGATATAATTTTTTTTAAAATTGAGCCTGATAGAATTATAAAGATGGTAAAGTCTCTACTGAGTTTAACAATTTTTATTTATACAGGATTTTATAATATAGTAGTCTTATTAACAATTTTCATGTACATGGTTTTATATATCGTTAATTGCTGTTCAATTTTTTTTCTTTTTATGCTTGATACAATTCACAAATGATAATTAAATCTCTATCTCTTTTAAAACTGAATTAATTATCATTTCCTTTATCACTGATTATGAGAGAAAATTGTAAACCAATGTGGTCTAATTTACTAATATGATAAGATCAACAATCAAAGATAACTAATGTGGATGTTTTAATCTTTTTGAGATAGTGGGTTTTGTGCATTTTAAGGATGTATTCTTCTGCTGTTTCTGCAGAAATACTTTACAAGTTTACATAGCAGCATTGTTCCTGGCCACTTTCATAATAACATTCTCTCTACTTATTCAATTCAAGAAAAAAAAAATCAAAGACAAGTAAGGCAACATATTTAGAATATAAAACAAATTGATATAAATTTCTTTTATTTGATTGAAGTTAAAAAAATTATCATGAATTTGTTAGAATGGTAACATTAAAAATAGTAATTTGTCTGTAATTATCATACACAATGCCATGCAGAGGCTGTAAGTAAACACCTATCTTGCCAACCTAAAGAAATGGCCTTCCCATCATCTCTTTCAAATACTCTAAACCCACTGCTGCTACTCTCTCCATCAAATTGCAAAGGTGTACAGTAATGGCTTCTAATTTTCAAAAGAAGCTTTGCTTGAATCAAACATTTTGAGCTCAATTTAATGCCAGCAAATCCATGGCTCTCCATTCTTCCTTTCCATGTCTCCATCTTCTCAAATCTTGGACAAGAATTATTAATATTAGTATTCAAATCATTGTCTTTGTCAAAATTAAGCATGTTTTTTATTTCTTTACCAAGATGATTCTTTTCTATGCTTAATCTTTCTGGACTCTCTAATGGAAGACAATCATCTAGAGAATCAAACATGGCTGCAAAATAGGGTAAAGACTCCATAAATCTTGATAAGAAACTTCTTGGATTTCTGCTTCTGCTACTTTCTTGCTCCACCAAGAAAACAATAGAAGGGTTAAGTGAATGTACTGATTTTAATGTATCTGAAATCTTTAAAGAATCATTCAAAGTATTTAAATGAAAGACTAAATTAACGGCAATTGTTTCGTTTTTCTTCCTCTTGATGAGATCAATAATATTGGAGCCTCTAATCAATCCTTGAAACTCAAAAATAATATTTCGAAACCCTTTTGCGAAACTAACTAATCTACTCTCTGTTTCTTGTAATTCTTCAATGTTTCTTCCACACCCTGTTATTTTCAGAGAAATCCGATTACCGATTGTCGCATTTTCAGACAACGATTGTATTAAAGAAGGCCATTGAAACCCATAAGAGACGTCAAAATCAATAACGTGTAATGCTCTGTTATTGCTCTGTTTTTCATTATCAAATGCTTCATGAATTGCTTGATTTGCTGTGAAATGAGCGAACTGGTAGTAAGGAGAGGCTCGATAAAGATCAGTGAAAGCCAAGAATTGTTCTTCATTTGTGGGTTCTTTGATAATCATTTCAAAGAATGGAGATCTCTTGGTGAGAAGTCTTGCAGATAATCCATCAGCAAAATAAGCAACAACTCTTTGAATAGAATCTCCTGTTAAAGAAACACTTTGATATAACTCAGTTAGACTCTGTAAAGCTGAAGCAGAATTATTCTCATCAACAGCAGTTGATGTAATGAGAAGTAAACGAATCAAGTGAAGCCCTTTTCCATCTTCAACTACTGATGATCCTTTTCTTTTATGCTCTGTTTTTAGCATTTGTTCCCTCATTTGCAGCAGTTTAAAGATCTTCCCTTCTTCACAACCTTCATATGAATTCAATGGATCAAGAAGAGCCTGTATTTTCCTCTTCCTCTTCCTTTCACTACTTGAATGATCATGATCATGATGATTAACAATTGCCAAGCTAAGATTAAGAAGCTCCTCTTCTTCTTCTATATCCTCCATGTCTGTGTATGAGAAAGAAAAAGAGACAGAGAAACTGATCAAGAAGGGAATGTGATTACTGGGATAAAGATTTTAATGGAAGATGAATGGGATCAAAGGGAATAATTGAAAGAAATTCCATTGTGTCATCACATGTGAATAGGACCAAAAGAGAAGAGAGGATAGATAGAGATTGATTAGATAGGAGATCTTTTGTTCTTTATATTCTAAGTGAAAGAGGCATTAATTTGCTTGACACAATTAATTAAATTAATTTGTTTTCTCAAAAAAAAAAAGTCATTTATACATGCTATTGAAATAAAAGAAAATAGTTTAAGAGTATTAATTATTTAATTGTTTGACACAAAAAATTTATCTGGTTTTAAAATTATAAGTAATTTTTAATTTAAAATATGAAATTATTCTCAAGATTGGAAAGTTATGAGTTTAAGTTTTGAATTTAGAATAATCTAATATTATAAAGTAAAAAACAAATTTAATTAATATTTAATATTTTTAACATAATAATTCTTTTAAATAATGATTTAAATAGTATCAAACAAACTCTTTAAAATTTATCATAATTGTAATATAAATACTTGAAATAGGGTATTAATTATTAAGATAAGAATTTAATAAGTATAATAAAAAATTTTAAAAATAAAATATATAAATGAAAATAGAGATATTGACCTATCATTTTAAATGTTAATATCCCCAATCGTGTCTAAACTTTTCACTTGTATAATTAAAATATTTAAATTTCAATTTGTCACGATACAGTCAACCAACATTTAATTTATTTCCATTATAATACTTGACTTCATTTTTATTAACTGGATGGTGATAAAAACAGAGTTTGATAGAGAGTATGTTATATGGAGAAAGAGAGTTAGTGGAATATGATTTTGATTCTAAAATAAAAGTTTTTTTTTTTTTTTGTGACTTGAGAATAATTTTTTTTTAAATTTGAATTTTTTAGAGATTTAAAATTCAAAATTCAGGATTTAGGATTTAACATTTAAATTTGAGTGTAATTTTTTTTTCATCATTATTTAGTTATTTAAAAAAAGAGTAAAAGAAAGTAATTGAAAGAAATTAAATGTTAAGAGATTTTAATTGGCAAATTAAAATTTGAAGATTTTAATGATATAAGTAATAAAATAGATAGATGGTTGGTGATATTAATCCATTATTTTAATAATAATAATACTTATATGTAAATCGATTCAAATTTTCATATGATTTGTATATATCGAGAATCAATGTTACAGGTGAAGAAGAGATTGAGAATGTAGTAATTGTCAAATGGGATGCTTTAGAAAAACAAAGAAAGGATTTGTTATGTTTTGAGGTCATTTCGGTAGTTCGGAAGTTGCACAAAAAGACATAAAGAGTCGACAGAAAACAGTGGGGAAATTTGGGTATCCAACCTACCCTCTTCCAAACACTCCGTTATTTTTTCTTTCTCCTTCTAGATGCTTAATTATATATACATACATGTGTGTTTAGCAACTACTCTTTATTTGATTCATTTATTAATTATTTAGCCCTATATATGTTTTTTTAAAATTAAAACTTATTTGCCAAAATGTTATCTTTGTGATGTTTATTTATATATTCATTCTTGTTTAGTACTATGGATTGAAATAGAATGTTATCATTTTGTTAATTAATAATATCGGTTTATATAAGCAGTGGCGGAACCAGAATCATGTTGAAAGAGGAGGAGAAAAAAAAATTTTAAGCGAAAAAAAATTATAGGTAAATTTATATTTAATTTTATTTTGATATTAAAAAATTAATATAAATAGTTGATATTAATATTAATATTTTATTTTATTTTTATATTAAATATTTAAATATTAAATTTTTATCATTTTATTTTAATATTTTAATATTACTTTAAAAATTATATAATATATATATTTTAAATAATATTTATATATTTTTAAGTTATTTAAAAATATTTAAGCTAATTATTTTTTAATAAATTTATATGATAGAATATTTTTTGCAAAATGATTAATCTAAAATATTTTTTGCTAATCTAATCACAAAATTTTTAAATCCAATTCATAATTAAATTACAAAATAATTATTAATATCAATTTTAGAATACAAATTGAAAATAATTAAAGCTAATAAATATATAGATTTATTAATTTAATATATATTGTAAAAATTTAATATAATATATATTATATATTAGAATATATTTATAAATATATAAATAAATAAATAAATATAATATATATATATATATATAAATAAGTAATATATATACATACACACACTAGAAGGGGGGGCAATATACATATATAATATGACTTTGATAAGAGTGCAATATATATGCATAAAATATAACTTTATCTGTGTGTGTATATATGTATATATATATATACACATATATATGATTGGTGAAAGGGGGCAACAGATCCCACAAAACTGCATCTACATCCACCACTGTATATAAATACAGTTGGATAATAATTGTTTATGTTTTATGAAATTTTAAAGAAAATCGAATTTTAAATCTTCTTTTCCCCCTTTTTTTTTTTCTAACAAACAAAAGGAGAAAACAAGTTTACTATAATTTTTATTCTCATTTCTTATAAATCCCATTTGCTAGACATTGTAATTATCTTTGGCATCGAGGATATTTGTGGTACGTACATTGTTACTTGCAAAGGCACTTATTTGATATGACAAATTTTTTAATTCCAGTTTAATTATAGATGATCATCCATCACATTTTGAATATTGGAAAAAAAATTGTTTATCAAAATTCTAATTATTAAAAGGAAAATTGAATTCTAATTATTAAAAAGAAAATTGTTATTGCTTATCTAAATATATTTGATTACGTGCAAATTAATTAATTCGATTTAAAATTTAAGTAAAAATGGAATAATCAATTTTTTTTTTATCATGAAAACTTATTAAAGAAAAAATGCACGTTATTTAAAAATTGAAACTAAATCAATTAAATTACAAAAATATTTTTTAATTTGATTATTTCGATTTGAATCCAATAATACTCAACATAGCACTTGTTTTTTCTAATAATATTATTTTTTTCAGTACACACACAATATGTATAGGATTGGCTTCTTGTTCTTGGCTATATTTCTAGCAAACAAAAATTGAATATATGGAATCGAAGAGGGTTGAATAATTAGTTGCCTTAAGGAATAAGTTGGCAATTGTCATTACATTGAAAAAGCTGTTTGAATAAGTCTCACATATGTATATATAATTAAAAAGATCTTCTTATCCTTTTCTACATTTTAATTGCAACCTTAAAAGTCACGTTAAAACATGGAGGCTTCTGTGCTTAATTCAATCCTTAATTATTTTTTAAAAAGAAAGGATTATGGAAAACGTTTATGCAATTTATTAGTTAAAAAATGGTAAGTAATACTAATTACAGTTAATTTAGAGAGTGATTATTCAATAATTTTTTTTCTATTGACTAAAAAATATTTATTATATTTTTGAACAAGATATTATTGAATACTATTTAAAATGACTATAATTAGTATTTTTTAAAAATATTTTTAACTACAAGAGTACTTTATTCAATTAATAAATAATAATTTAGTTTTCTTTAATCCATGTTTAAATAGGATTTTGAAACTGTTGGATAATTTGTTAATAGTAGTGATTTATAACATCTGTTCAAAGTACTATATACTTAAATATGATATATATAATGCAAATACTAACGAATGATAGATTCTATTTCTGAAAAAAAAATAGTATATGTTAATTTATTATATATTTATATATAAAAAAATTAAAAGGAAAAGCTGATATTTTAATTTCTAGCTAGAGAAATGAGGTTGACATATGGCAGGACGCTGAAGAAACTATGAAAATAATAAATTGTTTAAAACAAATTTAAAAATAATAAATAATCATAAGGACATTATCCCTTAAATAAGATTATAAATAAAAATAAATAAGGACATGATCCTTCAAATAGGTGGCAAAGATTCCCTTATGGGTGGCACCTGCAATACTCGTCAATCTTGCAGACCATTTCCGGACTTATACACACACACACACAGAGACAGACACACAATGTAACTTATAATATTATAAGTAAATATTTAATGTATTATATGAAAATTTATTCATTTGTGATAAATATTGTAGTTACAGTGTGAAAACACCATTCTATTTGTTGAAAATAATTGCAGGAATTACTGATAATTAGATGGGAATTGAATGCATGTGTTTTTTTTTTTCTTGAGAGGGCCCGAGAAGTCAAGCTAGTTTTTGAAGAAGAAAAGAAAAAAGGGCAAGATGCATGTATAATTTATCCATGATTTACATTTCTTTTGGTTGAAAATCTTAATGCAGAAAGAGCAAAAAATTAAGAAACCAATTAACAAGTTTCAAACTCTTCTTTTTTCAAACTCTGTGTATATAAATATTAAATAGTTTTTCAATATATATATATATATATATGTTTTAAAATTTTGGAAGCGTGTATATATAGGCAAAAATTCAATCAGCATTTTTTTAGAAAAAAAAAAAAGAAAAGTTTTCCTTTCTTTTAGACGAGAAGAAACCCTTATATATCATAATTAGATAAAAACAAATGATAACGTAATAAGGTTGAATGTTCAGTTCCAAAAAAAAAAAGGTTGAATGTGAACACATAATTTCATTTGAATTTGATAATGTGAACATTTATTCCCAATTATTTACACCCAATTCATACTCTTAGCATCATAGATATTAAATATTATATATAAAAATATGAAATCATCAAAGTCTTATTGAAAATATGAAATAAAAAAAAAAGAAGAAATAAAGGGTGTTGACTGTAGAAGAAGAGATGATATAGTTTTAGGGACAGTTAAGCCTGTAGTTTGATGTTAGAGAAGACTAATAGTGTATTTGGTTGTATAAAAATTTTTAAAAAATTGACTAAATAATTATATTTGACTAAAAATATTATGTTTATTTATAAATAAATTATGTAAAATAAAATATCGGACTCATTAAATTTTACCAACCAATTAGTAAAATATTTTACTTAGGAGGGGATAGAGAAAATATTTTACTGAAAACTGAATTGAGGGGTCCATATGTCAAAAGAAAATTATGCTCTTAATTTAAAATATGATAAAATAAGAAATAAATGTTACAAGAGTAGTTTATGTATTACTTAATTTTTTTCTATAAAATTGAATTGTAATCAAATAAGTTAATATTTTTTTAGTATTTTATTGCATTTTTCAAACACAGTAATATAATTTTTTCAATAAAATATGATTCCTGTAATATATTTCTGTAAAATATATTTTCAGTAATTAATTTTTTAAATAATCTGCCAGACACACTATAGGTTAAGTCAAAGATATTAAACGGATTTAACAACTAGATTCCCTGCAACATCACCTGAATTTTTTTTATTTCTTTTAAATAATTACATAAACTCCCAATATCATGAATCACTTTGGTATATATATATATATATATATATGAAATTAATCGTCAATCAAAAAATAATTAATATAACTTTGTTGTTGTGGATATGCCATAAGCACATGAAAGAGGCTATTAGTATATATATAAAAAATTGGTCGTCGGACTTTACCATAATAATATGTCAATTGATAAAGGCTAAAAATTAATAAAAAATCTCAAAAATAATTATAAATATCAGCTAATATTTATGACTAAATGAAGGCTGAGATTACAAAGAAATACACAATTTTGGATTTCACTCAAGATTTATATATGGTTTGAATATTCTTCTTTAAGTCTGTTAAAAAAATATATATTCTTTTTTATGGGAGGGGGAGGAGATGGAGATATCATAAATCTTTCCATAAAAAAACAGATGATGCATTGCTTAAAATAAAGAGAAGAAAGTTCTATTCTCCAATTCAAAAAGAAGGATTTTTATTTTTTATTTTTAAAAAAAGGGGCAAATTGTTTCGTGTTTTTAGTGCTTTGATTTGATTTCTTATAATGAAAGGGTCGTTTTCTTACCAAAACCCCATTAATATTTGTGCATTATTATGTTGGCAGATTCATTGTTCTTCATTAATTAATTTTGTGAGATATGTATTATAATTATAATGCGATAATATTATTATAGTCATTCTTTGGTTTGAAAATTATAATAATAATGAGGTTGCAATTAGATCTGACAGTATAATCAGATCTCGTGTTGCCATGGAGAAACAAAATGTCAATTACCCTAATATACTTTTATGTTTTATAATTTATTTTAACATTATATTATATCATTTAAAAATAATCTATTATATTAAAAAAAAATTCATAATTATACCTGCATATGAAATCTATCATTCAATACTAAAGATTACTCTAAATAACAATAAAAAATTATGTTGTTAAAAAAAATATAAGAAAATTAAATAAATAATTTTGACTAGATGACACCATTGTCAATAGTTTTAAAATTTTGATATAATAACTTATTTTCAAAAATAATAAAATTATAAAAAATAACAAAATTAAGAATGTAGACAGATCATAGAATAAATGGGGAAATTTTTGAAAAATTATAACATATAATGAATTTATAGAATGAAATGGGGTAATTTTTGAAAAATGGAAAAGAAAAAGAATATTATGTTGCTACTTTTTACAATATCTGTCTCATTTAAATTGTTACTTTTATAAAAAAAATTAATTTTACTTATATTGTTATTTTATAAAATTAATAAAAATTAATTGCTTTTTTTATTTATATTCTTGTTATTAATAAATTAATTAATTAGATAACAATAAAATATTTTTAATATTAATAAGTTAATAGAAAATATTTTAGTCTATTTAAAATAATTTTATATGATATTAAGATAATTTAATTATTTTTTTAATAAATATATATTAGTAAAATGATAATTTAAATTAGATCGACGTGATATGTGTTAAAGTCATTTTGCCCAACATATGCATGTGGGTGGTTATGGTCCCTCGACAAAGACTTTTTTTTCTCTTTTTCTTTTTTTTTCTTCGGCTTCTAATTTCGAAGCATTGATTTGGGAATTGAATTATGAAACTATATTAAACTACACAACCATTTGGGAGAGAATATTTAACATCCATTAATTGTTATTCAACTCTGAAATCAATAAAAGATAAATGCACATGATCACACTACACAAACTAATCTCAAATTCAAATTTCAGTTCAAATTAAGAAGCTTTATTAATATCCTAAAAAAATGTTTCATTTATTTTTAATGAGTTAATTATATTTATACACTAATGATTTTTTTCCTTCAAACAAAGTTCCAATAAAAAAAAATGTTGATAGCATGTCAAGAAGCATATCACTAAGCTAAATAATCTATTGATGACTAGATAAATATGCATCAATTTTTTAGGCATTTTTTAATCGAATTTAAATTTATTGTCCAATTAAATAAACACTTACAACATGTCTGCAAAAGCCAAACAAGAATGCTGATGAAGGGGTCACAGTAGAAGAGAATACATTGCTCTTTACCTGCTTCCCTTGGAGAAGCCATAAGAAACTTGCTTCAAATGCACTACTTACTCTGTAGTTATAATTTATCAGTTCAGTAAGCACCCAAAAAAAAAACAAATTATTGTTAATTACGTTACAAGCATAGAAATATAAATTCAACTTCTAGGCAGCATAACTTAGAAACTACAACAATTTTAATTATCATCATGGAACTATCTTCTAAGTAAAGCTGCAGGTAATAATTTTCTTAGCTTTTTTCTATAGGCAATCAGGGTTGATCCTAAAAATGGCCAACTTGTTACAACAGCAATGAATGCTATCAACCATATTGAACTTCCATTTCTTTGAGAAATCTGATTCAGGCATCTTCTAACAGGAGTAATTACATTTGAAACCTTGACATCCTGAGTGTTTTTATGCTGTTCAGAATCTGATGTAAAATCAGACCTTGCTTCTATATGATGGTCCTCTTGTCCTACAACAGAAATTATTTTGTTAGTTTTTTTCTGATGAAGATTATGTGATTTTCTCATGATCTCTTGTTAACTCACCACCTACTGCAGCAACCATTCCATCTTCTGCAATGTTCAAATATGGGCCCTGATCAAATAAAGGTCCCACCACGGATGCCTGTTTGCTGGTCGTTTGCTCCTGCAAATAGATAAAACAAGTATCAAGTGGAACAAAGGTCAGTACACAAGCAGAACGAAGAGAAAAGGAACTTGAACCAAAAATGTTGTATCCGATAATTCAACAAGATCAAGATTCAAAAAGTATTTACAACCATGACTTCCATATTTCGATAATGTTATTGTATCAGTTTGACAGGGAAAATCAGTGTATATAACAAATTACACCTTTTGTACATGCATGCAAGGACTAGAGTGTAGAACACCAAGAAATTCATCAACAGCCCTCACCCACCTGCAAAACAGAGAGATATGAAAGCAGAAATCAATAAAACCAAAGGCAATCATGTCAAAAATCAAAGGTCTGTGCAACTCTTTTCCTTGAGGATCATAATCTAGTGACAGCAAATGAATCTACTAAATAAATCTCCAATAACAAACTTATCCTAACATCATAGAACTTGCAACTACCACAAGCCAGCTGCAGTCAGTCCTTCAAAGAATGCCAGATGTCCTCCATGTTGTGGTGTGGCCAAAACAATGTTTTTATTTGCTCTGCCAAAAAGGAAGAAAGCATATAAATGCATGTCTCAGCACATAAGTACCTATATATATCAGATCAGACCCTCAGATAACATGATAATGGACTACTTAAGATGAAAAGTAATTTTGAAAAGGAAAAAAAATCAGTGTATCAGTGGCTCCACCTGCATTCATCCCAAGGAATGGCTTCCCTTGTACAGACTGGATCATCCAGAGCACTGATACAGAGCAGTGGAACTGCTACATTTGCAACATACTGGGAACTGCTACAATGCCTGTAGTATGTGTCCACAGTCTGAGAAAACAGCATGATATATTTGGTTACTGGTAGAAGAAAATAAGGAAAGTCTGAAGAACTAGATGAAAATGTCAGATGCTGAACCTCAAACTTCCCGACAAAGCAGGTTGCATAGTTGTCATAATCTCGAATAGATTGTGACTTTCAAAGAACAAGAAGATAATCAAGCAAAAAAGCAGCTGTTAGAGGAGACAATAAAGATGACACATGTATAACCACAATAATGTTAATGCGCATGCAAATATAAGCTATCATGAAAATTGTTATCAAGAAGATCCTAAGAAAGGAAATATAGTTTTGAGCATATTATGTAAGAGCCTAGCTGATGTAATGAAACTACATTCTAAGACTACTAACGTGTAAATGATTGTCAAGAATATGAGAAGAAACAAACCTTTTCTATGCCTTCCCAATTAGCAAGACGAGCAAACTGAGACTCATGTCTGCAATGACCATTTGGAATCTTTTCATATCAAATCAAGCACAAAATTCATCCAAATGCAGAGTACTGATGTTAAATTCATCTAAGATCATCAAAAGGAAAAGGAGTAGGAAATTTTGATGGCAACTTTACTAAGTATCATTATCTAGATTTCACCCCCTAACTCAATTGATAAGGTTAGCACACACGTACAATTTCGCATAACCTTGAAGGCCAATTGCTAGAGCCCTGTCATAGAACTTCTGCACCAGCCTGCGGCATATAAATCTATCACCAATCTGCGAAAGAAGGAAATAGTTAATAATTACAGAATGAACCAAACAATAGATTTGATGTGAAATGGAAAGGTAAACTTGGTGTATCGACTGACAGCTCTAAATGAACTGTTATTTTTTGAATTCAACGTACTCCCAAATAACCAGAATTGATATCTACAATATCTGTCCATATTAACCCGATGTACAGCAACTAGCAAGTAAGATAAACAAGCTCCAAGCATTATACAATTCCAACGAGAAAGAAGGCTTCATTCCCATTACTGATTTATTCTGAGTAGCAAACAGAACCTAGATATATTAAGGCCTTCCATGGAAGGTCAATGCCTATACAATCATGAGATAATTAATTAAAGAAATCAAATCAAAGTATCTTGTGGCATCAAATATATCATCTCCAATGTACAATTTTACATTTATATAATGCAAAGTTTTCTATTTCAAAGTTAAATGATAGAATTAGTCTGAAGTCCAGTTTGGTTCACTAAAAATGGATCCGATCAGAATCATAATGGGTGTTTCCAATTCCTTATGTTTGGTTCGCCTAACACTAGTCCAGAAATGGAATCCAAATCCCCATTTTGGGGAATCATCCATTCCCCTCGCTTCCTTATTAGTCACATTCCCATTCCCATAAAAATCAAGTCAAACATTTTTAATTTGGTGAACTGTACAATTATTTCTCATATGCTTATTCAAATATTAATATTAAATATATAAAATAACAAAATATATAAAAATAAAACATGAATACAAATATTAAATCAAATATTAAATGAATAACTTTAATTAGTTAAATTAAATATCAATAAAGAAAATGATCATTAAATTTATTTGTAATTAAATACTTGTCATTTTAAGAAATATAAAATAAAAATTAATTAATTAAACTAACATGAATTAATAAATAAGTTATTTACAAATAATAAAAATTAAAATAATTCTAAAATATTAATATAAAAAATAAATCTTTTTAACTAGAACAAGCTTATTAAATGGAATATGTATTTAACCAAATATAGGATTAAAATAAAATTAAAAACTTATTCAAAAAGTGTGACTATTTAAAATAGGTAAACATTTAAACATATGATCATCATAAAAAATATATATTATTAATCATATACATGTATATTAATAATAAAATTATAAAAATTTATTAAAAAAAGAATGTTCATTATGATTCCTGTACATAATAAACCAAATAGTTTTATAATGAATTGATTTCCGATTCCTTCATCTTTCTTATTGAACCAAACACTTACGAAAAACAAAAAACATTCCATTTTTTTATTCTGCTCCATTCTGCTTTTGGTTCTGATTTTGACTTCAGAGTTTGAATCAAACAGGCCCCAAATATGCAGAATAGAAAAGAAGAATTAGTGAAAAAAGTTAAGTTTACTTGAAACATTGTTAATTGATTGTACCCTTATGATGTTAAGTTGACTTGAAACATTAAACTCCTAAAGAGTGTTTTTTGTTAAGCTGAGACACTGACCAAGAGATCCCATGGATTACAAATGGCAGCAGCCCCTGCAACGTGAGTACTTTCACCATCCTCCCCAAGATATTTTACCTGAAAGCAAAATATTCAGAATAAAACATCAGCATAAAGATTAAGCAGTAAATAGTATAGCCAGATGCTACAAATTTTATCAAAAGATGATAATGAACAAATATATATTTAAATAATAATATGTTGCATTCAACAGCCAAAGACTAGTATGAACAACAAATCATCAATTTCAAACCTCATTATAAACGAGCAAGCTTCCTACACTAGTTAACAAAGAAACTCCCTTCACAAACAGTGAAACCAGTTTTCACTTCCATGATATGATTAACACTTCTCATTGAAATTGGCCAAATTACCAGTAATTACAAACTGACATGACTTTTTTTCGTTAAAAATGAAATGAAGGAAAAATCTGAACAGTCAATAATTTCAATTTTAAGGACTTGGCTCCACAGCCTCCAAAAAGGAGTTGATCAACCTCAGCAGAGTAGGTAGAGAACTTTTTCAACTCCGAACAGAAGCTTATGTCTGTATATGCTATAAAAGATAAATAGTACCTATGCTAGGAAGAGGACTTCATGGAAGAAATTTAGTTTCCAAAGGGACTGAAAGTTAAAGCAATGCATATTTGGAGGGAAAGTATGGGAAGGCATACCTTACATGATGAAAAAACCTTGATTAGACAAATAACGTTCCAAAATTGGAAGATAACTTATTTTTTTCCTCATTTCCTATTAACCAATTAATTGATGGCTACTAGATTTGTTCTGCCACATTCTGTTGGATACTTTATCTAGTCTAAAACAGACAAAAACACTAGCGTTTGTTTCCCAATGAGAGAAAATATTCCACAGAAGATAAATTTTTATCAATTTTTTCTTTGTAACTTCAAAAAAAGAGAGATAATAAAAGAAGAAAGATTATATGTGTAAGAGAGCCCCCAAACAACAGCTGTCAGCTAGCCCGCAATAGAAGAAGATTCGGCCAATGCAAAGGGAAATCCTGTGAAGTTCAGGAAATTAAATTCTCAAACATGCAAAATGAACTAAAAATAACTTACCAGAATGTTGGCACCAATGCTAGTTCCAACAACAAATAAAGGAGCCTTGGGAAATTCATGATTGAGATAATTAATGACCACCCGTATATCTTCGGTCCAGCCAGCATTGTAAAAGCAATCAGACTGCAAAGTATAAAATAAGAAGGAATCAAAATTCATGTTCAGTAAGAAAACATATATACTATCAAGCTTATTGGGAAGATCCCAACATGTCAAAACTTAACTGATCAGCTTTAGAAAATCTATATAACACAAATTAACACCAAGAGACAGTTTATGAGTATCTCTGTGTTGGCTATGGCAAATATGATTATCAGCCCTACATGCTAGTGCAGCCAATGTCTCATCAACTCATATTTAAGACCTCAACTAGTTCAATAGCAATTATCAACCAGTAGGCCAGGTACAACTGGATTTAAGCTAGACAAGGAGGGCAAATAATCCATAGCAACAAAGTGTTACTACTGCCATAAGATGTCAAGAATAGAACAACTACATAATTGTACGCTATGTCCGTAAGTTGAAAAGAAAAGTATAGGTCATATTTTACATTTTGTAACGTGAATTAATTATGTTTTCATTAAATTGAACAAAAGAAACTTACAGTAATTGAAACACCACCCAATCCTCGATGATTGCTAACAACCACGTTCCACCCGTGTTTTGCCATATGGAAGACAAAGTGCTTTATATACTACAGTTGATATATAAGAAAATCATGTATCAGTAACTGCATGAACACAAGCATACACATGTTTCATATGCTATAGTTCATATCAAAGAAGAAAACCCAGAATAATTGCAATATTATGAGTGTGCCCACATACATACATACATACATCACATGCACATACAACCATCCATTCATACTCTCAATCCATTTACCAGATTAGATAGCAGGTGCTTAAAACATTTAAGAAGGATAAAGGGGAATTAATTTGTTATTAAATCCCAGTTTCATATCTGTTATCATTTTTTCTTTTTTTGATCCTTTATATATTTACTTATGTTTAAGGGATATAATGTGAATAAAAAAGGGAATTATGAGACTTTTAGTTTTGACTGAAAGTTCCCTCATCTAGTTATCCTCATTTATTGAGTTGGAATAATGGGAAACAGCATCAGTCAGGTCTACAATGCAAATAGCTAATTAGAAATCTCATAAACTATTTTTAAGTTCAAAATTTTAACTTCCTGAAAGAAAGAAATGCTGTTTTCTACGTTATTCGGTTCTAATTGGATAAACAACTAAAGTTTCTGGTGTTTTCAGATGGAATGATTCATTGTTTTCAAGAAAAAGAATGTTTGAAATTGATTTCACAGATGCAAGTAAAATTAGGAAACATAAACTTCAAAACTCAAAAGGCATTCTGCTCGATGAAAAATATCAAGTTCTTCAAGTTGTCCACAATTAAGCAGCAAAGTATTGAGTTCAAGCCTAGATTTTCAAGTCTGCAGCTAAGACACTAAAAAAGTTAAACGGGTTATTATGCCCTTGCACTACCAACCTCTTATGTTCAAGAAATACACAGTAAGCCTATGCTTCCATAAATTGTTTTCAAGCTAACTTCACCCCAAATAAAAGATTAAAAAAAATAGCAAGAAACTGAACTTGTAGCTTCCAGAAGCACATAAGAGACATAAAATAATAATAAGAAGAAGAACAATAGAATTACATAGAGAATAACAGAGTTTCCACTTACAGCAGAAGCAGAGTCACTTGTCAATCCAGGAATAACAACCACAATGGGAGTTGTGTCATCTTTAGAAATGGCATTATTCATAAGAAAACCATCTCCTGAAACTGTAATAAAATTGAAATTTATTGATTGGAAACTAAAAAAATGTTCCTAATGGTGAAGAATAAAGAAGGAAGAATAAACACTTCAATTAGAAAACTGAAGGCAACCGTTGCCATATCTTAATAGCATAAACTATAGATGCCGATTATCAAAGAATTTCAGTTACCATCAGAATGCATCAGCCAGTCCAAAGCAATGGTTCCACCATCAGAAGCATTATAGATTTGTCTGAAACCCCATTAAAATAGAAGTTTATTTGACTCAAATCAACCCCAAAAAAGAAATTAGGGAGAAAAAAAAAAAGAGCGCAAATAATAGTCATCACCTTCTATAACTGAAAACAGGAGGCCTTCCAAAGAAATTCAAGAAACAAGTTTGGAAATGAGGACTGGAAAGCCAAGGGGTTGCCAAGTACCTAAAACAAACCAGAGAATTAAGAAGACAAATTTCAAAAACAAATGCAAAATAAATTGATTCTTTCCACATTGAATTGAAGAAAAAAAAAAAGCTACAACTTTTCACCTGCCGTGAAGGATTTTACACTGGGAAACGACGCCGTTGTAAATTGGAGATAAGGGATTGTAGGTAAGGCCAATGGAGGTTCCACGAAATAATCCAGAGAAGAAATCATGAAAGAAATGGAACTCGAAGAAATTGTATAGAAAAACAAATGACAAAATCACAAAAGCCAAGAGATAATGAGAAATTGGAATCAGAGAAAACGCATTGAAGAGAAGAACATAGGGATATACAGAAGAAGAAGAAGAAGAAGAAGAAGAAGATTGATTAATGATGGTTGAGAAATCCATCGAGGAAGATTGATAATCAGAAGTTATGGTTTGATCAGGTTTTGATTTTGTTTATAACTCCAGGAAATTTGGGTTTTGTCAAGTGAGACAGATATCAGTTAGAAAAGGGACATGCGGGCCATGGATTTTGTACGTTATTAATGTGCACGAATCGGATTCATGTCCCTGCATACCTACCCAATGGCAAAATAAGATTTTAAATTATCATATTAATATTCTATTAATATTATAATTTAAATTTTACTTTTATAATTTGCCGAATTTACGAATGAAAACATAAATACGATATATAAGAGAATTTTTCATTAATTAAATATATATACATTTAATTTTGCATTTTATTAATTTATCATTTTTATATTTATTTGATTTGCTTTTCTCGATTTTTTATAAATTTCTAAATTTAGGATTTTATTCTATAGATTTGATTGTAATAAATTTATTGTTTCAACGAAGTGAAGAGGGATTGCATTATGTGTTATATATAAACAAAATTATGAAAAAAAATTATGGAACGAAAAATCAAAATTAAACTTTTTTTTATTATTTTACTTTTTTAAAGAATTTCCAAGATTTTTCTTTCTTTCTTTGCAAAAACAGAAAATTAATCAAGCAAATTAATGAAGTCATAGTTGATGACCTAATAGGCTAAAATGCCAGAAAAGTCAGACCTAATGTATCAGAAAAGTCGTAGAAAATTGTCTTAAATGGAATATCAACTAATCATAATTATCAGTTCAATGCTAATTGCACTACAAGCACGGAAATGGAAATTTGCACTGGTAGGCAGCATATCTTTGAAAATACAACAAAATTTTCATTGTCATGATGGAACTATTTTCCAAGTAAAGCTGCAGGTAATAAAATTTTTTTTAGCTTTTTTCTATAGATAATAAGGGCTGATCCTAAAAGTGGCCAACTAGCTATAAAAGCAATGAACGCCAGCAACCATATTGATTTTCCGTCTTGCCGAGAAATCTGATTTAGTCGTCTCTAACTGTAGTAGTTACATCAGAAACTTTGAGATCCTGGATTTTCTTGAGCTGTCCGGAAATTTGAGCAGTTTCTGATGCAAAATCAGACCTTGCTTCTATATGCCAGTCCACTTGGCCTACAACACAAGTCATTTTGCGATTTTATTTTCTTGTGATCAAGCTTCTGTTTTTTTTTTTTCCAAGTCTTTCAGAGAGATGATCTTTTGTTTACTCACAACCCATGGCAGCGACCATTCCATCTTCTGCAACATTCAAATATGGGCCCTGATCAATTGAAGTTTCCTCGTATGAACGTTTGCTAGTAGGTTGCTCCTGAAATACAGAAAAAGAAATAAGTATCAAATGGCAAAAAGGCCAGTAAATTACAAATTGTGGAATTAGGAGAACAGGAACAGATCTAATGAGCCTCAAATGTTACATCCAATGATTCAACAAGATACATGACTTGTACATCTGATAATGTTATTTTGACAGGATAGGTAAAGAATTGCACCTTCTGTACATGCATGTAAGGACTAGAATGTAGAACTCCAAGATATTCATCAACAGCCCTCACCCGCCTGCAAAACAGAGAGAGTGAAAAAGAGAAAAGAAGATTTTGTTTTTTGAAAAATAAAACAGCGTTATTCATTAAGGATCACAAGTTAGTGACAGCACATGAATCTACTGAACATTTCTCCAATACAAATTATATCCTAATATCATAGAACTTGTATGTACCATAAGCTAGTTGCAGCCAATCCTTCAAAGAATGCTATATGTCCTCCATGTTGTAGTGTGGCCAAAACAATATTTTTATTTCCTCTGCCAAAAGGGAGAAACATGTAAATGCATGAATTAACCATACTTATTATCAGATCAGGCCCTCAACGTAAGAAGACAATAAGAGGGAATAACTGAGAAAAAGAAAAAAAACACAGAAATTCAGTGGCTCCACCTGCATTCATCCCAAGGAATGGCTTCCGTTGAACAAACTGGATCATCCAAAGCATTGATACACAGTAATGGTACTGACACATTTCCAATGTAATGGGAACTACTAGAGCACCTGTAGTATGTATCCGGAGTCTGGGGAAACAGTATGATGTTTTGGTTAATCACAGAAGAGAAGAAAAATTGAACAACTAGATGAAATCATGAAAATTTCAAATGCTGATACCTTAAAATTCCCAACAAGGCAGGTTGCGTGGTTGTCAAATTCTCGAATATAACGTGACTATCAAAGAACAAGAAGAAAAGCAGTTGTTAAGGAACAAAAAGACAATATATGTGTAAACACAACGATGTGAATGTCAAACACATATTATGTGAAATATCAGGTATCATGAAAATTATTGTCATGAAGATTATAAAATTATGAGAAAAAAGGATTTGCACAAGAATCTTCATGAGGCATAAAGTTAAGATACAGAATTTTCTCTTTGTCAAACACATTCATGGGAAGTTGAGAGTTTTAATCTTAGATAAGTAATGAACTTGACTTTAGTTACTCTAGATATGAGAATAGCCCATTCATGACCATCAACATAAGCACAAAAAAATTTGTATCACTCGCATCTGAAGAGTAGTACATTTACAAGTTATTAATTTCTAATCAACAACTAGATGACAGTTAAACCATTTTACTGTCTCCATCAACCTTAAAGAAATGTTAACAGAAGAACTGATTCTTCTCGTCCTTAAATCCAGTACAAAGAAAATTGCAGAACCATGATCATACACCTAGCAATTTGAAAAAATGCCAGTGCACATCACGCAATAGGACAGATGATTAAGACAATCTCAAAATGGTAATATGACATGTGCAATCTTAAAAATAGTAAAATCTTCATTATTATCAGTGTTTGTCTTGTGATTCATCAAACCAAGAATATCATGATATTTGAGTTTTATTTGTCACCAAGTCACCAAGATGAACGTGCCAACCAAGATATTGACTGATAATAAAACTATTAAGAAATCCCACTAAATGATATTTTTGTAGCAGTATTCATTGATTATAATAGATGCAAATGCCTAGGAACATGGCAAAAGAAGAGAAAGATATAAGATACTACTGAGCTAAATCCAATCACACAAACTCTTCTGCGTGGTTTACAAGCTTGTGCTGACAATAACTTCTCAAAAACAACGTTTTAAAATATCCTAATGTCTCTATGCCAGACTGGAAACTAAATTGAAATGGAATATAAACCAACTGAAAAGGCTGAAAGTCACAATAGAACAGAGCAATTCTAGCAAAGAGCTACTTTCTTTGCTCTAACAATTTGACTTCTAACGTGTTCACACCAAATTCTCTTGCTGCAGAAAATTATCAAGAATTTGTGAAGAAACCAACCTTAATTATGCCTTACCAATTAGCAAGATGGCTAAGTTAAGACTCATGTCTGCAATGACCATTTGGAATCTTTTCACATCGAGTCAATCGAAAAATTCATTCTAAAGCTTAGAGCATTGACATTTAAATTCATTCTGAAATCCATTGAAGGAAAAGGAAAAATGGGAAGTTTTGATGGTAATTTTACCAACACTAGCTATATATAACCCTCAATAACTAAATTGAAAGGTTTAACACACACATACAGTTTTGCATAATTTTGAAGGCCGGTTGCAACAACCCTGCAATAGAACCTTTGCAACAGCCCACGGCATAAAAATCTATCACCAATCTGCAAAAGAAGAAAATAATTAATAATTTATAAAATGAAAGAAAAAATAGATTTTATGTGATATGAGCAGGTAAACTTCATGCATCTACTGACAGTTCTAAATGATGTGTTATTTGTTGCATTGGTCTTAGTCCCTCATAATAAGTATGTATATATGCAAGAAATGAGAGAAATTTCTACCCTCGTTATGTTAACACTACTTCAAACATTGAAGTCCCTCAGACTTTTTTTTTGTTAAGCTGAACACTGACCACAAGATCCCATGGATTACAAATTGCTGCAGCCCCTGAAATGTGAGTCCTCTCCCCATCCTCTCCAAGATATTTTACCTGAAAGCAAATTATTCAGAATAAAAAATCAGCATAAATATTAAGCCGCTAATAGTATTGCCAATGCCATAGCCTCCAATTTATACTTGACTAGCCTTAGGCAGAGCCTGGGATAGAGAATTTTTTCAACCACAAGCAGAAAGCTTATTAATTTGAAATATGATCTCAGCATATTGAAGGACTACAAATATGTATATGCAATAAAAGATAAATAACCTACACTAGGAAGAGGACTGCATGAAGGATATAGACACTTGCATCTCTGTTTCCCCATGGGAGGAAAAGTTCCATATAAATACCATAATTATCATTTCTTTTCTTTCCAAATCTTAAAAAGAAAGATAATGAAAGAAGGAAAGTATATCAGTAAGAAAAGCCTAATTGAACACAACAACAACTCTCAGCTAGCCAGCCAAAGAGGAAGAATTTGGCCAAAACACTGAAAGATACCCGGTGAAGTTCAGGAAATTAAATTCTCAAAGCATACAAAATGCATCAAAAACAACTCACGAGAACATTGGCACCAACACTAGTTCCAACTGCAAATAAAGGAGCCCTGGGAAATTCATGATTAAGATAATTAATGACTGCCCGTACATCTTCTGTCCATCCAGCATTGTAAAAGTAATCAGACTGCAAAATATAAAATAGAGAGAGAAACAAAACTCATATTCAGTGAGAAAACGGGTTGGGAAGGAGCAACAAAGAACATTTAGCCATATCCAACAAAAGATCAAGGATACACCAACTCTGAAAGATTAAGTGCATAAGATATTACTTTTCACACAAAGGAATAGCAAGAATTCATAGTTGACAGAGTCTTCTGCATTTGAAGCATTAAGCAATGAAAATCTATGTTAGATGAAGATATTTTACATAAGAACTGATTTACAAATCACTGCAGGCAAAAAAGTCACCTATCAATATAAAAAGGAAAGGCAATATTCTTCAAATAAATTAGTTCACTGTAAATATAATCGAGCATCATGTCCACACAGATCGTTGTAAATCACCTAAATCACCATATCAAATATATGACTTGATCAAATAGCAGTTTTGGTCCACATGCTACACCGAAAGCTCAAGGAGTTAAAAAAAAAGAAGCATAATTGTATTTTACATTTCTTAACCTGAATACATTATGTATCCATTGAACTGGAAGAAATAAACTTACAGTAATTGAAACACCACCCAACCCTCGATGATTGATAACAACAGTATTCCAACCACGTTTCGCCGTGTTACAAAGTGCTTTATATACTGCAGTAGATATCACATGAGAAAATCATGCATCATTAACTCATTGCATGAACGCAGATATACACACGTATACATATCATGTGCAAGATGTTTCATGTACTATAGTTCATATCAAAAAACATAACTAAGTATGATTGAAATACAGCAAGTATGCAACAAGCACATAACTATCCATACTTGTTAAAAAATAGGATGTCTTGAATTCTTAGCGCCCCTTTTTTGAAGTAAAAAATTTCCATAAATATGTTAAGTCCTTAGTTATAATTCTAACAAGAACATTTTCTTTTAAATAAAATAAAAATAAACGATTAGCTCAATGGTTTATCATATTAAATTTTAAGCATTCCAATTTAATGTTCTATAATTTTAAACAATCTGCCATAAGAATCTACTATTAAATAATGGTTTTATAACTTGTACAGCTGTTGCGCTCTAATAAACACTACTAAAGCTACGCTCGCAAGTATACGAGGCTGCTATAGTATTTTGGTGAACACCTCAAGGTCGTCTCTCAAGGAAGCTAGATAAGCTAATTATTTATCAAATAGTAATAAACAAATTATCAATTAATAGTCTTTGATTTATAAAATTAAATTGCTAAACAACTAATGAAATCAGAAAAGAATTGAATTTATAACAATGAAAGAAAACTGAACAGATATGTTGATTCACTTAATAGAAAAGCTTAGGGTTTGCACTTCTCTACTAATTTATATGTATGAACGGTTATTCCTCTCAATTGATTTAATTTCAAAGATCAGATTTCAAGCAACTTAATTAATCGAATTAAGGAAATAAGCTCTCGCATTCAAACCTTTTTCAATTAATCTTACTACAATCAAAATGATCTTTTCCTTAGGTTTATATTTCTAATTCACCTAAGTCCCTAATTAAATTATTCCAGTATTAGATTTCATTTCTCAATCCTTCATCTGAATACCTAAAACACATAATTAGTGGCCAATCAATTATATATTAACATTAATCCATTCAATTAAGGATAAAAGAAATAAACCAATTAAGAGAAATAACCAATTCATACAATCATAGTAGATTCATACAAACCCTAGACTAGATCGAAATTAGTTCATAGTAAAGCTATCAAACAAATTCATCTTATTAAAATTCAAAGAAATTAATTTAGACATTAAAGAATTCATAAATAAAATTTCAATGAAACTTAAGAAATAGAGTTCAAGAACAAAACCCAATTACAATCTTCTTTTGGCTTCTGAAGAATCTCTTGCTCAGATTTTTGCTAAAAGAATAATGCAATGGCTAGAACTAATTTGATCTAAAGTGTTTGAATGAAAGTGACATCAATCTTTGATAGTTTTCTTGTTTCAGAGATAAATTCTTAGAGAAATATGAAGAACGGCTGCAGAAAAAGTATAGAACGGCTGAAAACCCCCGTCTCCCCTCTTGCCCTAATCTTCTCTATTTATACAAATCCCTTAGCTAAAAATTTGCGTAAGCTCGTATTTGGGTGCTGGGTGTGACACGGCCACAAGCTTGGCCGTGTCAGTGGCTTGGCGGTGTCACTTGAGTGTGTCTTCTTCTGCTTCTCTTTTGTTCTTTGGCATGATATGGGACACGGCCAAGCTTGCTGGCCGTGTCATGTGACACGGCCAGTGGCTTGGCCGTGTCTCCTGGGTGTGTCAGCTTCTGTTTCTTTTCTTTGGTTCTTCCTTGTTCTTTGGCTCAGGATGGGACACGGCCAAGCTCCTGGCCGTGTCATGTGACACGGCCAGTGGCTTGGCTGTGTCACTTGAGTGTGTCAGCTTTTGTTTCTCCTTTCCTTCCTTTCTTTTCTTTCTTTGGTTTCTTTGGTTTTGGTCTTCAGGTGAGACACGGCCAGTGGCTTGGCCGTGTCAGCTTCTGCCAAAATTTCCTTTGAGGTGACACTGCCAAGCTTGATTTGGCTTGGCCATGTCTTGCTTGATTCATACTCTTCTTTCTTTGTTTTGATCTTCCAAGGGAGTTTTTTGCACTTTAACCTAAAACAAACTTTAAACAAAAATCAAAATGAAATATTAACTAAAAACACATAAACATCATACTAAAAACTAGTACAAAAATGATCTAAACACTGGGATAAATTAAAACTACCAAAATGATGAAATTACTAAATAAACATATTAAAACTACCAAAATGCATGAAGAAAACAATAATTATCATAATAAATAAATAACAATTTGAGGACAAAAACTAATAAAACAACAGCTATTATAATATACTATCATATTATTATAACTATTATACTTGTATTTTTTCGTATATGAATTTTTCTATTATAAATTCATAATGAAAACAACAAATTTATACACATTGATAAGTGAATTTAATCAAACAAAAAACTTAATTTGTATATTATATAGTATGTTTTGTATCAACAACAACAACAACAACTAAGCCTTAATCCCAAACAAGTTGGGGTCGGCTGTATGGATTCTCAACAAAATAAGCTCAAAAGACACCAAAAAAGATACTCCAGCCTTAGGCCCCTTCCAAGACACGGATTTTACGTCTCCATTCAAGTCTGTCATTAATCAAATCCGCATCAAGATCTAAGGCACGTAAGTCTCTTGCTATC
Source organism: Garcia nutans (assembly GCA_947685225.1). Taxonomy (NCBI): domain Eukaryota; kingdom Viridiplantae; phylum Streptophyta; class Magnoliopsida; order Malpighiales; family Euphorbiaceae; genus Garcia; species Garcia nutans. The sequence goes on along the minus strand of CANTUV010000019.1, from coordinate 39,812,858 downwards.
ACCTCCTTCCACACAGTTCTAGGTCTGCCACGACCTCTAGCCCCCTCAATCAACAAATTCTCACACTTACGAACCGCAGCATTAGGAGGTCTTCTTAAAACATGCCCATACCATCTAAGTCTTCCTTCCCTCACCTTATCTCCGACGTCCGCTACTTGGACTTTTTGTCGAATATGAACATTCTTAATTTTGTCCAGTCTGGTATGTCCACACATCCATCTTAGCATCCTCATTTCTGCCACACTCATCTTATGCAAATGTTGTCCTGTTGGTGCCCAACACTCACTACCATAGAGCATCGCAGGTCTAACAACCGTCCTATAGAATTTACCTTTCACTTTCAGAGGTATTTTCTTATCACATAGAACCCCAGTCGCATCCTTCCACTTCAACCACCCTACCTGTATTCTGTGAGCCACATCTTCATCTATACGGCCATCATTCTGGAACACCGAACCTAAATATTTGAAGTGCTTGGTTTTAGGAACCAAAACTCCATCCAACTTAACCTCATGTTCCTGCTTCTTCCTTAGACTGAACTCACAGTGCATATATTCCGTTTTACTCCTACTTAACTTAAAACCCTTGTCCTCGAGGGTTTTTCTCCACACTTCCAACTTACGGTTTACACCAGCACTAGTCTCATCAATTAAAATAATGTCATCAGCAAACAACATACACCAAGGAACATCGTCTTGTATGCTTCTAGTTAGCTCGTCCATAACCAGAGTAAATAAATATGGACTCATGGCCGAACCTTGATGCAATCCGGTAGTAATAGGGAAAGCCTCAGTGTCTCCACCAGGTGTTTTCACACTAGTGGATGCATTCTCATACATGTCCTTGATGATGTTGATATATTTGCCGTTGACTCCTTTCCTCTTCAAAACCCACCATAACACTTCTCTTGGTACTCTATCATAGGCTTTCTCCAAGTCAATAAATACCATGTGGAGATCTTTCTTCTTCTCTTGATACAATTCTATTAGTCTTCTTAGAAGAGAAATAGCCTCCATGGTAGATCTCCCTGGCATAAACCCAAACTGATTCTCCGAAACTCTTGTAAGCTTCCTCAATCTGTGTTTTGTATCAAAAATAAAAATTTAAAATAAACGGTAAATTTGTGCAAAGCGTGAGCTAATTTATTAACATATGTAAATTAATATTTTCAAACAAATAATCTTATATTTGATGTTATTTTAGTTCACATTTTAGCATATAAACTTAAATGTATAGAAATTAGTCCCCCTTAAAAAAAAATCAATCTTTTTATAGTAAAAAAATACACAACGCATTCGATGCTTCCATAAATGGTTACAAGTGAACTCACTCCCAAATAAAAAAATTAAAAAGAGGAAACAGCAAGAAATTGAACTTGTAGTTCCAGAAGCACATAAGAGACATGAAAAAAAAAGTTAGAAGAGAATTATAAAGAGTATCTAACTTACAGCAGCAGAAGAGTCACTTGTCAAGCCAGGAATCACAATCACAATAGGAGTTGTGCCATCTTCAGGAATGGCATTGTTAATGAGAAAATCATCCCCTGAAACTGCAATAAAATTCAACTTTATTGATTCGAAACCCAAAAAAGAAAAAAGAAGTTTCTAATGATGAAAATAGAAAGAAAAAATAATAATAATAAAATTGAAGGCAACCATATTCATATCTTAATAGCATATATAAATATTAATAATTATCAAAGAATTTACAGTTACCATCAGAATGCAATAACCAATCCAAAGCAATAGTTCCACCATCAGAAGTAACATAGATTTGTCTGAAACTCAATACACATACATTTATTAGATATAAATAAAAATCTCAAATCAGAACCATAAATAAGCAATTAAAAAAAAAGGTGCCAAAAAAATCATCACTTTCTAAAGCTGAAAACCAAAGGCCTCCCAGAGATACTGAAGAAACAAGTTTGGAAATGAGGACTGGAAAGCCAAGGAGTTGCCAAGTACCTAGAAATTTCAATCCCAGATAAAAAAACAAGAAAATACAATTTTTTTTTTTCAAAAACAAAGGCTACATTGATTTATTCCCAATTGAAAATAAGAGCTTTGACTTTTTTCACCTGCCGTGAAGGATGTTACAGTGGGAAACGACGCCGTTGTAGATTGGAGATAAAGGATTGTAGACAAGTTCAATGGAAGTCCCACGAAACCCCGAAAAGAAATCTTGAAAGAAATGGAACTCGAAGAAATTGTAAAGAAAAACAAATTAGAAGATCACAAAAGCCAATAAATAATGGGAAATTGGTATAAGAGAGAACCAATTGAGGAGAACGGTATAGGGATATAGAGAAGAAGAAGAAGAAAAATTATCAATTGAGGTGAAGAAATCCATCAAAGAACAGAGAGAGTGTGTACGAAATAAGAAAACTTTATGGGTTTTTTATTTTATTTTTATTTTTTTGAGTTTGGATTAATATTTGGGCGGTTAGATTTGGATGATGTTGATGTATAAGGGAATGATTGGAATAAAATAATAAATTATCACTTCCCACATTTCAAAGGTGATTGGATCTTCAAATTCCCAAAAAGTTTTGATCTTTTTTCTGGAATTTAGATTGGGAATCTAGGTCCACTCAATATTCTTCGTTTTGTTACTATTATTATTATTTTTTTCGAAAGGCTGTTCTTTTATTATTTACTATTTATTTTTAAGTAATAACAGGGAAAATTAATTTTGAGTTGCCCAGAAAAAGTGCAATTATTATATTTTATATATTTTTTATTATATTTTTACTTTGTATCATGTTAAAATATAATATGCTTGCATAAAAATTAGTTTATTCAGTGAAAAAAAAAGAATATCCAAATATATGAATAATTATTCAATTATTAACTAAAACACATTGTCAACAAATTAAAAAAATAAATTGTTTTCATATATTTTGAAATTTAATTTTTTAATTTATAAATTGGTTTAAATGTATGCCTTATGTTTTATTCATTAAATAAAAATTAATTCTCAAATGTTAAATTTTAAAATTTGAAATTAGTTTATAAAAAAATGAAAAAATATAATTCATCTTTTAAAATTTAAAAATAAAAATTGAATATATTGTAACAATAAATTATTTGTTTTATAATACAAAAAATAAAAAATAAAACCGACAAAATGATATGAATCACACATCCATTTTTTAAATTTTCAACATAAAATTTAGATAGATAAAGGAAGAAAAGAGAGAGAGAAAAGAAACAGGAGCAGGGGCAAAAATACTAAAGTTAGAAGGAGAGCAATATATATATATTATTAAAATTTTAAAAATATTTAATTATTTTTTTAATTTTTAAAAAAATATATAATATTTTTATTTCATCTTTTTATATTAAAAGTGTCTGATTTTGACTCTAAAAATAAAAAGATCAAGAAGCATTAATGGAAGTATATGTCATTATCAAAAATCAATTAAGTCACAACTCGAGCAAGCACCCACTGTTACACGCCACAGAATAAAAGATATCAGATAAATTGATTGTTAGCTGATAGCTTTCAGCGACTGTCAGTGTCTAGTAAACTTAACTAGCTGTCCTTTACCATTTTTATAAAGGATAAGTTATTATTTTATTCATATAATTAAATTTAATTGGTGAAATACTTTTTTTAGCCATGGATTAGTGAAACACTTCATTATTCTAAAAGTTGATATGTTTTAATTCGTTTTAAATATATATATATATATATATATATATAGTTAAAGTCTTGTAAAGAACTAAAATGATCATCATTCTAATTAAAATTTTTCACCAATATTAAACACTAAGGTGATAATTTATTAAAACAATTCATTACTGTGTTTGATAATACAATTCAGTTCTTAAAATTTAAACTTTTTTAATTTTCAATTATTTTAAATTTATTTTTTGATGAAAATAAAAAAAAACTATAAATATTTATTTAATTCGAGTGAATGCGTTAATTTGATCAAATCTTAGAAATAAAATTATAATTTATTTTTGTATAAATTCTCAATTTCATATGTTTAAAAATTTTAATTTCATTATCCATAAAATAGAAATTTAGATGGAGCATAAATGAAAATTGTTTTTAATAGGGAAAAAAATTATGAGATTGTCCTTAAGTTAAAAGTGTTAAGAAATTATATAGAAAAAATGCATATTTTAGCCCCTAAATTTTAGGTTTGTTGTAAATTAAGCTCATCAATTTCTATTTAGTTAAATGATGAAATTGATCCTTTATTTGACAATTAAGCGCGTGTGGCTCAAATTTCGGTAAAATTGCATGAAACATTAAATATGTCATGCAATCAAAACGGTGAGTTTTGACATTCAGATGAAATTGGTAGGTTTTATTTTGATTTAGCCAAAACGGAGATAAAATCATTAAATTTAACATTTCAATCCCTAACTTTCTCTGTCGAAAATGCACCTGAGGTTGAAGGAAGAAGCACTCACCTACCTGAGATCAAACTAAGAGTAACAATGTGGAGTGAAGCAGATGACGATGGATCAGCTTTGGCTCGCCAAATAGAGATAAGAAATGAACAATTATTGCGAGATAAACTCTCATCGATGCGAAGTCTACCTCAAAGATTTGTATTTGCCTATTCGAATGAGCTTTGCCAATGTGGTAGGATGCCTGTTGTGAGGATGTCTTGGACAGTTAGAAACCCAGGTAGACATTTTTGGGGTTGCTCCTTCAGAGAGGTAAGTTAAATCTGTAGAAACTCAGGTATCTTGTATTTGTTGTAATTTTTTGTAAATGAAGTTGAATCTGTAGATTGTTATTTATTAAAAATTATTATTTGACTTTTTGAATAAGGCAGGGTTCGGTTATGATTATTTCAAGTGGGTTGATAATAAATGACCAGAGTATGTGGAACTATTGATGAATGAGATGCGAGACACAATTGAGGAGTTGGTGATTGAAAGAAACAATGTTCCAGATACATAGGTCGTAGTTCATGCAAGAGGAGAGTATGAGGAAGGATTAAGGGCTGAAATTATTGAACTTAAACAGGGGCGAAGCCAGGCTTTGAAATAAAGGGGACAAAATTTTTTTTACAAATTATGGTTTTCCCCGTAATTATTTATCTCTCCTTTTATTTTAATAGTATTTTATAAATTTATTAATTTATTAATAATATATTTTTATTATTAAAAAATTAATTAATAAAAAATATTAATATATATGTGTACAGAATTTTAAATTTATAAGATTGTTCATTACAAAAATAAAATAAAGTGAAAAAAATTAAATAATGAATATAATTTCTTAAAAAATAATTAAAATAAATGAGTTCTTTAATTCATTAAATGTGTTCAAATTAATTTAGTTAAAAAATTTATCTCTTTTTTTTTGCATTTGTATAATATTAATATTTTATCAATTTTTTAAAAGAGAACTATTGCTTATAAAATAAATAATTTATTGTAATTTTTTTACTTCTTGTAAAAATTAAAAAAAAAGAGGGGGCAATTTAAAATTTTTAAAGAATTAATAAATAATTTGAAAATTCTTAAAAAATATTATATATATACTTATTTTCAAAAAGAGAAGGGGGCCCCCTTCTCATTAAAGTATCTTTGACCCTGAACTTAAAGATAAGCTACAAGAAATGAAAGTTAGGTGCACAATGTATAAGCTTATGGCATTGGCTTCTTTGGGTGGCTTTTTGTTATTTACATGGTATAGGTCTTAGATATTATGTATTGGCTATAGGTGATTTTGTGATAGCTAAATTAATAGCTTAATGTAATATTGGTTAGGAATGTGTTAGAAAACATAGTTGATAACAAACTCTTGCAGGTTTTGACTAATTTGTAGGTATTAGGTTATTTTATAATTCAAGAAAATTGCAACTGTTGTTGAATTTTCTCTTGTTACATGCAATTAAATTATTGAATTATGTTTGTTTATCATATATGTGCAAGTGCATTACATTCTTTTAATCTCAAGCCATTTGTAGAATGTGAAGGAGATGAAACTTCTTATCTCAAGCCATTTGTAGGCTGTAAAGAAGATGGAACCATTTACATACCAATAGCAGTTGATTTTCTTTGTTCATAAAGTTAAAATTGCAACAAAAACTCAACAAAACCTGTCCAAAACCATTCATAACCATCCTTAAAGCACTTAAATCCATTGAAAACAGAATTATTAAATTCCATTCAAAACATTGCAAAAAAACCAATTGCAGAATTTGATCTAGATCTTCCATATTGGCTTTGCTTGATTATCTTTGTCAGTTTGATTGCTGCTTGTTCCTCCATAGCAAAATATTGGTTTTTGACTTCCTGACAGCAACAAATGAATTGCATACATCATTAATGGATTGTATTATAAATACTTGTAAAGAAATTACAGTTGAGATTGCATTACATGCATGCCAAGTTTCAACTCTAATCGCCATGGAAATGTTACAGCCCATTCCATTTAATTTATGATGTAAAATCTTACTCGTAGACCACACTCTTGTGCTTGACTGACTTGCAGTTGTCAAGCTTGCTACTGTGCCTGATGATTGAGCATTTATCTATGGGTGATTGCATCTTCTTTTATAGTTAGAATTTTCATCCCTCATTGGTTGGTTATCTGTTGTTTGCTTTTTAGTTCGCTTTGCAACTGGCTAAGTGGCAGCATCTAATGTAGATTTTCTAGTAATTCCACTAGTCCTTTTTGTAGATGTGCAAAATTCTCTAAATATCTCTCTTGGCTCTACTCTCTTAGAAGTAGTAAACTCATGCAATTATATACATATATTCTGTTAAAATCAAAATAACATATTGTGTTACATAATTTCCAAACCTTCAAGTACCTGTGAGACATTAGTTGTTTGGCTTTGACTTATACTTTTCTTTCCATTCTTTGGTTGTATATCTTGAGACTGCTAAAGGCATATAAAATTAATGATTTATCAAGCCATGCATGATTTTGTATTTGTATGACTTACATTTCTCCTAGGGCAGCCCCTATTATTATGTCATTGACACTTGCAAACTCTACAAGTCATGATTTTTCCACTCCTAGATAATTTATCCACTTTCTTAATTTCATCTTTTTCTTTCCTTCTATTCTTTTTAGGCCTTCCTGGCATCTTCTTTATTTCGGGTGGAAGAATTCTTTCCTGGCCAGTCTCTGTCTAATGTTTTTTTTCCATTTACACAATGAATCGTATTGGAATATGCCTTAAGATACACAACTTTACTATACCATGGACTGACATAATGCTCTACTTGGTTAGAAAAGTGATAAATTGCACAACATACATGCTGGCATGGAATGCCTATTAAGTCCCAATCTTTGCATGTGCAAGTTTGCTTCTAGATATCAACTGTGTGTTTTATCCTTGTCAAACAAGGATGTCACTTCATAACCCTTATCTCCATCCCATTCCATAACCCAATCATAAGACTTTACCTTATTTTTCTCAAGTCCGTCCATTGCTTTTGGAGAAATATCTGAAATCCAAGTCTGGGTACTGTCCTTTTTACTTTAAAGCTTGTTCATCACTTGAATTCGAATTTCCTCTAACATTGTTATGACTGTCTCATATCTCGGCTCAAGTATCTACCCATTGAAGGTTTCATTCAAGTTATTGTCAACCACATCACATTTAACATTTGTGTTAAAAAAAGCCTTGCACCATATCTCAATTTCATAAGTCAGTGCATGCTCCACACAACCTTCTCCAAGTTGTCCTAAAGCTTTCATATTCTCCTTAGCATCAATCGCATTTGTAGACTTGGCAACATTTCAAAATGCAATCTTCCTCTCCTCTCCCCCATATTTTTTTGCCTAATTTGCATACATGTGTCTTGCACACATTCTATGCTCTACCCTTGGAAACAAATCTGAAATTATACTCTCTAAACCTTATCAAAATGAACACTTGTATCAGTAGCTAAAATATTAATAAAATATATTTGAATGTAAAATTACAAGTAAGAACATAACACATACTTTTTGCATCTCAGAAATAATAGTCAATCCATCTCCTTCTTTAAATGAAAGGTCATGCTGCAAACATCTTAGAAACCATGTCCATGTACTCTTGCATTCAACCCCAACTACACCCCATGCTATAGGAACCATTTAATTGTTTTCATCTCTTCCTACAACACATAACAATTGACCCTTACAAACACCTTTAAGAAAACACCCATCAACCCCTAAAATTCTCCTGTAACCAGCTACCCACCATTTCTTACATGCTTCAAAATAGACATAAAATGCAAAGAAAAGAGGCCTCTAATTCTCATCATCACAAATCGTCTTTACAATGCAAGTACTTCTAGGATTAAATCTGTTAATCTCAGCTACATAATCATGCAACAATGCATACTTAATTTTGCAATCGCTTATAAGCTCATTAATCACTTTTTTCTTTACACTTTTTACAACACCATAACTAATATTAAGCTTCAAATTAGTCCTTGTAAATTAGTCCTTGTAATTTATCTCAAATCCTTCAATCTTATACAAGGTTGTGATGTAATCCTATAGCACTTATGGCGTGGATTGTATGTTTTGTCATTTCTCTCCATACTCACAAACAACGCCCAGGGACAGTTTTTATGGCAGTGAGCCCTTAATTTTTTAGGCTTATTCTTAACAATTGTACTGCTATACCCTTTTTTACAGCATACTTTACTACAGCCTCTCAAACTTCTTCCTTATTCTTGAAAATCATACCAACACAGAAAGCAGGTACATCTGCAGTATTGTCAAACTGAATCTTATTCCTTTCTCTCATATTTACCTCTTTATTTCCTTTCTCATCAGTTTCACTATAATAGCTACCCAAGTCAGAGCTATCATAGTAAACACTACCTCCACTATCTGTCAAATCATCTTTATCAACTATATAATCATCTTCAGCCTTTGAAATTTGCTCATCTGAATCATTTTTTAGTTTGGTCACCTTTAGCAGCATCACGTATGAGACCCTAATTTTGCTCATCTACATCTTACTTCTCTCTCCTTTTGTATTGTCTCACATTTTTTCTTGCATCTTGTAACTCTTCATCCTCCTCATCAGTACGATAAGGAACATCTATTACTATATCATCAAAGGTGTGATGGGGCTCACTGTTATCATACAATCTCTCCTCTTCCTCAAGATGGCCACTACCCTCTGCTCCTAATTTGTCACTTGCACTAGCTCCACTACCCAACATATAAAATTTCACCACTTCACCATCTTTTACCCCCCTGACATGCATTTAAAAGCCTAACATCATCTTTTATTTCAATTAATTCCTCATTACCTATTTTTCTATAATAAATGTAGTCAATTTTGTTTTTACTATAACTAAGGTCCTCTTCAATATAGGATAATATATTAGGGTATGACAGTTTATCCATATCAAACATACTATCTACAATATTGAAAACACCTCCTATGTATTTACCCTTAACAATTTTCTCCCCATGATGTATAACTAATATAACAAAGCAATTTGTCATTCTCACATGGTAACAAACACAATACCTATAAATAAACAAAAACCAATAGTCATGCCCCCAGCAAAAAAAAAAAACTCATTCAATAAAATTCAAACAAAAAAAGAGTTAGGACCATCGGCCTGAATATATAGTGGAAAAGGACATCAAAGTAGGACTATTCAAGTACAAAAAATAAAATTACATGACTTTATTCGAATTTTTTGTCCATCACTCACTCAACAAACCATGTGCTCATACACTTTCTCGCAACCCAACTTAGAGACCACAATGCTCAATACGACTTCTTTTCTGTTACTAGATAAATTGACAAACTCACATGTTTCGAATCAAATCAATAATATTTTCACCTAAATACGTATTGAAAATACAATACAAAACAACATCAATGCGTACTTGCAGATACCACTTACCAAAGCTTTGTAATCTCCGATTATTCGTTTGAGCTCAACAAATGATTCAGACAAATGACAAATACAATCAATTTCTATTTAGCTTAATATTGAATTAGACTTTACAAATTATATCGATGCTTAGACACATAATCTCAACAAACTATTTTCAAACATCAACAAAAGGAAATTAGGAATTCACAAGTTCAACTTGAAGAAATGGAATTTTGCAGCAAAAACTCGACAAAGGAAGTTAGGGATTAGAGATTTCAATTTGGGTAGTTTATTTTTAATTCCCTAAACACACCGTTTCGGCCAAAATGGTGTGTTTCAATTCTTTGTTTCATCTGAACGTCAAAACTTACCATTTTGATTATATGACATATTTAATATTTTACGCGATTTTAACGAGATTTGAGTCATACATACTTAATTGGTATTAAATAAGGGGTTAATTTCAACATTCCAAATAGTTTAAGGGCTTGCTTTAACTAAATAAAAGTTGAAGGACTTAATTTACAACAGATCTAAAATTTAGGAGCTAAAATATGCATTTTTCCAATTATATATGAAAACTAAAGCCAGCTGTAGTTGAAATTAAATTTATCAATCAATATTTTGCACAGGATCTAATGCTTGCCTTATTGCCTACAGATGGAGTGTTTTTGGTGATAAATAAATAAAAAAGTATATATCGTACTGACGAAATAAAATAATTGAAATAATTTCTATTGATAAAAAAAATAATTTCAAAATCTGGCATGGTAGCCCATGCTGATAAAATGTTGACGTGATTTTACATAAGGGTGTATACAGGCCGAATCGGGCTAGGTTTACTCCTAGTCCGAAGCCCAGTCTGAATACACTTCAGGCCAAAACTTGGCCCGTAGCCCGTAGCCCGACCCTAATCCAAATAGGTCGGGTTATTTCGGGTTAGAGTCGGGTCAACGGGCCAACTGGTTGAACTTTTCTTCTTTTTTTTTTCTTTTTTTTGAATTTTTTCTTTTTTTTAATTACTGCAATAAAATACTGTATAATATGCAGTATACATACTGCATATATTATGCAGTATATGCAGTATTACTGCATAATATATGCAGTACATACTGCATAATTTATGCAGTATATATTTTATAAAATATAATTTTATATATTATTAATATATAAGTAATATATTATAATTATATTATAATTATATTATATATTACAAAAAATATTATATATACATAATATAATATCTCAGGCCGGGCCGAATTAGCCCGAGTTAATTCACCTAGGCCCGAGACCCAACCCGAAATATCTCAAGCTTCATATAAGAAGCTCGAGGTCCTATCCAAAAATATTTATACCCGGCCCAACCGAATCGGATTCGACTGAATCGGGCCATGTTGTTCGAGTTGGCTAATTTTTTGAACACTCCTAATTTTACAGGAATATATTCTCTCTTATTGCACTAAAGATGAGTCAAAAACTTCATTTTCAAATAATTTCGCATTTTCAAATTCACTCATAGTATTATATATATATATATATTAAAAATAACAATATGATCCCATCATTAGCATCACATATTAATTTTGACATTATATATTAAATTTATTTTTCAATACAATTACAAACAGATAATTCATACCTAGATTAGACAATTTGCAAAAAGAGAAATTAATTATACCTATTTATAGTATAAGTATTGGAAGAAGACTCAGTACTTCCAAGGAAAATTATGCACGATTAAAAAAAATTAATTGAAATGGTTATGAAATTAAAATAGCAATGGTTTAAATGCCTACTTGTATTTCAACGAGAAAATATTATTCTTCTTTTTTTTCTTTTTTTTTTCTAATTTGAAAATAAATAAATAATGTGACTTGAGAAACATGCAGATTACATTTTGGAGCCTGCCTTCCCTTTACATATTTAAAATATTAAAATATTTTTGTTTTTTTTTTTAATTCTAGAGCCTGTCTTATTTTAGTTTTTTAAATTGATTTGAGAAAAATTTTAAAAAAAAGCATTTTTTATTCAAACCACAAGTTTTTAAACTCTAAGCAAACACAGTTATATAAAAACAGTTAATATGCAATTGTCTTCAAGGCTCGGAGTATGTAAAAGACTTAAAGTTTGCTCTTCACCAGCATACCTTTGATTAGAGAAGCCATGGGAATTAAGTTGCACTTCTCTGTAGTTATAATGTATCAGTTCAGAGAGTTTCACAAACCACAGAAAGCTCTTCCAAATTATTGTTAATTACATAACAAGCACAGAAATGTAAATTTTACTCCTAGGCAGCATAACTTGGAACATTATGGGACTATCTTCTGATTAAAGCATGTGAATAATTTTCCTCCACACCCATCTTTCGTTTAGCCTACAGCACAAGTCATTTTGTTAGTTCTTTTCTGGTGATGAAGCTTCTGTTAATTTTTTTTTCAAGTCTTTCAGAGAGATGATCTTTTGTTTACTCACCACCAATGGCAGCAACCATTCCATCCTCTGCAACATTCAAATATGGGCCCTGATCAATTGATGTTTCCTCATATGAACGCTTGCTAGTAGTGTGCTCCTGAAATACAGAAAAAGAAACAACAATTAAATGGCCAAAAAGGCCAGCAAATTATAAACTGTGTAATTAGGAGAACTGGAACTCGATTTAATGAGCCCCAAATGTTTCAAACAATACTTCAAAAACATTCAAAGATCACATTTATAACCAAGACTTGTACATCTGATAATGTTATCTTGACAGGATAGGTAAAGAATTGCACCTTCTGTACATGCATGTAAGGACTAGAATGCAGAACACCAAGATATTCATTAACAGCCCTCACCCACCTGAAAAAGACGGAGTGAGAGAGAAGCAGGTTTATGTCAAAAACAATGTTATCTACTCATGTCAAAAATCAAAGATCTGCACAATCCTTCTTCCTCAAGGATCACAATTTACTAATTTAGTGAGAGCACATGAATCTACAGAACAAATCTCCAATACAAACTATATCCTAATATCATAGAACTTGTACCTACCATAAGCTTGTTGCATTCAATCCTTCAAAGAATGCAATATGTCCTCCATGTTCTAATGTGGCCAAAACAATATTTTTATTTGCTCTGCCAAAAGGGAGAAACATGTAAATGCATGAATTAGCTATACATGCAGATCAAGTCCTCAAAATAAAATGAAAATATGAGGAATAACTTAAAAAAAAAGGGCAATGCAGTGGATCTACCTGCATTCATCCCAAGGAATGGCTTCTGTTGAACAGACAGGATCATCCAGAGCATTGATACACAGTAGTGGTACTGCCACATTTCCAATGTAATGGGAACTACTAGAGCGCCTGTAGTATGTATCCGGAGTCTGTAGAAACAGTGATGTGTTGGTTACTCAGAAGATTAGAAAAATTAAACAAAGTAGATGAAATCATGAAAATGCCAAATACTCGTACCTCAAACTTCCCAACAAAGCAGGTCGCATGGTTGTCAAATTCTCGAATATAACGCGACTATCAAAGCACAAGAAGATAATCAAGCAAACAGCCAGTTGTTAGAGGAGACAAGAAAGAGAATGCATGTATAATCACATCAATGTCAATGTCAAACATAAATAATGTGAAAAAATCAAGTATCATGAAAATTATTGTCATGAAGATTATAAAATTATGAAGAGAAGGTTTATATAAGAATCTGAAAAAGGTCAGTGTACATCACACAGTAGGACAGATGATCAGGACAATCTCAAAAATGGAAATATTCCATTAAAGCAATATATCTTCATTATTACTAGTGTTTATCAAGTGATTCATACAAGCAAGAATAGCATGCATATTTGAGTTTTATTTGTCACCAAGGAGAACATGCCAACCAAGATATTGACTAAACAATCCCACTAAATGGTATTTTTGCTTGGAATATTCACTAATTACAATAGATGCAAATGCCTAAGAAGATGGCGAAATAATAGAAAGATATGAGATACCACTGAGCTAAAGCCGAATAATTATACAATGAAACCGTTGTATTACAACAAGCCAATCGAATATCAACATGTGGCAATGTTGTAATACAACAAGCCAATCGAATGTAAAACATTGCTACATGTTGATATTTGATTGGCTTGTTGTAATACAACGGTTTCATTGTATAATTATTCGCTAAAGCCAATCACACAAACTCTTCGGCGTGGTCTACAAGTTTGTTCTGACAATAACATAAATTTTCAAAAACAACATATTAAAATATCCTAATGTCTCTTTGCAAGATGGGAAACAAAATTGAGATGGAACATATACCAACTGAAAAAGCTGAAAGTCACAATAGAACAGAGAAATTCTAGCAAACAGCTACTTTGTTTGCTCTACAGATTTGACTGCTAACATGTTTCATACTAAATTCTCTTCCACCGGAAAATTACCAAGAATTTGTGAAGAAACTAACCTTTATTATACCTTCCCAATTAGCAAGACGAGTAAGTCGAGACTCGTGCCTGCAATGACCATTTGGAATCTTTTCACATCAAATCAAGGAAAAATTCAATCTAAAGCTTAGACTAGTGAAATTTAAATTCATTCTTAAATCCATTGAAGGAAAAGGAAAAGTGGGAAATTTTGATAGCAATTTTACCAAGTAACGCTAGTTAGATTTAACCCTCAATAACTAAATTGAAAGATTTAACACACACATACAATTTTGCATAATTTTGAAGGCCACTTGCTAGAACCCTGCAATAAAACCTTTGCAATGGCCTGCGGCATAAAAATCTATCACCAATCTGCAAAAGAAGAAAATAATACTAATTATAAAGTGAAAGAAACAATAAGTTTTATGTGACATGAGCATTATGTGACATGAGCAGGTAAACTAGATTATCTACTGACAGTTCTAAATGATGTATTATCTGTCGCATCCCTATAAGAAGTATAAATTATTAGTGTATATATGCAAGAAATGAGAGGCATTTCTACCTTCATGTTGTTAACCCTACTTCAAACATTAAAGTCCTTTAGTCTTTTTGTGTTAAGCTGAAACACTTACCAGGAGATCCCATGGATTACAAATGGCTGCAGCCCCTGAAATGTGAGTCCTCTCCCCATCCTCTCCAAGATATTTTACCTGAAAGTAAATTATTCAGAATAAACCATCAGCATAAATATTAAGCTGCCAATAGTATTGCCAGATGCCAAAACCTCCAAATTATAGTTGACCAACCTTAGGCAGAGCCCAAGTTGGAGAATTCTTTCAACCAAAAATAGAAAGCTTATTAATTTGAAATATGATCACAACATATTGAAGGACTCTAAATTTGCATATGCAATAAAAGATAAATAACCAAAACTAGGAAGAAGACTTCATGGAGGATATAGCTACCTTATTTGGAGGGGAAGTGGGGGGTGAGGGGAGCAACCTTCAATAATCTGAAAATTTTGAGTGGACAGAAGGCAAACCAAAATTCGAAGGTCACTTGTTTTTCTTTTCTTTACTTCTTTTCCAAAAATCTATTAACCAATGGCTGCTATGCTCTGCTGGATTCTTTATCGAGTCTAAATTCAGCCCCACAAAGAAACTTGCATCTGTTTCCTCATAGGGGGAAAAGCCCCATAGAAATTCCATTCTTATCCTTTTTATTTTTCCTTTCCAACTTTAAAAGCACATGCATCTATGTTTCCCAATGGGAGGAAAAATTCCATATAAATACCATGATTATCATTTTTTTTTATTTTTAACTCTTGAAAAGAGGAATAATAAAAGGAGGAAAACTATATCAATAAGAAAAGCCCAAGTGACCCCAAAAACAACAGTCAGCTAGCCAGCCATTGAGGAAGAATTTGGCCAAAACATCGAAAGACACTAATGCAGGACCCCAAGATTATAAGAATACGGAACCTCAATGCACAAATTCTGCATCAGACACCCAGTGGATTTCAGAAAATAAATTCTCATAACATACAAAATGCACCAAAAACAACTTACCAGAACATTGGCACCAACACTAGTTCCAACTGCAAATAAAGGAGCCCTGGGAAACTCGCGATTAAGATAGTTAATGACTGCTCGTATATCTTCTGTCCATCCAGCATTGTAAAAGCAATCAGACTGCAAAACATAAAATAAAGAGAGAAACAAAACTCATATTCAGTAAGAAAACAGATTGAGAAGGGACAGTAAAGAACATTTAACCATATCCAACAAAAGATCGAGGATACACCAATTATGAAAGATTAAGAGCATATAAGATATTACTTTTCACACAACTGAATAGCATGAATTCATTAGTTGACAGGGTCTTCTGCATTTGAAGCATTAAGTAATAAAAATCTAAATCAAATCAAGAAATTTCACATAAGAATTGATATATACAAATTACCACAGGCAAAAAAAATCACCTATCAACATAAAATGAAAGGCAATACCTTCAAATAAATTAGTTCACTATAAATATAATCTAGTATCAAGTCCACACAGATGGTTGTTGTCAATTGTCTAAATTACTATGTTAAATATAGGAGTTGATCAAACAGCAGTTTTGGTCCTCATGCTATAGCGAGAAGTATGAACTGGAAAGCTCAAGGAGGGAAAAAAAATGTAATGTATTTTACATTTCTTAACCTGAATACTTTTTGTATTCATTAAACTGAAAGAAATAAACTTACAGTAATTGAAACACCACCCAATCCTCGATGATTGATAACAACAGCATTCCAGCCACGTTTCGCCGTATTGAAGACAATGTGTTTTATATACTACAGTTCATATCACATAACAAAATCACACATCATTAATCCATAGCCTTAACACAGATGCGTACGAATATGCATATCACGTGCCAGATGTTTCATGTACTATAGTTCATATCAAAAAAGATAACTAAGTATAATTAAAATATTACAAGTGTGCATACATGAAAATGCAACTATCCATCCATTAACCTGCTTTAACGAGACAAACACATATAAACAATGACAGGGGGGTGGACAAGGAGGAGTGATCCTCGTAAAAAAAATGGCTTCTACTGCACTCTTGGCCCCCCTTTTTTTTAAGTAAAAATTTTTCATAAATATATTAAATCAATTATAATTTTAACACAAGCATATTCTTTAAAATAAAATAAAAATAAACGATTAGTTCAATGGTTTATCATATCAAATTTTAAGAGTTCCTATTTAATGGACTATAATTTCAAACAATTTATCTGTCATAAGACTCTACAGTCTTAGATTAAAAATCTATTAGGAAACAAATTCACTTGACAATTAATTTTAAATCATGGTTTTATCACCGTTCACATAACGATTATACTTATATTTTTTTATAAATGATTTTTTTTATCATAAATTCATAATGAAAACAACAAATATGTACATATTGATAAGTGAATTTAATCAAATAAATAATAGAATAAAATTTAATTTGTATATTATATAGTATGATTTTTGTCAAAATAAAAGTTTAAAATAAATGATAAATTTGTGTAAACATCCCTAATGGGAGAAATTAGGTGGCCCGCTGAGACAATCCAGCGGGTTAAGAATGAGCTAATTTATTAACATATATATGTAAATCAATACTTTCACAAATAATCTTATATTTGATGTTTTAGTTCACATTTTAGCATATAAACTTAAATACATAGAAGTTAGTGCCCCCGGAAAAAATGTTCAACCCTTTTATATTCAAGAAATACACTATTTCATGCTTCCATGAACAGTTACAAGTGAACTCACTCCCAAATAAGATCAATATATATATATATATATATATATAAAGAAATTGACCCTGTGGTTTCCACGAGCACATAAGAGACATAAAAAAGGAAATTAAAGCAGAATTATAAAGAGTTTCTAACTTACAGCAGCAGCAGAGTCACTTGTCAACCCAGGAATCACAATCACAATAGGAGTTATGTCATCTTTAGAAATGGTATTGTTAATGAGAAAAGCATCCCCTGAAACTGTAACAAAATTCAAATTTATTGTTTGAAAACCAAAAAAGAAAAAAGAAGTTTCTAATGATGAAAATAGAAAGAAAAAATAATAATAATAAAATTGAAGGTAACCATTGCCATATCTTAATCGCATATATAAATATTACTTGTCAAAGATTTACAGTTACCATCAGAATGCAACAACCAATCCAATGCAATAGTTCCACCATCAGAAGTATGATAGATTTCTCTGAAAATCAATCAGCACAAACATTTATTAGATATAAACAAAAACCTCAAATAAGAACCATAAATAAGAAATTGAAAAAAAAAGTCCCAAAAAATAATATTACCTTCTATAGCTGAAAACCGGAGGTTTTGTATAGATACTCAAGAAACAAGTTTGGAAATGAGGACTGGAAAGCCAAGGAGTTGCCTTATACCTAAAAATTTCAATCCCAAATCAACAAAAAGGCATTAAATACAAATTTTTCAAAAGCAAAGGCTACAATGATTTATTACCAAATAAAAAAAAGCTTCGATTCTGAATATTTATCTACATTGATTTTGTGAATGATGACATCTGCTACTTCTGTAAGAGATGCCCAGAAACAGTGGAGCATCTGTTTTTTTAGTGTTCATTTAGAAAGGTGATATGGATACAGGTGTTGCAGAAGTGTGACATTATTAATATGGCTGGGTTCACTTGGACAGGAGAAATCAGCTGGTTCACAAGGAAAGCAACAGGAAAGAGTGTTAAAGCGAGGACACAGCTTTGCTTGCAGCTGTGTAGTGGATATGGAGGGAGAGGAACCAAGTTGCTTTCCAACAGGTTGCTGTTTGATAAAAACAGAGGATGTATGAACATTGGGTGCTCTGTAAAATTGATAAACAGTAGACATTTGATAGATAGTAGGTGGAATAGTTGAAGTTGATTGATAATGCTAGTTCTTGTGTTGATGGGTTTATAAATTGAGGTTGATTATTGGTCTATGATAAGTGTGTAAAGGGTATGTACCTTTTTAGCAATAAAACTCGACTTTGTTGAACAAAAAAATGAAAAGCTTCCATTTTTTTACCTGCCGTGAAGGATTTTACAGTGGGAAACGACGCCGTTGTAGATTGGAGATAAGGGATTGTAGACAAGTTCAATGGAAGTCCCACGAAACCCAGAAAAGAAATCTTGAAGGAAATGAAACTCGAAGAAATTGTATAGAAAAACAAATGAGAAGATCACAAAAGCCAATAAATAATGGGAAATTGGTATAAGAGAGAACCCATTGAAGAGAACAGCATAGGGATATAGAGAAGATGAAGAAGAAGAAAATTCATCAATTGTGCTGAAGAAATCCATCAAAGAACAGAGAGAGTAGTGTGTAAGAAAGAACTCAAATTTATGGTGAAAGGCTTGAACGTTTGACAATGTGTCACACGCAAGATCCATGAAGATCGGATTAATTAAGATCCTCCAAATGATTAAAATATTTAAATTTAATACCGTCCCACTTTAATTATCATATAAAACAAATTTTTTATTTCAATTTAATAATTATTATTTTTATAAATTCAAAATTTAGTCATTAATAAAAAAATAAAAATGATAATTAAATAAAATATTATAATATTTTTATAATATTTATAAATACTAATAATTAAATAATCAAAAATACTGTATGAATTAAATAAAAAATATTTATACATTAATTATATTAGAGGTATGACTATTTTAATTTTATATTTATTGTTAAAGATAATAATAAATATAATAGTAAAATAATTATTTTTAATATAATTAATATATAAAATATTTTTAATTTAAATTAGTTTAATTTATTTAATATTATTTTTAAATAATTATAGTAAAATGGAAAGATAATTTATTTATTTTTTTCTAAATAATTTGAGAGTTGGGATTGGTTTTAAATCTGCCATCACTGTTGTTCTTAATTTTATATTAATAATAAATTTGAAATTAATATCAACTCCAAATTCAATGCATGCAACTTGATACAATAAATATAAAATCGATAAAATTTAATTAAAAATAAGTCACTCCACACATTTCAAAGGTGGTTTGGGTCTTGATTCGATTCCATATTCCAAAAGGTTTTGTTCTTTTCATATTAATAAACAAAATGAATTGTGAATCACGCATCCATTTTAGAAATTTTCAGTACTATAGAACTTGGAGAAATAAAGAAAAAGAAAAGACAGAATCGTGAGAAACATTAATTTTGTTTTTTTTATCAGTAACACGAGAAACATTATTATTTTTTAATTGATCAGAAACATTAATGGAAGCAAATGTCATTATCAAATATTAATTAAGTCGCAACTCAAGTAATCACTGTAATATGCCACAGAATAAAAGAGATAGAGATACAATTCATTGATTGGTAGCTAATAATGGCTTTCAGCGACTGTCAACTGATAATGGTTGCCTGTGATTGGGAAGCCGCTTTTCTGTCTTCAGTGTCCAGTAAACTTAACTTCAGCCCTCTGTTCTTTACCCTTTTTGTAAACGATAAATTATTATTTTATCACTTTACTTTTATTTGCATTATAATTATTCCGATAAAAAAATTCGTTAAAATTTTATAAATTTTGATATTATGAATTAGTGAATATCATATCTAATCACACTAAATTACTATTTAAGATATTATAATAACATATTATATAGATTTAATATTAAAAATTTTGCCAAATTATAAAAAAAAGTATATATTTATTTATAATAAAAAATATTCAGGATAAATAAATAAATATATATAGAGCCCATCAACTAATTTGAAACGTTGTAAAATTATATAGAAAATTAAGACAATCAATCAAGTTTTTTCTTTGTTTTTCAAAATTACATTCTGATATTTTTAAAACATTTTTATGTTTTTGCAAATTGATTTGAGAAAAATTTTAAAAATAAAGTTTTTTTTATCCAAACCATGAGTTTTTTAAACTCCAAGCAAACTATTTTATAAAAACAGTTAATATATGCACTTAACTTCAGGGTTCACAGTATGTAATAGATTAAAGTTTTCTCTTCACCAGCAAACCTTTGGTTAGAGAAGCCATGGAAAATAGGAAACTGCTTTAGATGCACTTTTCTCTGTTGTTATATAGTGTATCAGTTCAGAAAAAGTTCCACAAACCTCTTCCAAGTTATTATTCATTACACTACAAGCATGGAAATGTGAATTTTAATGTAAATTATTCAGTGCACCTTATATTGACAAATATATTTCACATGACATTATGATAGGTAAATCCCACAATTTTGTGATTTGAAGGTGCATTACACAGGCGGTATTGAATAATTTTCCTCCATACTCATCTTTCTTTTGGTCAAGAAATCTGATTTAGGCATCTTTTCGAGCAGTTGCATCAGAGACATTGATATCCTCTGTGTTTTTAAGCTGTTCAGAAGCCTCGACAGTTCCTGATGCAAAATTAGACCTTGCTTCTATATGATGGTCCTCTTGTCCTACAATAGAAAGTATTTCATTAGTTTTTTGCAACGAAGCGTCTGTGAAATCTTCAGGTCATTCAGACAAATGATATCTTGTTTATCACCATCCATTGCAGCAACCATCCCATCTTCTGAAACATTCAAGTATGGGCCCTGATCAATTGAAGTTCCCTCTGATGTATGCATGTTAGAAGTCTGCTCCTGCAAATACAGTAAAAGAAAGAAGTATTAACTGCATAGAGTCTAGTAAATTGAAAAATGAAAATTGTGGAATGGGGAGAGCAGGAACTTGATCTAATGAGCCTCAAATGTTATATCCAATAATCAAACAAGAAAAACGTTTGCAACCACAAATTGTGTATCTGATTACACTACTTAGTCAATTTGACAGGCAAAATCAGGGTAGGTAATGAATCGCACCTTCTGTACATGCATGCAAGGGCTAGAGTGTAGAACACCAAGATATTCATCAACAGCCCTCACCCACCTGCAAAACAGAGAGAGATAAGAAAGACGAAATTAACACAACCAAGGCACTCCTACGAAGGTCTGTGCATCTTTTCTTCCTCAAGGATCACAATTTTGTGACAGGTCATGAATCTACTGAATAAATCTCCAATAACAAACTACATTCTAATATCATTGAACTTTTAAGTACCATAAGCCAGCTGCAGTTAATCCTTCAAAGAATGCTAGATGTCCTCCATGTTGTGATGTGGCCAAGACAATATTTTTATTCGCTCTGCCAGAAGGGAAAAACATGTAAATGCACATCTACACACATAATTACCTACATTTATCTGATCAGGTCATCAAAATAACATGATCATAGTCTATTTAAGAGGAAAAACAACCAAAAAAATAAAAAATAAAAACAGAAATTTTTTGTTGCTCCACCTGCATTCGTCCCAAGGAATGGCTTCCTTTGTACAGACTGGATCATCCAGAGCATTGATACAGAGTAGTGGTACTGACACATTCCCAATGTAATGGGAACTGCTACAGTGCCTGTAGTATGTGTCCACAGTCTGAGAAAACAGAATGATATTTTTAGTCACTTTTAGAAGATAAGAAAATCTGAAGAAATAGATGAAATCATGAAAATGCCAAAAACTGATACCTCAAATTTTCCAACGAGGCAGGTTGCGTGGTTGTCAAACTCTCGAATAGAACGTGACTTTTGAAGCCAAAAAGATAATCATGAAAAAATACAGTTGTTAGAGAGGAGAAAAGAAAGATAATACATGTATAATTAAAATTTTAGATACAAAATATCCCAATGTTTGTTTGCCAGATAGGAAACTAAATTGAGATGGAACATATACCAACTGAAAAAGCTGAAAATGCACAATAGAACAGAGCTATTCTAGTAACCAACTACATCTTTTTCTATGCACAATTGAAATACCATTGCGTACACACTAAATTCCCTTGCATACAGAAGATAATCAAGAATTTTGAAAGAAACCAACCTTTTTTATGCCTTCCCAATTAGCAAGACGGGTAAGTCGAGACTCATGCCTGCAATGAGCATATGGAAAGTATTCAAATCAAGCCAAGCAAATTTCAACTCTAAAACCAAAGCACTGATATTTAAATTCATCCTAAAATCAGTCACAAGGAAAAGGAGAAGTGGGAAATTTATTTTTCTAGTAATGTTACGAATTATCATCATCAAAATTTCATCCTCAATAAGTCAACTGAAAAGGTTAACACACTCGTACAATTTTGCATAATCTTGAAGGCCAACTGCTAAAGCTCTGGCATAGAACTTTTGCAACAGCATGCGGCATAAAAATCTATCAATAATCTGCCAAAGAAGAAAGTAATTAATAATTACAAAATGAAAGTGATAATAGTTTAGATGTGAAATGAACAGGCAAACTTGATGCATCTACGAATTCTTGTTGTGTGTGAAGATGTCAGTAATTCGTAGATAATACTACAGAGGGAAGAAGATTGTACTTAAGTTGACTAAATGAACAAACAGAGATTTTACACTTGCTTGAATTCAATAAGAGAGGTTTCATGTTTTCAACCTTGGTCTAGGATATTCCCACCCCGTGCCCCTCCTATACTCCCGTACATTTTATGACAATGTTTACAAAAGGATTGAAAGTAGGAGCTGCAGCATATTTGGGCTAATAACATTCAGCAAGGATACAAACTCCTGTTTTCATTGTCTTCAATTCTTATTAGATTTTTCCTCGTATATATGTGTCATTTTTTTTCCTAAAAATGGATGATCTGAGTAAATTGCTCCCATCTCTCACTAAGTAATTTATTTGTTTCTCCATTTGTTATGAATCAGAAATAAAATGAGCTCTGATTGGATTTTTCAGGGTTGGGAGGGGAATTTTAGGTTTTCAATCGGTGGGTCTCTAATGCATTTTGCTTTGCCATTGCTGGACAATGCTAGGTACTGTTTTGCTGGTTCCATACCAGTTTTTGGCTTCTCACGCGGTTCAATTTGTTAGTGGAATTTTTGCAAGTTTACGTTTTCTCTGGATCTGAGGAACGGTAAGTGTTGTCACCGTATGATCTGAGGTCACGGGTTCGAGTCGTGAAAACGGCCTCTTGCAATTAATTGCAAGGGAAGGCAGCGTACAAAGATCCAATGGATCCGACCCTTCCTCGGACCCCGCTTATTGCGGGAGCATTCGTGCACCGGGTTGCCCTTTTTTTACGTTTTCTCTGGATGCTAATTAGTTGTGGTTCATAAGGCTTGGCAAAGAAATCACCTAGAAAGACTGGCAACAGAAGCTCCCAAAAGAGATGGGATGCTAAATAGATGAGATGGAGGGAAAATAAGTGTAAATGATAACTGCATATATGCATGAAATCAGAGAAATTTATACCCTCATGATCTGCACTCTGCTTGAAACATGAAACTGCTTTACAGTCTTGAGTTAAGCTGAAACACTTACCAAGAGATCCCATGGGTTACCAACAGCAGCTGCCCCAGCAAGATGAGTCCTTTCTCCATCCTCCCCCAGATATTTTACCTGAAAGCAAATTATTCAAAATAAAGCATCCAAGTATAAATATAAGCTTTCGATAGTATAGCCACAAATTTTATCAAGAAGGGATAATGAACAAATAGATCTTTTAAATAATAACTACAAAATTTGACAGAGAGAGACTAGTATGAACAGCAAATCTTCTATTTCAAGCCAATATGAACAAGGAAGCATCCTTTGTCACCAATTAGCATCAAAACTCCACTCTCAAAATATGAAACCAGTCTTTACTTCCATAATACTGTAAAGAGTTCTGATTGTCATCAGCCAAATTACGAGTAATAGGTAGTTATACACTAATTTGAATTTAAAAATAAAAAAGAAAAAAAGAAAGGAGAAATCTGCACAGCCTACAATTTCAATTTAAGGACTTGGTGCCACAGCTTCCAAATAAGTTGATCAAACCTCAGGCAGAGCATAGGATAAAGAATTCTTTCAACCATAAACTAAAAATTAATTTCCAGTCTGATATCTGCATGTTGAGGGATTATAATCTGTGTATGCTAAAAAAGGTAAATAGTATCCTTGTTCTAGGAAGAGAACCTCTCATGGAAAAAATTTAGTTTCTATAGGGATTGAAAGATGCAACATATTCGGTGAGGAAGTGTGAGAATGCATGACTTCAATATGTGAAAACTTTGAGAGGACAAAAAAAATGCAAAAATTAGAAGGTAATTTATTTGTCCTCTTTTTTCCAGAAACCAACCATTCTGCCACATTGTGCTGGATTTTTTATCTGGTGTAAACTATAAAGAACACCGTCTGTTTCCCAGTGGGGGAAAAGTTCAAACAAAATATTCTTATCATTTACATCTCCTTTCTAATTTTGAAAAAGAGAGATAATAAAAGAAAGTAAACAATATCAATAAGAAAAGACCAAATGATAGTTGGCAGTTAGCCAGCCATAGAAGAAAATTTTGGCCATCAAGCATAAAAGGAAAACCTGCGAAGTTCAGGAAATTTAAATTCTCCAAAATACAAAATGCATCAGAACAACTTACCAAAACATTGGCACCAACACTAGTTCCAACGGCAAACAGAGGAGCCCTGGGAAATTCACGATGAAGATAATTAATGACAACCCGTATATCTTCAGTCCATCCAGCATTGTAAAAGCAATCAGACTGCAAAGTGTAAAATAAGGGAAACAAAACTTGCATTCAGTAAGAAAACAGATATACCGTCAACCTTATTAATGAGAAGCTCCAAAGATGGTAATACTTTAACTGATCACTTGATCAGCATAAAGAAGAAAAACTAAATAACACTCAAATTCTGATGCCAAGAGAGTTTATTACTATGTCTAAGTTGACCATGTTAAATGAGGTTCCTAGCCTTATACAACCCGTGCAGCCAAAGACCTCAACTAGGTCATTATTTATTTTCTAGAATGTTCTGAGATAGAGTATTTATGGATTTTAGAAACAAAAAAATCATTTTTTAATCTTTTGAGATTTCACTTTTTTGAAAACCGAGTGATATCTATCACTTTGTATTGATTGAGGTCTAGATTATATACACAATTTATTGCTAATTCTATACGTGTCTGCACAAATGTTAAGTATTCAATTAGTAAACGAAACAGGTGTTTAAATAACCAAGCAACAAAGTGTTATTTCTTCCATAATATGTCAAGAATAGATCAACTATATAATTGCATGCTATCTCCTTAAAGAGAAAAAGAAAATAGCATATATTATGTTTTACAATTCTTAAGCTGATAGAATATGTATTCATTAAACTCAGACAAAGAAACTTACAGTAATTGAAACACCACCCAATCCTCGATGGTTGCTAACAACAACATTCCACCCATGTTTTGCCATATTGAAGACAAGGTGCTTTATATACTACAGTTCATATTGAATTAGACAATACGTCATTAGTCATTGCATGAACACAAGCATATATACACACATCATGTGGAGATGTTTCATATACCCTAGTTCAAATCAAAACCAAGTATAGTTACAATATTACGAGAGTGCATAATGCACAAATAGCAGCACATGCAACCAGCCATCCATTAACATGCTTTAATAAGAGACACACATATATTAATAAATCAAGAGGTACTGGCGTTTAACCATTTGAGAAGAATAAATTTATACAGGGCTAATTGTTTTTAAATCACACTGCCATCCCTGTCATCATCATTTTTATTGATCCTTTATATATTTGCTCATGTTTAGGGGAAGTATTTGAATAAAGGGAACTATGAGAATTTAGTTTTGCCCGAGAGTCCCCTGTAATATGGCATTAGTAGTTCTCATTTATTGAGCTGGAATGATGAGATAAAGCATTAGTCAGATTAACAATGCAAATGTAACAACTAGAAATCTTATGAACTATTTTACATCCTCAATGTTAAATTCAAAAAGAAAGAAATGCTGGTTTTACATTATTCAATTCTAATTGGATAAACAACTCAGCTTCTGGTGTTTACAAATAGAAACTTAGAAAGATTCATTTTTCAAAAAAAAAAAGTTGAAATTCATCACATAGATGACAAACAAAATTAGGAATTACATAAACCTTAAAACATGGGAGACAGGAAGCATTTCCAGGACTCCCACTCCATGAAAAACTAGCTATTTGTTTAAGTTGTTCACTTCAAGTCCTCAATCAACCTTTTATATCAAGAAATACATAATACATTCCAATGCTTCCATAAACAGTTTCCAAGTGAATTAAGAATTCACACCCAAATCAAAAACTTTAGCAAGAAATTGAACTTGAGCTTCCAGAAGCATGCAAGAAAGTTACAGAAATTAGAACAGCATTTCAAAGAGATTAACAGAGTTTCTAACTTACAGCAGCAGAAGAATCACTTGTCAAGCCAGGAATCACAACAACAATAGGAGTTGCGTCATCTTTAGAAATCGCATTATGCACGAGAAAACCATCTCCTGAAACTGTGATAAAATTAAATTTTATTGAACTGAAAACCAACTCCCACCCCCAAAAAAAAGGTTTTAATGATGAAAATATGAAGAATGTTGCCATATTTTAATAGCATAAACTCTAAATAATAATAATCAAAGAATTTCTGTTACCATCAGTACGCATCAACCAATCCAAAGCAATGGTTCCACCATCAGAAGTATGATAGATTTGTCTAAAAATCCATAAACATAAACTTTTATTAGATAAAAACAAACTTCACATCTCCCCAAAAATAAAAGAAAAAATACACACTAATAACCATCACCATCACCTTCTATAGCTGAAAGTCCGAGGCCTCGCAAGGAAATTCAAGAAACAAGTTTGGAGATGAGGACTGGAAAGCCAAGGGGTAGCCAAGTACCTAAAAATTCAATAAAATAAAATAAAAACGCAGAACAAATTTCATAAAAAAAAGGCTAAATTGATATTTCCACGTTGAGGAAAAGGTACATTTTTTTCACCTGCCGTGAAGGATTTTACATTGGGAAACGACGCTATCGTATATTGGAGATGAAGGATTGTAGGTAAGACTAATTGAGGTTCCACGAAATCCAGAGAAAAAATCTCGAAAGAAATGGAAATCGAAGAAATTGTATAGAAAAACAAATGAGAAAAAAACAAACGCCAAGAAATAGTCGGACATTGGTATAAGGGAGAACCCATTGAAGAGAAGAGTATAGGGATATAAAGGAGAAGAAGAAGATTGATCAATGGAGGTAAAGAAGTCCATCAAAGAACACAGAGAGAGAGACAGAGAGATTTGGTAGTGAAAGAAGCTAAGCTTATGGGTTTAGTTCCAATGGGTTTTTGTTTTATTGCAAAAACCCAAAAAGGTTTGGTTATGCTTGCGTGCAGGGTAGCGGAGGTTTCATGGTTTCAGTTGAAAAACTTTAAGCAGAAGGATTGGCAGTGCAGTGCAGCTGTCATATATGAAAAGCTTGCGTGTCCATTGTTGGAGGTTTCATCAGGGCAGGTGGTGAACAACACTCGAAAAATGTGCTCCATGTTGGAATTACATTCTCATAACTCAAAAAAGTATTCAAATTTACTTGAATTCAGCTCATCCATTGCCAATATCACACCAAAACTCGCAATTAAAAAATCCCCTTTCTTCCGTCTCTTCTATCACTACTAAAAACAGAAACTAGCACATCTCCCATGGCTGCCCGCGGCAGCCTCTAATAGTTTTGCATGTGAAAGCTTACAAGGAAGGTAGGAAAAGAAATTTGTTATTCCCAACAATTGTTGAATTTTTTTAATTTATTTATTTTCTTGATGATTGATTATCTCCATATAAATGCAGTTTTTCTTTGTGCAGCCTCTGCCTGTTCCGTAATGTAAAAAAACAAAAAACTTTCATATTCCGTAATGTAAAAAAACAAAAAACTTAATTTTTTTTATAATTCAAGTAAAAGTACGTTGGACTTGAAATCTTCCCGCCATGTAATCGGCTTTAATATCATTCAATATCTAATTAGGGTACAATCCATATTCTCTGATACTTTCACTATTCATTTTTTTCTAGTTCAAAAATTGAAATTATATAAAAAATAATGTAAAAAATATAATTGATTGATGAAATTTATTGTTATTAATAAAATTAAAATAGCACTTGGACGATGTTGCAAATATTTTAATTAATATGTATATTTTTAATTAATATGTATACATATAATAATTATGAAATTCTATAATATTTTTTTAAAAAATATGAAAAAAAATAATTATAAATATTTTTACTTATTTAATAATTAATTTAAAAATTATAGAATCATAAATACTATTTATAGAATTAGCAATTAGCATATAAAAATTAAGATACAAAAAATTCAAATAAAATATTGCAAGCAATATATTTTTTAAAAATTTTTTATTAATAAAAAATTATCCGATATACTATTTCACCAAAAAATAATACTCTTTCAAATATAATTATTCTAAAAATTAATTTATATTGTTATTAATATTTAATTTTTTTATATAATACATAATAATTAATTATTATTAATAATATAAATATCATAATCTTATTTAAATTCTCCAAATAATAATAAATTTAATATTTTAAAATTTTAATTTATATTATTAGATAAATAATTAATTATTAGATAAAAATTAAATAAATATCATATTAATTATTTAAAATTTTAAATTATATTATTAAATAATAATTAATTATTATCAATATTAAATAAATTATTCTAATCTTATTTAAATTCACTAAATAAATATTTATAACAATTAATTAATTATCTATTTTAGCACTATATACATAGATATTCCAATTTAAACATGATTTTATTTTTAATTCAATTGAATTGAATTGCTATAATTTATGATTTTAGCTTATTTATCTTTTCATGATTTTCACATTCCGAATTTTGTATTTAATATTATAATACTAAACTTTCATGGATATAATAAAAACTATTAAAAGAAAAGTTAATTTATGTTAATACAGATGTTACTTTTTTTTTAATCCAAATACAGGACCAATGAGATTCTTACACGTAGCAATAAATGATTTATTTCATTGGTCCGTTGTAAGCATTTAATCTACGTGTAAGAATCCCATTGGTCCGTTGTAGGCATTTATTGCTACAACGGTTGTAGCATATAATTATTCCAAATACAGATAGTACTTTGACCGATTTATGTATTCATGATGACTAATAAACTGTGAAACTAGCATTATCACCATCTCTGAGCCCCCATTGTCAAGAATAGCATATAATTATTTTTAATCCAAATACAGATAGTACTTTGACCGATTTATGTATTCATGATGACTAATAAACTGTGAAACTAGCATTATCACCATCTCTGAGCCCCCATTGTCAAGAATAGCAGAGAATTGCTTGCAGAACACAACAAAAATACTGGTCTGAAAACTCCATTACAATCTTACAATTTATCATATAGTTTCAAAGATTAGTGAAGCCATTATAAAGGTCAATGTTGGGAAGTTTTAACTTCCTTAGTATTAGACGTTCTTGGATTGGTTGAATCAATGGGCGATTTTACACTTTGAAGCCTCATCTTCCTTCTCCCCTGACATTTCTGGGTTATGTTTTTGGGTTTTGAAGAGTGCAAGTTATTTTTGGAGAAAATGAAGGACAATCTTAGTTTCTTCTCCAAATATAGTTATGGGGAATAGTACAACATCAGAGCTCAAAAGTTCATACATGCACAATACACCAGAAAAGACATCACAGTAAATAAAGAAACGAGAAGCATGGAACTGCAAATTTCACCGCAGGGAGCACCATGGAACTGCCTTCCAAGTATAGCAACGTACAGAACTGGCCAACTTGTTACAACAGTGACGAACATTGGGAACCATAGCATCCTGCATGTACTTACGTTGTTTCGGAAGTCTCAGTAGTTCGCGATGAAAAAATCAGACCTTGCATTTATACGAGGTTCATCTTGTTCTACAACAGAAATCATTTAATAAGTTTTTTCCTGATGAAGCTTCTGTGATTTTTGAAGCATTTCAAACATATGATCCCTTTTTTACTCACCATCAACTGCAGCAACCATTCCATCTTCTGCAACATTCAAATATGGGCCCTGATCAATTGAAGTTCCCTCCGATGAATGCTTGCTAGAAGTTTGCTCCTGCAAATGAATTAAAAATTAAATATTAATTGGCAGAAACCAGAAAGGCCAGTAAATTGAACATTGTGGAATGAAGAGAACTCAATCTAATAAGCCACAAATGTTAAAACCTATACTTCAAAGGATTCAAAGACAACATTTACAACCACGACTGATATATCTGATAACACTATTTGAATCAGGGTAGGTAAAGAAATTGTACCTTCTGTACATGCATGCAAGGACTAGAGTGTAGAACACCAAGATATTCATCAACAGCTCTCACCCACCTGCAAAACAGAGAGAGATCGGAAAGCAGAAATTGATAAAACAAAAAGGTACTCGGTGTAGAAAAAATCAAAGATGGACAGCTCATTGATCTACCGAACAAATCTCCAATAACAAACTATATCTTAATATCATAGAACTTGTAAGTACCACAAGCTAGTTGCAGTTAGTCCTTCAAAGAATGAAAGATGTCCTCCATGTTGTGATGTGGCCAACACAATATTTTTATTTGCTCTGCCAAAATGGAAAAGCATGTGTACATATATAAGATCAGGTCAGGTCGTCAAAATAAATGAAAATATGCTATTTAAGAGACAAAATAACTTAAGAACAGTGGCTCCACCTGCATTCATCCCAAGGAATTGCTTCGGTTGTACAGACTGGATCATCCAGAGAACTGATACATAGTAGTGGTACTGACACACATCCAACATAATGGGAACTGCTACAATGCCTGTAGTATGTATCCACAGTCTGAGAAAACAATATGATATTTTTTGTTACTGGAAGAAGAAAAAATATGAAGAACCAGATAAAATCATGAAAGTGTCAAGTACTGATACCTCAAATTTCCCAACAAGGCAGGTTGCATGGTTTTCAAAATCTCGAATGTAACGAGACTGTCACAGTACAAAAAGATAATCAAGCAAAAAATCAACTGTTAGTTGAGACGAGAAAGATAATACATTTATAATCACAAATCATGGAAGTTGTTATGAAGTTTATAAAACAGAAAATATTTTTTTCTTAGTCACAAAGGAAAAGAGAAATTCTAGCAATCAACTACTTCATTTGTTCTGCAGATTTGACTACTAACATGAACACGCTAAGTTCCTTTGTATGCAGAAGGTTATCAAGAATTTGCGAAAAACCCACCTTTTTTATGCCTTCCCAAATAGCAAGACGAGCAAGTCTAGACTCTTGTCTGCAATTAACATTTGCAATCTTTTCATATCAAATCAAACAAAAAGCTCATTCTAAAGCGTATGCAATGATATTTAAATTTATTGAAAATCCATCGAAAGGAAAAGGAAAAACTGGAAATTTTGAAAGTTATTTTAGTACCATTATCCAGATTTCACCCTCAACAACTCAATTGAAAAGGTTAAAACACATACAATTTTGCATAACCTTGAAGGCCAATTGCTAGAGCCCTGCAATAGAACTTTTGCAAAAGCCTACGGCATAAAAATCTATCAATAATCTGCAGAAGTAGATTTGAGAAGGTAGAAAAAAATTTAATAATTATGAACTGAAAGAAAAAAACAGAATTGACATGAAACATTAAAATATTTTAGAGTTTGTGTTAAGCAGAAACACTGACCAACAAATCCCATGGGTTACAAATGGCTGCAGCCCCTGCAATGTGAGTCCTCTCTCCATCCTCCCCAAGATATTTTACCTGATGGCAAATTATTCTGAATAAAGTTTCATCATAAATATTAAGATGTCAATAGTATTGCCAGATGCCACAAATCTGATCAAGAAGTGGCAATGAACAAATATATTTTAAGTAATAACTACAAAGAATTTGACATAACAGTAAATCATTTATTTTAAGGCAATATGAAGAAGAAAACTTCCTTTGTTACCAAGCAACCCCAAACAACAAATTCTCAAACATACAAAATGAACTAAAAATAACTTACCAGAACATTGGCTCCAACGCTAGTTCCAACGGCAAAAATAGGAGCCTTAGGAAATTCATGATTAAGATAGTTAATGACTTCCCGTATATCTTCTGTCCATCCAGCATTGCAAAAGCAATCAAACTGCAACAGAAAATAGTTATACAATTAAAATTTGGAGAATCAAGTTATGGTGCAACACAAATAAAGAGGACTAATAAAATCAGTAATTAAATAAAGATAAACTGAAATTTAATATTCTTCAGATAAATCAATTTGCTATAAATATAATATAGTATTATATCCACATATATGGTGGTTGTAAATCACCTAAACTGCTGTATCAAATATAACACTTGTAATTTTCCATTTCTTAACCTGAAGAGATTATGTATTCATTAAACTGAAAGAAAGAAACTTACAGTAACGGGAACACCACCCAGTCCTCGATGGTTGCTAACAACAACATTCCACCCCCGTTTCGCTATATTGAAGACAAGGTGCTTTATAGATTAAAAATCACAGCAAAGAGGAAAATTGTGGATCATTGACCCATTTCATGAACATATACAAAAGCATAATATTGCAAGATGTTGCATGAATAAGATAACCAAGTATAATTGTAGTAGAACAAATATGCATAAATGCACAAATATTGATAGCATGAACAAGCTACCATACATCCATTAAACTGGTTTAGTAGGCATTTTCAGCATTTAAGAAGGGTAAAAGAGTAGCAATACACATTGTTTTTAAATCTCGTTTCCATCTCTGTCGTTATAAGGGAGTTGCTAACTCACATTAGCAGTAGAATCACTTGCCAAGCCAGGAATGACTACCACAATAGGAGATGTGTCATCTTTAGAAACGGCATCCTTCATGAGAAAACCATCTCCTGAAATTGTAATAAAAATAACTTTATTAATTGGAAAAATAATAATAAATTCTACAATTGGAAAATTGAAGGACTTCTGAAATTGCAATTAAAAAAACTTTATTAATTGGAAAAACAATAATAAATACTACAATTAAAAATTTGAAGGAACCATTTTCATATCTTAGGCCGAGTGCTCAAATTAAACTTCACTTCAAGTCAATTAATCGCGTCCTTTAATTTCAATTGAAGTCAATTTGATCCTATAAATTTTCAAATTTGATTGATTAGACCAAATCACAAATGTATTTAAAGAAACAAGTTATTGTCTTTTAGTATGAAATTTACTTATTGAATAAGATAATGATGAAAGAATTTCAGCTACCATCAGAATGCATAAACCAGTCCAGAGCAATAGTTCCACCATCAGAAGCATTAGAAATTTGTCTGAAAATCCATGGAACATAAACTTTTATCAGAAAAAAAAAAAAAAGTAAAGTAAAGCAGCAATAATAATAATAACCATGATTACCTTCGATAATTGAAAGCCGGAGGCCTACCAAAGACATTAACAAACAAGTTTGAAAATGAGGAATGGAAAGCCAAGGGGTTGCCAAATACCTTAACAGAAAACAGAGAATTAAAATACAAACTTCAAAAACAAAGGCTACATTGAAAAAGCTATAAAATTTTTCACCTGCTATGAAGGATTTTACAGTGGGAAACGACGCCTTCGTAGATTGGAGATGAACGTTTGTAGGTAAGGACAATGGAGGTTCCACGAAACCCAGAAAAGAAATCTTGAAAGAAATGGAACTCGAAAAAATTGTACAGAAAAACAAATGAGAAAAACGCAAAAGCCAACAAATAGTTGGAAATTGGGATGAGTGAGAAGCCATTGAAGAGAAGAGCATAAGGATATAGAGAAGAAGAAGAAGAAAGATCAATGGAGGCGGAGGAATCCATGAAAGAACATAACAAATAGCGAAGAACAATTTATGGATTTTTTTTTAGTTTCGGTGGGTATGGTTTCGTTGCAAACTCCAAAGGCAGAACAGGTTTGGTTCTGTTCTGTGTGTGACGCTTGTCTGTTGAATGGTGAGACTTGAGACAGATCGCAGTTTGGGAGGGAAAGGTGAACACTGGTCACTCAAAAATTATTTATTATTTTTATTAATATTTTAATTTTTACTGACTTCAATTACTAGCAAGAGCTTGTCGGACTGTGAGCGAGACAAAAAAAAAATTGGCAAAAGAATCTAATTGAAGTCTATTTGCCGAACTTATAAATTGGTTAAGCCAGTCAATAAGCCCTAAACTAATTTATAAATTTTAAATTTAAATTAATATATTTATTTAAAAAAAATTTGTAAATTTATCAATTGGACTTGTAAGTAAAAAAATAAATTAGAAGACACTAATTTATTATTTTGATACTTAAATTAATTTGACTAAATGTATCAATGAATTATAAGCCACTTATAAATATTTAAGATAAATATATAATTTCCTCAAAATTTTAAATATTTATAAATTCACATTCATTCTTTTAAATTAGGCCAAATATCCTCTAACTCTATTCCTTATTCAAATAATTTAAATCTAAAATCAATTTAATTAAAATTAGGTCGAGTTTAAATTTTTATTTAAATTATGTTCAATTTAATTAAAATATTTGAATTTGAATATTTTAAATATAATTTAAATAATTTAAGAATTAATTTGATTAATAAAACTAAGATTTTTTTTGTCATTTACATAAGTGATTCTTCTTTATTTATATTTCGTTTTAACTGATAAACGATTTGAGGAGAAAGAAAACCAAATTCCTTAATGTGAAGTCGGTTATCGCTGCTAAAAAGCAATGCACAAAATATTGATTTTTTTTTTAAAAAAAAAGAAAAAAAAAAGAGCATATGAAAAACCTTAGATGGTCTTTTACATTTGAGCAAGCTATGCTAATAATTCAGTTCAAAAAAAAAATAAGCTATGCTAGTAATGGTTTTTGGCTGATATACAAAGTGAAATGATCTCATTTTTCTGGTTGTTCAAGATTTGCTATTGCTGATGTGCATTGTTATCGATAATAAAATGTAATTTGTCTCGTATTTTGTTTTTCTCTTTTTTTTTTTTTTTGTGGAAGTTCCTTTTTCAAAACGGTGTCTATTTCACTTTGGTTGTTGTACTCGTATAAAGGGTATTTCGTATAATTTATAAAAATTAGTTTATAAAGATAAAGTACTTATAAATTAATATAAATTTATATATATTTAAATAATTATATATTTATTTTGAGTATTTATAAATACTAGATAAGTACCTAATATATTTAATAAAAATTATTTGTAAATATATTTAATGTTAAAATGACTAAAAATTATATAAATTTATATTATCATAAGTATTTATTTAAATAATTATGAACAATATAGTAAATTATTTGGTCAAACTAATTTATAAATTAAATATTTATAAACACCAAAAATAATAAGTTTGTTTTCTTAATTTTTTTATAATTTATAAGCTCATAAAATTATTCAAATAAATACATCGGCTTAAATTTACAGTATATAAAATGATTTAACTAGTTTATAAGTTAAGCTAAACACCTTATTAATTCTATTTTCTAGTATCTAATAATATTTTTTATTTTTTAATTTAATAACACAATTTTTTGCTTTTATTCTTTTAGGTTTATCAAGTGCTCTTTATAGTATATTATTAGTATATTAGTGGTTTATTATTAATGTATTTTATAATATATTTTATAATTTGTGTAACTTTTTGCTATTTGATGTTATTTAAATTTTGATATATGAACTATCTAAAAACTCAATATATTTATATAACACATCAATATATATTTTAATTTTAATTTTTTTAATACTATGATGTTGTGTTAATGAATTGCAATGTATGAATTATTTATATTTTTTGTAATATTGATATAAATTATTTAGATAAGAATATTTGTTTAATAAACTTTTTATATACTGAGTTTAAAAACTTTATATATTTGTACAATATGTTTGTATGTGTTTTTATTTTTGATGGCTTGACATTATTAATATATTTATAGTATATGGAAAAGTATCATTCATTTTGTATTTTGTGCATAATAAGCCCAATATATTATAAGTATAAACCTAATATACAAGGGCCGAACTAAGGGGCCGGTGTATATTTATTTATTTTTTGAAAAATTAATGTTTAAATATTAATTACTTTAAAATTTTAAATTTTATTTTAAATTTATTTTTTTGATAATTTTATTGAGTATTATTAATTATTTATAATTATTTTTTAATTTAAAATTTAATTTAAAGATTTTAGTTATTGTTTTAATTATTAAGTTATTATTTTATAATTTGATTATGAATTAAAATTTAAAATTTTTATGACTTAGCTAAATTATATTGAAATTTGATTATGAATTGAAATTTAAAATTTAATATTTTATGATTAGGTTAATTATTTTACAATTTAGATTTATAGTTTTGTGATTAGTTTAATTATTTTATAAAATATATTATATCATATAAATTTATTTAAAAATTATTAGTTTAAATACTTTATTTAAAATATCTCAAAAAATATAAATATTATTTTAAAAGTAATATATATTATATAATTTTACTTATAATTTTTAAAGTAAAATTTAAATATTAAATAAAATAATAAAAATTTCAATATTTAATTATTTAATTTAAAAATAAAATAAAATATTAGTATTAATTATTTATATTAATTTATTAATATAAAAATAAAATTAAATATAAATTTATCTATAATTTTTTTATTTATAAATTTTACCCCTCTTGTTTAAAGTTATGCTTAAGCAGCTGCTAATATATGCATACCAGCGTGAACTCAATGTGTATATTTTTAGTATTTGATGTCATTTGATAAAAAATATTGTATCTTTTATAAAGTTTTTTGACACTTGTATTTTTTAGCATCAAGAGCTCTTTTTTTTTTTCCAAATTAGTAAAAACTTTTTAGTTAGAAAAAAAAAGATTCCAGGCCTAGAAACAAAATCACAGAGGACCTGGGCTCCTAGCCTAAATGAAGATTAGAATTAACCCATAATTACGAAATAAAGTTCAATTCATGCAAATAAACAATAATTTTGTTTCCATATATACAATCACATGAAATAATTAAATATTTAAATTTAAAATTTTATATTAAGTTTTTGTAATTTTATAATTGACATATAAATTAAAATATTAATGATTCCAAGTACGCACATTCAAATGATGTAATTATATAATGTAAAAAGAAAACGAAAAAGATATATCATTTTTTTAGGTTAAACTCGATGATTAATATATTTAATTTGAAAATAAAATTATGTTATAATTAAAAAGAAGTTAAAAGAACTTTTTTATATTTTTATAAACAAAGTGGGCTGAATGGGGCCTTTGGTGAAGTAAAAGCTAAATCAGAACTCAAATAAAAAGAGAAAAAAGAACTTTTTATCCAAATTGGATTTTTTGATGGGACAATATAAGCGGCCAAGCAAATCTGCTACTCGTAAAAGGCCTAAAGAAAAAAGGCAAAATGGACCACTCTAAAGCCGACCACCATTTAAAAGCCAATTCTTGAATTATTCTCTAAATACTTCGCTTAATCGAGTGCTAAAAGTAAATATAAAAGAAAAAAGTTATAATTATAATGGAAATATCAATATCTATATATATATATATAATTTTTTTTAGTATTATTATGGAGAGAGAAAATCGATTATAAATCTATTGCTCATAATATATGCATTAATTACAAATAAGTGTCTTGATATGTAATATATATAATTTTCAAATTTTTTTGTGTGTTATAATGGGAAAATGGATATTGGATTTATTGTCAAGAAAGATGTATTTACCTATATGCTCCTAAAGTGAAATCATAGCTTAAAAAAAAAACAATATCTCTTAAAATTCTGATCATTTTGCCTTTGATTGTCCCTCTTATTTTTGTCTTGATGCTAGCATATATACTTTTTATACGTAGTTATTATTTTGTAAATTTATCAATCTATTAATAAGTTATCTTTATTTGCCAAAAAAATAATTGCTCAAAGAAAATATTAATATATATATATGTGTGTGTATAGACACCTAAATTTACCTGAGATATATTATAAAAAAAAATAAGAGTAAAAAAAAAGCTTTGAATAATGAATATAATTCTTATTAAAAAATAATTGAAGTAAGAAATCATTACATAATATTAAAAATAAAAATAATAAAAAGAAAATCAAAAGTAATGAGAAAAAAATTTTAAAAAAATAAAGAATATATTTAGAAAAAAAAATAAATATTATAACATTGCATTCTTTCTCAGTTTTTTTTTATTCTTTAGTGTGTTTTAAAATTCTTATTAGTCAATCGATTTATTAAATGATTTTAAATTAATTTAATTGAAAAGTTTTTTTATGTTTTAATTTTCTTTTTCTATTTTTTCCTTTTTTGCATTTAAATAAACCAAAAGATAAAGGGAGAAATAAGAAATTTTATAAATACATAGATTTTTTTTTAAAAGAAGGGAACGGTTGCCCTTCTCCGTAACGTGGCTTAGTCCATGGCTATAATATTTCTTCACGTGTTACAATTTTTGAAACTTTATTATTGGTTAGGTTTTTGAAAATATATATATATATATACATAACATGTGAGTAAATAGTAAAATCTAAATATTAAAAATTTTAGGGCCATTTAATAAAAATTAAATTACAAAAGAGATTAGTGGGAGATGGTGATCAATCGAGCATATATGCGAATAATTATATGCTACAACCGTTGTAGCAATAAATGCCTACAACGGACCAATGAGATGGTGATCAACCGTTGTAATCATTTAATCTACGTGTAAGAATCTCATTGGTCCGTTGTAGGCATTTATTGCTACAACGGTTGTAGCATATAATTATTCCATATATGCACGAAATGGAAAATTAGGAGAAGAAGATGTAAAATAGGGTACATTAATATTGCTTCCAGATTAAGAATATATGGATGTGTACAGCCATTAATATTCACTGTCATCAAAATGCCCATTTGCGGCCATTGATGACCCTTTGTTACATGTCTCAAAAAAAAAGAAAAAGAAAAAGAAAAGCTAATTAGAAAAAGGTTTTTTTTTTCCAGATGTCAAAAAAGAGAGAGAAATTAACATCGACTGTTACATCCCTATATTTTGTGGTGGTGGTGTGATCATCAATGGAAGGCAGCCATTGAAGCCTTGGAGGCCATATCTGGTGCCGGAGATGGTAACAATGTGAAGGCAAATATCCCACTAGCAGCTGCTGCCACTGCGCCCACCACGAAAGCTGGCAGATTTCCTCCTCCAAATAATGCATCCCATGGTCCACTTGCCACGGACACCACCATCTACAACAACAGTTCCCTCTGTTAAAGCTTCATGATAAGAAAATTCTATTTTTCCTTCTCTTTTCCCATTTTCCACCAAACATCAAAAAATAAGCAACCAATCATTTATTTTATTAAACAAAAAAACACCCATTTCTCCACTTCTCAAAAGTAATAAAACTGTATTATAACTTAAACATTTAGTTCTGATATTATACTTTCTGTAAGTGTAACACTAACACTTCATCATATTGTATTCCGTGAATGATGAGATTCTATTTGTTTTGTTAATGGCTACAGCAAAGAAAAAAGAACAATATATAAAGATTGTGCTATTCAACTTTTTTCAATAATTTCTGAAGCCAACATTTGTATGGGATCCAATGCTTAGCATATGTATATGTATATGAAAATGGGGTGCTGTTTCGTTTTGGTGAAGAAGAAAGCAAAAGCCAAAAAGGCACTGTAATGTTGACTATTTTTCAATAATTCTAGAAAAAGCTGGCATTGTAGCCCATACTAAAATGTCCACATGTGCTTCTACCATAAAAAAAAAATTCTCTCTTAATCATTACACTTGAGATGGGTCAAAATTTGCAAACTAATTCTATTTCATCATCTTTTTTCCTTGGGCACCACTCAGATCTTGGCCATGCAATTATTATTTTCCTTTTTCAATTGAGGATTTTTTTTCTTTCATATATATTATTAAAATAAGCTTGTCTCATTTCAAATTGATAAATAATTTTTATTTATATTAAACTATAAACTATTTATTATTTTAATAATTTAATTAATGTATAATACTATAAAGTAAAATTATAAATAAAAAAATGTAAATAATTTTTATTTATATTAAACTATAACCTATTTATTATTTTAATAATTTAATTAATGTATAATACTATAGAGTAAAATTATAATAAAAAATGTACATATAAATTTATATTTCCAATGAAAATAGTTACTTTTTTATTTTTTTATGAAATAGAATATATGCAAAATTATATGTAATTGACTTGAAAAAAAAAATTGGAAGTACTTTTAACTCAAAGTTTATTTTAAATACGATTGAATCTAACATAAATATGAATTGATTTGATATTTAATCTAAAAAAGTTTTAGTTGATGAGAATAATATATCATACCTGTGGTATAACAATTGAAAGATTCAGAACTCCCAAAGAAAGTCCTAATAAGATAGAAAAATTAATTGAAATGGGTTAGGAAATTAAAATAACTTATATAACTTAATTTATAATATCTATTTTCTATCAAAGAAAAAGAAAAGATGTAAATTTTTATTTACCTTGACCAGCACCAGCATCGTTACAAAATATGGATGCCAAAGCAAAAGGAATGCTATAAGTTATCTGCACAAATTAGTGAAAATTATCCATTAATTACAAGATTAAAATATTAATTAAATATTTAATTGAGAATAAAAATAAGAAATAGAATTTCAGAAACTGTTCTACAAGGCAACAAATAGTATATATGATTCTTAGAGCAACAGAGACTCGAAAAACTTCAAAATAATCACTAATTAGGGATCAAGTATTAGATAGCATTGAAAGGATAATTTATTTAATTTCAATTGAAACAGCATATTTAAATGTCTCTAAAATTAATTACAAAATAAAGCTACAAGACAAATTCCAATAAATGCACACAGAAAATTATTAATGGCTTACATTATTTTTTCTTGACTACTGGGTCTTTTTTTTTTTCTTAATAATTTCAACTAACTATTCAGATATTAAATTTTTAGTACGCCATCGACTATTCAAATATAAAAATGGTAATTTAATTTTGTATTTTTCTACAAACTATATAAAAATAAGATAAAATCAATCAAAATTATTACTAATAATAAAAGGTGATAATTTTTCAAATATAAAAAAATTTGGAACGAAGATGGTATTTTTAAATTCAAAATTAATAATAAAAGGCAAGCTTAATTAGTGGAAAAAAAAATTTTAATTGTACAGGTATGTAAATTAAATATGCTGACAGAGAAATATCATCTGGGCCAAGTATATATTAAATCTACGCATAAAATAACAATCAATTTTTCAAGGAAAAAACATATTTTATATTTGCATTTTATCATTTTATGTCTATATATTACATATACAGTATATTATGAAACAAAATGCCAAAATCGGT
Organism: Garcia nutans; assembly: GCA_947685225.1. Taxonomy (NCBI): domain Eukaryota; kingdom Viridiplantae; phylum Streptophyta; class Magnoliopsida; order Malpighiales; family Euphorbiaceae; genus Garcia; species Garcia nutans. Next base: position 39,770,742 of record CANTUV010000019.1, on the reverse strand, counting down.
GCAATCACAATTGACACAACATCGTAACCTAAAAAACAGATGATATCACATGATGTGAATAGAAGTTGCTAACTTATTTTAAAATACATATTAATGTCGCCTCTAAAATTATAAAGTTTTTAAATTAAAGATTTCATCAATTAAAATAAAATTTATCAAAATAAAAAATTTACTACGTAAAATTATCCAATACTCAAGTACCACATTCTTTTTGTTAACAGAAATCCAAGAACCAAGATCTATTTTTTTAAAAATAAATTTTATATTTTGATAAAAGTGAAATAAATTTTTAAATAAAAAAATAAGACAGGTGAAAACTCAAATCTTGATGGTATATAAGAAAAATAACTTACAGCTTGAGGTACTCCCATGACGGCGAAAAGGGTTAATGCACCAGCTTTGACACCACCGGCAGGTGGCAAGGTCACTTTCGTTCCGCCGGACCCGGTGGTGAAACGTCGGTTCGATTCAGCTACTTTGGTGATCAAAATAGTCAGAGACAAACAAATAGCCAAAATAAAGTTCACAATGCCCCACAATCTTTTAACTCCACCAACCCCACGCGCCAATACCTCCACACTCAAGGAGGTGAAACCCAAAACCACCGAGTTAAGCATAAGCCCAAGTGCACCAGCACGAACACCATGATCATAAAGCTTCACCTGCTCGGCGGTTCCGTTTGAATCCCCGCCATAAACCTCTCTCCCCATCCAATCAGTATCAAACAACAAAAATGGAAACCAAGCAATCCAGTTTAAACAAGTAACCAATAGTAAAATCCACATGGGTTTTTTCAGATTTTTTAAAGCAGCTAAAATCTCACCGAAAAACGGCATCGGAGTTGATTCCGATGCCGTTTCATCATCATCACCATCATCTCCCCCACCAACAGCACGGGTACCCTGTTCAGGCGACCAGGGTTTTTCATGAACAAAACAGAGAGCTGATATCGTGAGGGATAAGAGAAGAAAAATGGAGATGAAAAAACAAGATTTTAGATTTGCACAGTAAACATCACAAGCTGTTGTTTTGGTGAACGGAAATATTTTATACAAATGGGTGTAAGATCCCGCCGCGAAACCAAGAACGTTACCAACGGCCATAAAAAAAGAAAATAAAGCATTGGCAGTTCTTGTCTTTTTCTGACTGCCGGCGGAAAGATCAGCCAGTAAAGCCCGGCAAGGACCTTGAAGCATATTATTAGCAACATCAAGAATCCAAAACCCGACAACAAAAACGGCAATTGCTCGGGTTTTCGGGCTTTTACCAAGAGAATCACCAGAAAGATGTCCAAGATCGGCTGCATATCCAATTAAGAAAACAGCCACCGCAACAGCGGCTGAGCCAGCAGCAATAAATGGACGGCGCCTCCCAAAACGGGAGGTGCAACGGTCACTATGGTAGCCGACAGTAGGTTGGACTAACATTCCAGAAATAGGTCCACAAAGCCAGATGAAAGCAGCCCATGTGTGAGGAATACCAAGGAGTTGAACATATGGAGTTAACAAAGAAAGCTGTAAAGCCCAGCCAAATTGAACACCAGCAGCAATTGAAGCTACCATTACTATCTTTTTTAATGGACTTGGCTTAGGAGGTGGTGTCTCAACCGCTAACGGAGGGGGAAGAGAGGAAGGGGTTTTGGTTTCTTTGGTAGACTGAGCTGCCATGAGTGGTGGTGTTGGTGGAGGAAGAAAGAAATGAGTTTGGTTTAATTTTGGGTTATTTGAAAGAGTTTGCATGAGAATTTATAATAGGAGAGGAGAGAGGCAACTGGCAAAAGAGTGGGTTATGGCCTTATCCAAAATGGTCTACGTTTTTCAGTTATTGTAAAAATACTGTACGGTGCAGATTCTTTACTGCCACGTGTGCAATTGTAGTTATATTCTGTTTTATTATAGTATTTGGTTTTTATTTCCCTGATATGTTAATTAATTGTATCGCATTAATTTTATTTTTTTTACAATTCCAATTTTATTTTTTCTTCATTGAAATAAATTAATTAAATGAATAGACAAAAACAAAATAAATTTTGAAGTTTTTATCATATCATTTAAGATATTGAAATAATTATCATGACATAGAAATTGTATGATTTCATCCCAGAGTACCATAAATAAATAAATAATAATTGTAACTAGGGGCAGACGTAGAATTTATAATCAGTGAAGTTCAATTTTTGTTAAATCTATATTTTAAAATTTTTATTAGTCATAATTTTTATAAATATTTTTATTTTGAAATAAAAAAATTCAATAATTATTAGTGTTTATTTTTTTTGCTTACAAATGGAGGAAAAAACCTCAAAGCTATATGCCAACTAATCTATCATAGGAGACGCTATATAAATCATGCCGCAGCCAATTTAAATTATTAATATGTTCTAACTCACCTTTCAATAATGTAAACTAACTGAAAAAAATATATAAAAAAAAACAATTTGAAAATTTGAAAATTTTCATCTCCAATAATTGTAATTTTATAAACTTTTTAGTATATCTGCATATTTACTTTTCATATATAGAGAGAGAAATAAACAAAATAAAAAATTAATAAATTTAATATTATAAATAAAATTATAGGTTTTAAAGATAAAATTGTAAAACTTATACAGAGTCCTTTTATATCTTTTTGAAATCATTCAGAAAAAGAGAGAGATAAGAAAAAAAGAGAATTAGCTTAAGAAATTTATAATTACATTTTATATGAGAAAAAAATTAATTGAACAAGTGAGAGATAGAGAATTTTTTAAAAAATATATTTTTTAAAAATATATATATAAAATAATATATCTTTCCATAGCAAGAGTCATATCAATTAAGCCGAAAGTAAGTTCCATAAATTTTACATATGTAATTAACTTTTATTAAATAATATATTATTTTTATCATAAAAATTTATAAGCTCTCTTTATATATATATATTAATGTTAGAAGAAATACCAATGGGGCTCTAAGTTGGATCCGCCGATTGTAATTATTAAATTATGGTTTGGTGGTTGAAAATATTGTTATTGTCGTTTAGATTTTAAATTAGAATCTTATGCATTTCCTCTTTGATCTTCCCGTATAATTGGAAAAAAAAAATTATTATGCTATTGAGAAAAAACTTTTATTCCTTGTGTTCACAAATTATATATAGTCTATATTTATTTTAATACAAAAATTAAGAATTTAATTATATTTATTTTTCTATTTTATTTTTATTATAATCATTAATAACATAAAATTGTTATAGAATGTAATCGATTATACTTATATTAGATGACATATTTAAAAACATAATAACTAAATTTAATTAAAATATAAAATAGACTATTTTTTCAAACATTTCTAAAAACAGAAATTTATGATAATTTAAGGATGGACCAAATATTTTATTTTATAATATAAGGATATTCAACTCAACTTAATTTTTATACTTAATTTTAAAATTAAAATTGAGTTATAAAAGTTTTATTTAAAGATATACTTATTAGTTTTTTGTATTTTTAGAGGAAAAGATAAAATTTTATATCTTCTTTCTTTTTCTTATATTTCGTCTTTTTCTCAATATCTTGTTACTTTTTCAGAGAAATTAAGTTTGATTATTCAGAATAATTGAAATCTTTTTTTCTTTTTATTGTGTGAGGGATATTAAAAAAAAAAAAGAAAAAAAAAGGCCCTGGAACTAAAGCAAGACAGGTAGGCAGAAAAGGCCATCTCGAAATCTCTACAAATTTTTGTAGTATAAAATACGTATATGCACGTCCCTTTCATTTTTACTAATCATACACGTGTTCTCCTTCCTTATAAAATCATACACTTGTTTTTCTATTATTATAGAAAAAAAAATAAATTCACTTAATTAATTACAATCATTATCGTTAGGTATTTGTTCTTTATTAAATTAAAAGGTATTATATTTAACAATTAAAAGATATTTGTTCTTTATATTTAACAATTAATTTGTGGAACTTCCTTATATAATTATATTAATATTTAATTAGATTTTCAGTACTTCGATTTAATTTTTCATTTCAAGGTATGACAAACTTTAAACTTACAGAATTACCAAATTCAAATTTTATTTCATTTAAAATTGAGTAGGTGTAGAATTGTAAAAAATATATTAAAAAAATAGTTTATGGAGTAACCATATAAATAAAATTTTGTGATATGATAATAAATAAAAAAAACTATGTTTAAGATTTTTCTTTCATATAATTACTTTTTTTTGTGTTTCTAAATCATCAATTAATCTTTCACTTTTTCTTTCTTTAGTATTACAATTGGGGATAGGGGATCAATTCTGAATTACCCAGAAAAGTACACTTACTGTCATATTAAGTTTCGGTATGCCAATCAATCTTTCACTTAGTAATTAAGAAATTTTGAAATATAATTATTATTAAAAAAATAACTTGGAATTTAGTATTCAGTTGGTTCATATACTATTTCATTTTTCATTTTTTTGCAAAATATTATTTTAAATAAAAAAAGATAAATCGAGTAAGAAATTAATTCTTCATTCTTATACAATTTAATAAATTTTCATTTGAATTTGTGTTGCCTAACCAAAAATATTAACCTTTTCTCTTCACAATATTTCTTAAATAGTAAAAAAGTTTATAAAAAAAAAAAAAGGAAAGCTAACTATATGAAATTTTTTGTTTCAATTTTAATGTATTATTATCTATCAAAGAGAAAAAATCAACTTAGGGTCCATATATAAGTTAGTCTAAAAAAACATCAAACTATAATTAGTCTAACAAGGATTTACAGTTATGTTTGAAATTAATATGTATTTTGAATTAATGGGTGGAGATATCTATATATAAGAATCAAAACAAAGATATAAAATGTGCAATCCAATACTTTGAATTGATTTGTAATTAACTAAACAGAAGCCTAAAAATTCTATATCTAGAACTATACCATATTTCACATCTAATAGAGAATTCTATTTCAATGTTCTCATGATATTTTTTAAATAGGAACTCCACCTTAAAAGCCTTAATAAGCCACCACTCAAGCACATGTTAAATGGAAGATATTCCTTTTGCCTGATTTTTGAGTTGAAAGATGCAAATTTGCCATGTGATAATATGCAAAGAGAACTAGATATTTTATGTAATAATATGCAAAGGAAAATAGATAATATTCTGATTAATTATTTTATTTATTTAAAAATTATATATATAGCTTTAATTAGACCTGCTAATAAGACTTATAGCTCTATATATGTATTAAAACATACAATTACGTACAATTAAAGCCAATTATGAGCATCCAACCTTCCTTATCCACATGCATCCATTGTTACTTTATTCCTCTTCATCTTAATTCCTTATATGAATAAAAAAAAATGGCATTTAAACGTGTAAGTCTGCAGAAAAAAAAATTATATATATATAAAAAGAAAAAACAACATTCGTGCATTCAATTTGAAAATTTTAAATTATTTTCAATAAGTCATCTGATGATAACCCACTATTTCTCCAACAATTAAAATTTGAGAATAAAAATTATATATATTTTCATATTAACTAGTTGAATATGATTATTTATCACGTAATATACAAAGTTCCTTATAGTTAATAATTGCTGGTGAAGAATGAAATTCATGCATGCAGAGAGCTGACTTTGAGAAGAAATAAATAAAGAGAAAGGGAAGCATGGAAGACAATGGTGATGAGAAGTAGAGTGATGAAACTAATTGACGTTATCCAAAGAAGAGCAGTTGGCAGTGGCAGTGGCAGTGGCCTCGCATCCCAAAGGCTGTAAAAGCAGCCATTAATTATATATAACTCTCAAATTAAATCTCCATTGACTCTCAACGTAAGGGATGACACACTCACTACTTGCTCCCTATTGGCATTGGCTCTGCACTTTACACCTTTGAAATTTGTGCTCTTTGGTAGTATTTTATTTTAGTTTCTTACTCATAAAATTTTGTTGTGATAATATTAGGTTTCTTGAGGTTTCCTATTTATAATTTCATATTTTTGCAATCCATTAATATATATTGATAAAAAGAGAGTCACATTTTTAATTAGAAAAATACTTTTATGGATCGATTCTGTATATCTCATCAATAAAAACTAATAAAACCAGTTATTTTTTGCTGTTATCAATCCATTAATAATTTATTATTGACCGAGTATATACGAATTCGATCAAATTTTTATTTAATTAAAATTATTTAAATAGTTAATGCACATTAACAATTTTTAAATGTTTTTAATGTCATGAAGATATTTAAATTTAAATATGTTAGAATTTTTAAATATATAATTTTTTACATTACAAAACAAGCAATGGACTATTAATGGCGGCAGAATCTATTTTTCATTTTGGACTCTAATTAATGATATTTTTAAATTAATAATGAATATATTCATATTAGTATAACATTTTTTGAAGTTTGTTTTAAGCTACTCCTACCAACATTCTTTAAAGGTCATAATTTTAATATATTATCAGGACATTTTTTCACAGAAAAAGGGATGATGAGTCTTCTTGCATGAAGTAATTTAAGTTTAAAGTAGTCTTTTACATCTGTAAGAATAATAACTAGTGTTAAAGTGCAAAATTTGTTATTGACATGATCTATTTCCAATGTCTAAGTTATTGACTTGAATCCCTAAAATTTTCATGAAAAAAGATAATTGATTTTAAGAGCATATTTTAGTGAGAAAAAAATGTAAGAAGTTCTAGAGAAACTTTGATAGTAATTTTAACTGAAAACAGGGACGGACATAGGGGAGGGCAAATGACTCCCTCGCCGATGGCTAGAAACACGTATAGAGAGGGTGTTTTGGCTGCCGGCATGCCGTCTCTGCAATGAGCGCCTCCTGCTCGTTTTAGCCGGAAGTTATATATTTTTTTAATAAGTTATAAGTGAAACGACGCCGTTTCACTTATAACTTGTTAAAAAAAAAGAGAGAAAGAGGAGCAGTAGCTTCTCTTTCTCTGCAAACTAAAGACACAGAGAGCAGAGAGATGAGAGGGACGAACGAAGAGAGAGGAGAGGCGATGAGGAAGAGGACGAACGGTTGCTCGCCGGCAACGCAAGACCCCGGAGAACTGACATCACCGATTTACTAGCCGACCGATAGATTTTTATTTTTATTTTTAATTGATTTATGTGTTTTTTATTTGAGATTGAGTTTAGGTAAAAATTAGGAATTTTTTTATAATTGATTAATGTAGTTTGTTTGAAGTTAAAATAAGTATTTTGATTTATTTGAAATGATTTTTGATGCTATTATATTGAATTAATCTGTATATTTTGTGGTTAGGGTTTTAGGTGAATTTTATGATTTTAGTTTTTATTATAAAATTTGATTTATTTTGAAATTAATTAAGTATAATAATTTATTTAAAATAGTTTGTATTGTGATTAGTTGAATAATGAATTGATTTAGTGTTTTGGATTTTAGGTTATTATAATTATAATTATAAATTAAAATATTGAATATAAAAAAAATTAATATAAAGTGTGCTTAGTAGACTATAAATTTATAAATTAACTACTTAATAAACTAAATTTATTATAAATTAAACCAATTTATAAATTGAATATAAACAAATTAATTTATAAATTAACTACTTAATAAATTAAATCAATTATAAATTGAACATAAATAAATTAGTTTATAAATTAACTATAAATTTATAAATTAACTACTTAATAAATTAAACTAATTATAAATTGAACATAAACAAATTAATTTATAAAGTAACTATAAATTTATAAATTAACTACTTAATAAATTAAACTAATTTATAAATTGAACATAAATAAATTAGTTTATAAATTAACTATAAATTTATAAATTAACTACTTAATAAATTAAACCAATTTATAAATTAAACATAAATAAATTAGTTTATAAATTAGCTATAAATTTATAAATTAACTACTTAATAAACTAAACCAATTATAAATTAATTGTTAGTATAAAATAATTAATAGTTAAATATAAATTGAATATAAATTAAGTATAAAATTAATATAAAGTACTTATAAAATGAAAAATATAAACTAAACTCTAATTTTAACCAAAAGTAAACTAATTATATTTAGAATAAAAATTAAAACAGATATGGATAAATTTGTGATAAAAACTAAGAGATTGCGGAATGAATGTAGTAAATCATCAAATATTCCGACTCCGACACTAATTTAGACATTTAGTAGTCATGCAAGTGTTAGGAAAACTAGTGATACAATAGGGCATCCGGAGTGTAGTTTTGGTGATATTGTGGGTGATCCAGCATTGCGTAAACCAATTGACGAATTTGATGTTGAAATTAGGGATGATATTAGAAGACAATATGTGGCTAAAGGATCTTACCAACCATATAGCCACAATTTTCCTCAAACAGAATTTGAAAAAATTATGAGGAGTTTTAGAGATGTTTGGTTCTCTAAATTTGAGTAGTTGAAATATAGTGTTTCCAAAGATGCAGTATTTTATTTATGGTGTTATCTTTTTAATTCGAATAGAGGATCTAAGCGGAGAGATAATGTCTTTACAGAAGTTGAATTTTGAAATTGGAAAAAGGCCATAAAGAAGTTTAATGAACATGTTGGCGGTCAAAGTAGTCCACATAATAATGCTAGAATGTTATATGTTAGATTCAAAAATCAAAGATAAAGTATATCTCATGTCTTATCTTCTCACAGCCAAGAGCAAGAGACTTATTACCGGACACATTTGACAACTATTGTTAACTGTATCCATTTTCTATTAACAAATGGATTGGCTTTTCGAGGAAATGATGAGTCAGAAAACTCACTTAGACGGGGTAATTTTCTCGAACTTCTCAATTGGTATAGTCAACGCAGTATTGAAGTTGGAAATGTAGTTAATTCAAATACTCCTAAAAATAATCAACTCACTTCTCCAAGTATCCAAAAGTAAATAGTTAGTGTTTGTACTTTAGAAACGACACTAACTATTATTAAGAATATTGAAGTTGATTTTTACTCTCTATTAATTGATGAGACTCGAGATAATTCTGTAAATGAGCAAATGGTTGTAATATTGAGATATGTTAACAAGTTGGGACAAGTGATTGAGCAATTAATTGGAGCAGTACATATGAGTGACACATCTGCTTTATCTTTAAAAAGTGCACTTGATGATTTCTTAGCTAAATATGGGTTGTCTCTAAGTAGAGTTAGAGGTCAAGGTTATGATGAAACTTCTAATATGCGAGGTGAATTTAATGGGTTAAAGACTCTCATTTTAAATGAAAATTTCTCTGCAAGGTACATTCATTGTTTTGCTCATCAACTCCAATTAGTACCTGTTACAACAGCATGAAGCAATAGATTTGTGAGTAATTTTTTTAATTATGTTTCAATGATTGTGAATATTGTTGGAGCTTCATGTAAAAGGAGTGATGCTCTCCGTCAAAAACAGCATGATCAAGTAGTTCAACGCTTGGAGAGATGAGATATTCAAAGTGGAAGATGCTTGTATCAAGAAATAAATTTAACTTGACCAGGAGACACGCGCTGGGATTCCCATTATAAAATAATTGTGCATCTTCTCTCTATGTATTTACCAGTGAAAGAGGTTATTGTGAATATTTATGAGGATGGTGCTGAATAAAGAAATCGAGGCGTAGTTGTGGGCTTGATTGATAAAATGAGAAGTTGTGAATTTATTTTCATTGCTTTCTTAATGAAGAAATTTTTAGGTATGGCAAATGATCTATCTCAAGTTTTACAAAGGAATAATCAAAATATTAATAATGCGATTCATTTAATTGCATCTGTGAAACAATAATTGCAAAGCTCAGAGAGAATGGATGAGATGGATTATTGGAAGCTGTTAATGACTTTTGTATAGATCATGATATTACAGTGCCTAATATGGAAAATAATGCAGGTTATCTGTGTTCCCAGCATGCTGGTATTCCTATCACTTATTATCACCACGTTCGAGTGAAAATATTTTGTCAGGTATTCTTTTATCGTCGTATTATCATATTTATCTATTTATTATTCTACAACTTAATTTTTATTCATTCACTTCTAGGTTATTGATTTCATTGCTCAAAAAATGAAAAATCGCTTTACATAATCAAGTACTAAATTGCTTTTATGCATTGCTTATCTTTCTCTTAAAAACTCATTCTCTAATTTCAATCTATCCAGAATATTTTATCTTACTGAACTATATCCATATGATTTCTCTATGATCGATCAGATGATACTTGAAGATTAACTTAATACCTACATTGCTGATGTAAAAAAGAATGTAGCTTTCTCTAACCTATATGACATTGAAGCTCTTACTCAGAAAATGGTTGAGATATGTTATGACACTGTATTTTTTTTGGTATATCTGCTAATCAAGTTGGCTTTAGTCTTGCCTGTTGTAACTGTTACTGTTGAAAGAATTTTTTCAGCAATGAACATTATTAAGACGGATTTACATAACAAGATGGGAGATGATTTTATGACAGACTGCTTAGTGTGTTTTGTAGAAAAAGATATTTTTTTAAAAAATTGAAAACGAAGCTATTATGCAACGTTTTTAAAATATGCAAACTCGTAAGATACAATTACCATTTCTTAGACTTAGTCAATCTAATAATACACATTAGTTATTAAACTATTATAATATTAAATATTTAATTTTATATTGAATATTTTTAAAATTTTTTTATAAAATTTTTACCTTCTTTCAATAAATTTCTAATTATTGAAAAATATGCATCTTATACCACATGTGCCAATAAAAAAATGAATTGATTGGTATATAAGTATTTTTTTTTCAATTGTACAAAACAGCTTACTCAAATTAAAACAAAATCATAAGGTTTTATGACGATGAACTCCTGTTTTTTACCGCCTACCTCGTGTTAGGATCTTGTTTGTCCTGTTTTAATGTATTAAAATAGTTTTTTTTAATAATATTATAATATTACACTGAAAAAGTAAAATTGGATATAAATTTAATTATAAAAAAATAATACACTTATCATTAAACTATATTTTCATATATTTCTAAACTATATTTTTATATGTTAATATATCAATAATTTTAAGTTAGTATGATAATCATATATATATATATATTTATTTATTATGACACTAATTCGTTGTGCAGTAAAATTGACTTGTAATGAGAATTAAAGATCCCATAAATGAGTTAAATCAAATTATCGAATATTTCTGAATAATTATATCTGAAAAAAAAGAAATAACCTAGATTCAATTTTGAGATTTAAGCAGACACAACACATATTTATACACATTAATGGTTATCCCTGTTCAGTCTTTAAAAATACTTGACAGAAGTTATTTTTAAAAATGTCTCATATTGGCTCGTTTGACTTTATTTATACTCTTTTGAAAAGTGAGCTTGATTTGGCACCTAGATCCAAAGATGAAAATTAAATTTCTCTCTGATCAATATAGTAATAAATCCGATTAAATCGTTAATATTTTAACATTCAATTTTATTAAATATCTAATATACTAAAACTAATTGTCTTAAATTATTAATGTCCCCATTTCAATTATTTGTTAAATCCTTTATTTCTATTAACCGGTGAATGATAATAAAAAAAAATACCAAGATATAATATGCATATTATAATTAACTAGTTTATTAATGTGGCTTCATTTTTTTTGTGTAATTTTTTTTTATTTTCCTATTTAAAAATACTTTCTTATAGTTTTTGTGAATATTATTTTCATTGAGGTTTAGGATATATAATTATCTATAGTTGTGAAACCAGCCACTCGGAGAAAGTCAGATAAAATTTATGTCTCAACGCATGTAAAAGGGGAAGGGGAAGGGGAAGCGCAGCCTCCATCTTATCTATGCTGCTTCGGCTGTCAGAAGCTTTTCTTATAATAAAAATTCGATAGCTGGCTGTGGAGTCATCAACCCCCACATAATTTCACCTGAATCTGCCCTTGATTATCTATAATTACAATTTCAATATTAGCATGCATGCAGTTGATTTAATCCTCCTAGTTTTCTATAGCAGTCATAACATTTTAGTATTTGATTGAAATATATTTATAAAATCCTTACTACAATATTTAAGTTCTCAGATAATGTTAAAATCAGGTTAGCACATCTTAGTTTCAAAATCCTAATTATTAACTGCACTATGATTAAGACTTGGCATCACAAGAATTTTAATTTACAGCGACAGAGCATTAATTAGATCTCTAATGATAGCTACCAACCTAACTTTAAATTACATTAGCTCTTTTCCAATACATTTTCAAAAAAAAAAAAAAAATGGTCCTCAAAATTAAAATTTTAGAAGTATATATATATGTATATATATATGATAATGACACAGCATCATACATTCTAATCTTAATTTAGAAATGGCTTTATCATATACTATAGTTTAAAGGAAAACTTGGCTTGGGGAAAAAATGAATGACTAGGATATTTTCAAATTTAAGCAAATAAATTAATTAATTGACATTACTCATTAGGCATTGAAAAAAAAATTCAAGTTATTCACAAAAGATCTTAATACTCTGTCTGATAAGAAATAGAAGCAATCACAAATTTATTTTTTCTCATAAAAGAAAATTTCAAGAACCAAATTAAAATGTTAAATGAATTAAAATTTTTTTAATGCAATTCTACAAAAAAAAAATAATTCAAGTAAGTTGAAATATCTTTACATGGAGAATTAAAGAAAAATATCATGAATGATTGGCGAGAAAAACGACTATTCCATTGATGAGTAATATATGAACCACCTCCAATTTATAAATTCTCTAAAACCATGGATTAAAAATAAATATTCATTTGTAAATTTTGAAAATATATATTACTCATTTCGTTTTATTTCAAGTATCGTGTAAGAACAATGCACATAAATTAAAAAAATAATTAATCATTATAAATTTCATAAAAATTTTATTATGATTTACCTAAATATCATTTCTCATCCTCATCCTATTTATTCTTTTTCAATAATTAATATGGATAGTATTAAAATTTTTTAAGACATTTAAAGTGAAATAAAAAAATATTTATTATACGATATTTTAAAAAGAGTAATGTTAAATGAATCAAATTGATCCAGATTAAAAATTCTTTATGCATTAAATGAATTAGATAAATGACTATTCTAATCTTGCATTTATTTTTTTTTCTAATATATGTAAGATTAGAGTAGTTATTTTTTTAATATATTTAATGTATAAAAAACTTTTGATCTTAATCAAATTGATTCATATAACATTTTTATTTCAAAAAAAAGTAAAAAATTTATTTCATTTTATGTCGTCATTAGATAATGTAGGAGATCATTTCTGGTATTCGATTGTGTTGTAGCTACAATTATTTGAGACATAAGGGTGTTTAGAAAATCGATATACAGGAAATTCCTTTTGCAATTTTGAAAGTGACATTTAATTACAATGAATTCCCAATAAGCTGACACGATTCTTTTCTTGTGGTAAGATGAAATTTTATTAAAATTTCAAGAATAATTAAAATATTAAAATTGATTTTTGAACTAAAGAATTTTAATTTTAAAAGTTAAATCATTTGCATATATTCCTAAGAAAAATGTTGACACATATAAGAAAACCCATTCAAAACCATTAAAATGTCATAAAATTCAAATAATTAATTAAATTTCAACCACATAATAATGTTTCAAGAGAGCACTTATTCCACTATAAAATTTTAAAATTTAAAGAAGTTTTGAATTTAATTCCATTAGAAACATATTTATATATAAAAAAAAATCATTTAGCTTATTTTTATGGAAAAAAAAAGTATGTAGTAAGTGGACTTATGCTTGTCTACATTTCAAATTCATTAATGGAATTTATAATTAGACTGCTAATTTAATATGATTGGGTGCTTAGTTATTGTTAGAATTATGATTCAAAATTCTAATGGGGTTTTAATGGAATTTTTCCATATTCCTAAATTAGATGAAGAATTATTTCCTACGTAAAAAAATTTTTTATTTTAATGTTATTTTTAATTGAGTAAGACTTCTTATTACGATTTAATATTAATAGTAAATAATATTTTAAATAGGAATACTAAAAAAGAGATTTTTTAGGAATTTTTTTTTTCAATCACGGAACAAATTATTTGAGTAAACTTCTATAATAGTGAGTGTATTTGGTGAATTTGGATTCAAAAGTTTGAGTGTTTTTTAAAATTTATTGTCCTTTAAACCTTGTTATCATGTAATATATAAAAAATTTGTAAATTCAATCAATGATGATCCTTCTCTTTTATATATAAATTCTTATATTGCAGAAAGGACAAAAAAAAGTCCAATAATTTTATACATAAAATGGCACATTAATAAAAGATAATAATTTAAACTCATTTTTGAAACCTCATCCACTAGTTTAAAATAAAGTTCAGTAGCTTTATTTTTTTTTCCTAATATTCTTATCTTCATTGTTAATGTTTTTTTTTAAAAATTTCTTTTATCACTCTTAATCTTTTATGATTTATTTATGCTAAAATTCGAGCATAAAATCAATTCCCCACTTACATCCTTCCTATTTAATTCAATTTAGTTTAATTTTTTTCTGCCAATTGGCGCTTGCCATTACAAATCGTTTTTCTACCATTCTTTTGTTTTTCTTTCTTATTTTATTTTCCCCCAAATTCTTTACTTCTAGCAATTTCAAGAATAATTTCTTCCATTTAATAGAAAAAAAAAAGAGAATAATTTATTCACAATCGAATCCACTCTTTTTCTTTTTTGGGTGTTTTCTTTTGGCTTTCTCATAGAATGATAGAATTACAAATCATCTATACTTCACTTTCTAATGCATCACTAAGTTAGGATTTTGCTTTCTATCCAACGAAGATGACAATTCCTCTTTTCTCTCCTCCATTTTCTTTTTCAGATATTTTTTTTTTGCTTCTTCCTTCATTTAATTTTCATTTTTTTAATTAAAATCATTTCGAGTGTTATTTTTCTCAATTTTCAAACACAGTTACGCACTGAATTATAAAGAATTTTGAATCAAACTCAAATAAATTTTCTTGAACTTTAAAGGATTGAATTATATTTTTTATTAACTTTCTAATAAATATTGCACACTTATACAACAAACAGTAATAAAATACATCCCACGATGAAATTATAATAATTTTGTTATAACAATTTGATTGTGAGTTTTTTTTATTAATTTAATTATATATATAAAGTTACAATTGTTTATTAATTTATTTCAGATTGAATAAATTACATTTTAAATCAGATAAAAATTAAATCATATTCAAATCGAGTAAATAAATTGCACAAATTAATTTTAAACCTACTTAATTTCACTGGCAATATTCATGTGAAAAAAATCCAGTGAACTACAAATCTACAATAAAGATGGCAAACTCATATGAGATTAAAATTTCCCACTTCCATTGATGATTGATAATTCTATTTATTTAATTTAAAGAACCCACTTTTTGCACTTTCAATAGATATTTAAACAAAATAAATAAATAAATAAATGAAAAAGAAATCCACTTTGACAATGTTCTAAGCTATGTGGAGACAGAGTCGAAAGATTCTTGCTAAGCAAATACGTGAGATAAGTACAACTTTGGTAACTCCAGATTTTTTTTTTTTTTGTCTTTTTTCAGGAATAATCAGACTCATCATGGAGTGTGAATCTTTTTTTTTAGTGTCTAAATTTAACTTTTATTTAATTAAAGATCTGAATTTTTGAAAAAGAAAAATTCTAATTAATTGTATTTCATGAAATTTTAGTGATTAAAATTGAAAAAAAAAGTTAATGTTAAATTTAATAAATATTATTCTAATGTTGAGCTATATGTTATGGGTGTCAATGATGTGATAGATAATACTAAATTTTAATTTTGTTTCATTTTTTTTCTATAAAAGGATGTTATTGTTATTATTTTTATTAATTAAAAATGGGAAAAAACATATTTGTATGGCTCAACAGTATCCAATACAAAATAAAAATAAAAACGTCG
This sequence comes from Garcia nutans, assembly GCA_947685225.1. NCBI lineage: Eukaryota > Viridiplantae > Streptophyta > Magnoliopsida > Malpighiales > Euphorbiaceae > Garcia > Garcia nutans. The sequence continues at coordinate 39,754,775 of CANTUV010000019.1, read as the reverse complement.
CAACCCGTAAATTCAAGCTATCTAAGCAAAATAAATATGTGAAAAAACCCCCCAAATTCCCATAACCTCATACAACAACAGCTGAAACAAAAGCAAGAAATGTAGATACCCAACACCTGGACCACTTGGCCTCTAAAAAACCACTAACATGTAAGATATTTCAATCAGAATCTGCAAAAGAAATCTACTAGGGAAATGGGGACAGTCGCATGAAGGCGCAACGCTCACAGCTTGCATTTTGCAAGGTGTGTTACAGCAAAAGGAGGAGAGAGAAGGTCTATAAATAGTTCTTCTCTTCTCTAATTTTATATAATCATTTTTAGAAAAAAAATTAAAAAAAGTAGAAAAAAATATTATTTATAAAATAATATTTTTGAGTGATAAAATAGAGAAATTTTATTTTAGGAGTTTGAAAAATATTCATCACTATTTTGAGTTTATCTCATTTGTGAGTGTTGTATTTCTAGAATATTATTTTTCTAAAAAGTCTCTCTCTTGTAATCATATATTTATTAATGAAAAAAATTTATTCGGAGTTTGTCCCGTGGACGTAGTACAAATTAAAGGGTGAACCACGTTAAATCTGGTGTAATATTTTTATCTCAATATTAGAGCTATTATCAAATGTAGTTATTTTATTATATTGTGCTATTAATTATTCAAGTAAAATTTTATCTAAGGAGATTGGATTTTAAGCGGGACCGTATGTGATCCCTCCAGCCTTTCCTGAGAATTTCTTGATATTTATTTTTAGTATAATATTTCATATACTACTTACTAGTATAATATCAATTAATTTGTATATTATTAATACCCGTTCCACAACAAGTGGTATCAGAGCCTGGTTCATATAGGTACACAGTGTTGAAGTTATTCTTTTTGCATTAAAGAGATGGAGGCAAAAATAAACAAGATGATCAGCCTAAATGACTCAAATTATCACATATGGAGAAACAATATGAATGAACTTTTATTTATGATGAAAATATATTTGTCTGTGTTCGCTACAATAAAACCTAATGAAAAATCAGATGAAGACTGAAGTTCGAGCATGAGCAAGTGTGTGGCTTCATCCGACAGTTTGTTGAAGACAATGTGTATAATCATATTTGTAAAAAGACTCATGCAAAGTCCCTTTGGGAGAAGCTTGAACAGTTATATATTTTTAAAATAGGGAATAACAAGTTGTTCTATTTGACCAAACTGATCAAAATTAGTTACCGAAAAAATACATTTATGGCGGACCACTTGAATGAATTTCAAGATTTCGTGGACCAGTTATCAGGAATTGGTGTAAAATTTGATGATAAGGTGCTCGGTTTCTTAATACTTTCCTCTCTTTCAGAGTCCTAGGAGACTTTGAAGATTTTCATCGCTAATTCAGCTGTTGATGGTGTTATTAGCTTGAAATCTGTCAAGAGTTCGATTCTAAATGAAAAAATGAGAAGGGGATCTCAAAATTCAGTATCCACATCTCAGTCAGATGTTTTGGTTACTGATTTCAGAGGGAGAAGCAACTTTAGGAGTTTAAATTCAAGAGATAAGAGTTGAGGAAAGTCAAATAAATATGCAAATATTGAATGCTATCACTGCAAGAAGAAGGGACACATTATGAAATTCTGTCAGAAGTTTAAGAAAGAATAGGAGAAGAACAAAGGCAAAGAAATAAAGCGATATGATAGCAGTGATGATGAAAAAGGAACCACGGTTGCCACCATTGAAGAATTTTATGTCATTTCTTATGATAATAATGTGAATATAACATCCAGTGAATCAGACTAGGTAGGAGATAGTGGTGCCACCATTCATGTTATATCACATAAAGAACTATTCTCAACATATAAACAAAGAGTATTTGGTGTTGTCAAAATGGGAGATAAGGGTGCAGCCAAGATCATCGGCCGAGGTGATATTTGTTTGGAGACAAAACATGGGACAATACTACTCTTGAAAGATGTTAGGCATGTTCCCAACTTCGGCTAAACCTGATTTCCATTGGCATACTTGATGATGAAGGTTTCAGCAGTACTTTCAAGAATGGTCAATGGAAACTTACTAAAGGCTCCTTGGTATATGGAAAAGGCAAAAAGTACTCCAAACTATATGTGATGCAGGCGAAGCTCTCCAGTGATTCCGTTAAAGCAGTGGAGAAAGAAAATATAACTGAGCTGTAGCATAGAAGACTCGGTCATATGGGTGAGAAAGGGATGGCACAATTGGTGAAAAAGAATGTATTATCCGGAATTGATAAAGTGAATTTAAAGAAATGTGCTGACTGTCTGGCTGGAAAACAAAACAGAGTTGCTTTCAAAGGTTCCACTCCTTCCAGAATGAAGAATGTATTTGATCTGATTCACTTAGATATGTGAGGACCAATATCAAAGTCACTTAGTGGTGCTCAATACTTTATGACTTTCATTGATGATCACTCAAGGAAGATGTGGGTATACACTTTGAAGTCAAAAGACCAAGTGTTAGACGTGTTTAAGCAATTTCATGCCTTAGTTGAAAGGAAAACTGGGAAAAAGTTAAAATGTATTCGGACAGACAATTGTAAAGAATATATTGGATCATTTGATGCGTACTGTAAGGAGCATGGTATCTGACATTAAATAACACCTCCAAAAACACCGCAATTGAATGGCTTAGCAGAGAGGATGAACAAGACTTTGATGGAGAGAGTCAAATATTTGCTCTCACATTCAAAGTTGCCTAAGACATTTTGGGGTGAAGCTCTATATGTTGTAGTACATGTACTCAATTTTTCACCATGTATTCCTCTTCAGTATAATATTCCAGAGAAGGTGTAGTCAGGAAATAATGTTTCGTATCATCATTTGCGTGTGTTTGACTGTAAAGCTTTTGTACACATTCCCAAGGATGAGAGGTCGAAACTTGATGTCAAGACACGTAAATGTGTTTTTATTGACTATGGTCAAGATCATGATCAGCTTGGCTATAGATTTTATGATCCAGTTTAGAAAAAACTTGTCACAAGTCGTGATACTGTATTTGTTGAATATCAAACCATTGAAGATATCAGTAAAGTGAAAATGAATGTTCTTGAGTTCAATGGTGACTTAACAAACTTAAAGTTAGTTCTTCCAAAGGTGGTACCAAGACAAGTTGGAGATGAAATACAAAATCGTCAGGCATAAAATTCTAACATCGATGCTCCTACAGAGGTCCAATCAGATGATGATATGGACCATATTGAAAATCAACCACCACCACCAGCAGAAGTTCCTCAGGTTCCATTAAGGAGATCTACTAGAACTAGATAACCTTCTACTAGATACTCTAATAATCAGTACGTGCTGCTTACTGATGAGGGAGAACCTGAGAATTACCAAGAAGCTATAGTAGATGAGAATAGGGAGAAATGGATTGAAGTCATGCAAGATGAGATGAAATCTTTGCATGAAAATAAAACTTTTGAACTAGTGAAGTTATCAACAAGTAAGAGGGCTTTAAAGAATAAGTGGGTGTTCAGGATAAAATATGAAGAACACGGTTTTCAACTACGATTCAAAGCTAGATTGGTTGTTAAAGGATTCAGCCAAAGGAAAGGAATTGACTTTGATGATATTTTTCACCGGTGATGAAGATGACATCCATTCATACAGTGTTGGGATTAACTGTAAGTTTAGACTTAGAAATCGAGCAGATGGATATTAAGATTGCTTTTCTTCATGGTGATTTGGAAGAAGAAATATACATGGAACAACCAGAGAATTTTAAGAAAAGAGGAAAAGAAGATCATGCCTGCAAGTCAAAGAAAAGCTTATACGGCTTGAAGGAGACACCGAGACAGTGGTATAAAAAGTTTGAATCAGTTATGGAAGAGCAGGGGTACAAGAAAACTACTTCAGAATATTGTGTTTTTGTAAAGAAATTCTCTGATGACGATTTCATCATCCTTTTGTTATATGTGGATGACGTTAAATCTGGTGTAATATTTTTATCTCAATATTAGAGTTATTATCAAGTATAATTATTTTGTTATATTGTGTTATTAATTATTTTAGTAAAATTCTGTCTAAGGAGACTGAGTTTTAAGCGGACCGTTTGTGACTCCTCCAGTCTTTTCTGAAAATTTTATTGATATTTATTTTTAGAACAATATTTCATACACTACTTACTTATATAATAGCAAGTAATTTATATGTTATTAATACCCGCTGCACAACATAGGAAGCAGGATAAGTAGAATAAGTGGGTACTGATCAACTAACCCATGCAACTCAACCATAAATAAAAGAATAAGTAGTGGTAAAAAACTTGATTTCAAAGCGTTCGGGGTTGTTTGTAGGATAGCAGAAGAGCCAGCTACCATATTGACGAAACACAACAGCACATTTGAGAGTTAGAGCATGAAAGAAAGCATGATTGATTACACTAACCATGCAACAAGATTAGAGCTTCTTGATACTCTAAAATTTGCGAGATGATCTGCTACAACATTTGATTCTCTGTATATTTTGCAAAATTGTACATTAGGAAGTCAAATAACCAGATTTCGAATATTGCACAAAGTGCTCTAATGACCTCAGGGTGCATTCTTGAAGTTGTTTTGGACCCAAGAAATAGCATTTGCTGAGTCAGACTCTATTAACACTTTTTGAGATTTCGCCCAATCACTATTTGACTGAATCTCTAATGCCTTTAGAATTGTAAGAATTTCAGCTTTGTTTGAGTCCATAATACTCATCGAACAGGAGAAAATGGTCACAAAATGACCCTCGGAGTCCCTTAACACACCCCAATACCAGCAGGCCCAGGTTTCCATAAGGCAAACCATCTACATTCCATTTTAGAAATTTTGCAATGGGCGGTAACCACATAGAGGCAGGGCAAGTCTTGTGCATATTATCCCAATTTTTAACACTGGAGGAGGACTAAGAAAAGAATGAGGCTGAGTACGGAAAGGTAGGGTCAAGTGCTTTTATCCAACTAGATAATCTTATAAGCACCAAATCAAAAGTTCTATCCAGAGACATTTCCAAGTTATTAAAAGCTCAGTTGTTTCTCTCTAACAAGATGGTCCAACAAACTGCCAAGAATGAGGAGAGCCAAACTTGGGATTGAAATTTGGACCCTGACACTATTACCCATTGATTGAAAAAATCAATAACAGAATTTGGAAAAACTTAGGCAAGCCCCTATCACTTAATAAGTTTGTACCATAAGGAGGATGCAAAAGAACATTGAAAAAAAATGATCAATCTCTTCTGGAGCACGACCACACAGAGGGCATGAAGTAAGAGACTAGTCCAAGATCTCAATTCTTGCCAAATAAGCTCTGACTTTCAACCTGCCTTGAAGCAGCATCCAAGAAAAGACCTCCACTTTTGGAGGGGATACATTTTGCCACAACTTACAGCATGCAGAATATGAGATGAAGCTTCTTCTTTCCATAAGCAGTCACTTGAAGGAACTGACAAAGAATTCTCCATTTCTACTGAATTTCCAAACCATTTTGTCCATTTTATCTCTAAAGATTGAAGATTTATTTAGCAGATCAAGGAGGTCTATTAACAAGTTGAGCTCCCATACAAAAAAAAATCCTTATCCAAGAAAAAACTCACACCCATTTGGAGTCTTGTCAATATCCCATAGTATTGATGTGACTATTTTGCTCTAAGGACAGAAAGAATAGTCTAGGAATTTGAGATGTAATGATGGTTTGCTCCACCCATGCGTTGAGCCAGAATCTGACAGTACTTCCATTACCCCCCCAATGCCGGATTCCTTCCTTCATAATCGAATTGCAAGCCACATCTTTAACTGTTGTATTCATCACATCATTCCAAACAATTACAGAAAAAAGATTTATCTCATTGTCATTTAGGCGTGGAGGACCATATTTTTCTAAAATAACTGATTTCCAGAGGGCTTATTTATTCTCCACAAGTCTCTAAACCTGATGCGGAGCAGATAGCACTGGATTTTCTAGAAGATGTTGATCGTGGCAAGATTTGCGGCAGACTGCATAAAATATTATAACTTTTGCATAGGAAGTCCGATAACTTTCCGAAAAGGGTTTCGCGAGACGGATAATTTTGAAAAGTGCAACATGATGCCTGTAGGGCCTGTTGCAAACTTTTGATGGCCAAATTTTGTTGTTTAGGGGTCAAATTGTCATTTTTAATTATTTGAAGACTGTTGTATTAATTTTTCGTCCGTCTATATAAGTCAAACTATGTATTTTTGGTGAAAATTTATTTTTAGAAGGAATTTATAGACTTTCTCTAAACTTAATTAGGGTTTAGTCTATCTTGAACGCTTTTACGTTGCGTCAAAACCCATTTTACAAGAAGTGCTTTATTTGCATCCATGATGTTTCCATCCCCAAGTCCACCCAAAGCCTTTGCCTTTTCAACAACATGCCAACTAATAAGATGTAACTTCCTTTTGTCTTCATCTCCAAACCAAACAAATCTTTTTTGAATTTTTGTAATCTCCTTCGCAACACCAATCGAAATTTTAAATAGGGACATGTAGTACAAAGGCAAACTATTAAAAACTGATTTTATAAGGACCAACCTTCCTACAAAAGGTAAGTGACGAGATTTCCATAGAGAATTTTTCTTTGATCCTTGTAATAATTGGTTCCCAATTAGAGATCCTCCTTGGGCTGGCGCCAAATGGTAACCCAAGGTACTTGAAAGGCAAAGAAACCATCTTACACCCCAATGAGTTGGCAGCATCCAACAACCATTCCGAGCTTGCATTGCAACCAATTAGTGCACTCTTTGAAAATTTAACTTTTAGACCAGACATTAGATCAAAGCATGTAACGATCCTTTTGAGGTTATGAATTCCTTCCTGATTAGCTGGGCAGAAAATAATTGTGTCGTTAGCGTACTGTAGATGAAAAATACATAAATTGTTGCCAATAGGTATTCCACTAATCAAGTTATTGCCCAAGGCATTATTGAGCATAACACTCAGCCCTTTTGCCGCTATAGAGAAAAGGAAAGGCGACGGGTGATTACCCTGTCTTAACCCCTTTCCAAGAGGGAAAGATTCCGTTGGTGACCCATTGACTAGAACTGTTGTCGATGCCTGCTTGAAGAGAAGACGACACTAAAGCTTCACACCTTAAGAGCCTTTTTGCAGAGTTTAAGATACGGGAAGCTAACAAATTTTAATTTTGTTTCATTGGTCATTATTCGCAGAAATTTGTCGATTTCAGTAATAAAATGATATTAAAAATAAAATATTTATTTAAAAAAAATAATATTTTCATATAGGATAGATTAATACGGAGTTTAGAAACCTCACATTTTATTTATCAAGAGTTACAAGTCTTTGAATGCTCAACTCAAGATCATTATTGAGTATTTGAATTCTCTATAGTTAATATAAGGTATTTAATTAATTTAGTGTTTAAAATAATATTTAGTCGTTCAAAATTATAATTAAAATTAATAAAATTTTAAATCATTAACTATGTCTTGGTCTATATACCAATCACTGGATATCAATTGCTTATTGTGATTAGCTATAATAACAAATTGGTCCAAGAAATTATTTTGTATAAACCTTATATTTTATAAATTTAAAACATATTTATTGTGCATAAATTATAAACAAATGTACTATTTTATAAAATAATTGTTTCACATTTACATTCAAATTAAAATTAAAAATAATTATTTCAAGTTCTGTTTTATTAATTTTGTTTGTGCTATTATCTGAATCAAACAAAATTACTATTTTTTATTTAATAATATAAATTTATTAGAACAAGCTTAATACAATGTTAAAATCATTATCCCATTTTTTAATCACTTGATTTAATATTAATCTACTTCTATCAGTTTAGAATACATATAAATCATATATCACTTCATTGAGAGACCTTGATAAGTTTTGCCCACTTGCAAGAAAATGCTAATGAATCTGCATTATTGAAAGATTTCTCAAATCCTTCAGCTTGTATTAAATGCTGATATTTTAGGCGATTATTAATTAAATAGTTGTCTAAACCCATCAAATCATTTTATACCAAAAAATTATATAAGAACTTCTCAAAAAAAATATTATAAGATAAAAAAAGAATAAGGAATAATATTTATTTTAAATTAAAGAGAATGAAGGCTATCTTGATGAGAATAATTATACAATTCTAATTAACTCTAATGTTTATCTGTTTTATTTGCGCATCTTTCCTGTAAACTTGAAAGGGATAATTGTGGTAGAAGTGTAACCAACAAAAAAAAAGGATAATTATGGCTGTACAATAATTGAATTAATAATTCATGTATATATATATATATATATTACTTCTAGACATAATTACTAGATTTTACTCCAAAAAATTATTTGTTTTCCTGTATTTGACATAGCATTAATTTTATAATTTTTTTTATTATTTAATACTTTTAGACTTATTAGACTGTACGTATATCTTATATTTTAGTTTTTAGAATTAGTAATTAAATAATTATTAGTGTTATTGATATTCTCTGAAGAATTAATAAGTATATTTTCTGTTTTATAATAATTGAGAAAATTTAATTATTTTTTACTTAAAATATAATTAAACATATATATTTTTTAAATTATATTTTTATTTTAGAATAAGTTATATTTATTAAATATTTTTAATATCTAAGAATAAATATAAATATAATTCAAATTTAATATATCAATTAATTTATTAAAATAATAAATAAATTATAATTTAAAAGACAATTAATTATGTTATTTTTGCAAGCTCATTAGTCGTTATGAAACAACACATGATATGTTCCCCAAGAGAACAAAATAGATTTCAGGATCCATTTATGTGGGGTTCGTGGGGCTTTGTAGGAGGGAGACAATACAACTGCCCTTTATTATTTTCCTTTTTTTTTTTCTCAGATATATTATATACATCATATAGATATTATTTTGATATAAAATTATTTATACCCTTATAAATCTTTACCACAAAAAAAAAAATCATACCCTTATAAACTTGATGTAAATAGAAATAATTGAACCTAAGATGATATCTAACTGCTCTCTTTTTCTTTATAATTCAAACACATGATGAAATAAAAACTTATATATAGATATTATTATCTAATGCACCAAATTGCTAAATGATACGTATAAACTTTATTAATTTGAGCTTCCAAGTTGAGTAACCAATTACTTATCTTATTGTATTAAATAATAATATTTTGTATGTCAAAATATAATTTAACGATTAGTGTATTTATTCTGAATAATAAATTCAGAGTTAATTTTTTTTAATATAATATTAAAAAAATAATAATTTCTTTCTTTTAATTCTATTAACTATTTTTCTTCAAAAAAGAAAACTATTATACATATAATATTAATATCAAATTCATCATCTGAATTAAAAAATATATATATATAATAATAACAATAAATAAGTCTGTTTATAAAATAAATTCGAATTTTAAAAACATTATATTTCCTACGCATACCTTCAAAATTATTTGCACTAAATATTGTATGTAAATGCAAGTAGTGTATGTAACTGTAGCCGAAAGAGGGTGAAAAGGCCGTAGTAGCCGGTGAGCACCGTGTCAAAAGATGAGCACGCGCCATTGAAGGAGAGTGGACACTTAGCTCGTATCCAGCGGGATTCTATTAACTTGGCGACTAATCATTGGTTAATGACGTTATCAACTGACTTTCTTTGACTTTTGACTAGACCTTTTCTTTTTCTTTTTCTTCTTTTTTTTTTTACTTGAATAACAATAATTTCTTACCAACAGTACTCTTCCTTTTTTTTTTGGCCAATGAAAGAAATGATTTAATAGTTTTTTTAACAGTACTCTTCCTTGGGCCATTCAATTATCTTCATTTTTAATAGTTATATTCAATTCTTGATATACATTAAAAAAAAATAAAATTTAAATTTTAAGAAAAAACTTTAAACTAAAAGTTTTAATTTAAAATTATATATATTTTTAAAATTTTATATCGTTTCTCTTATTAATACTAAAAGTTTATAAAGTTATTGCACTTAATTACTTAAATTATATGACTATGGCATATAACAAAACTAGAGGTTACTTTCTATATGTCTCTTTTTTTTTTAATCTCCCCATGTCTTCTCTATGATATTTTAAAGTTTTAGCTTTGACTCATTGTTGATCTTTTTCTGTCGTTGGATGATAACTTCATTTCTTTTTAATTTATTTTAGTTGTTTTTATTTAAAATATGTAAACAAACTTACAATTAACATGTCTTTTTGAGTTCAAATTTTTATTTTAGTTTTAAAAATTTGACTTAAATTAAATAAAATGTTATGTATACTGTATTTATTCTCGAAATTATTGAATAAATAACTTGTTGAATTTAGTTTAACTCGAATAATGTTAAAATTTTAAAAATTTATTTATTAGTCTCAACGGATAATTTGAAGCTCAACTAAAAAATTATATTACAAAATTTCTAAGACTAAAATTGTAAGTTATTTAAATTAAATATTATTTTTTTTCTAAAAAAATAAATTTACTTCTCATTTCACAAATCATTTCACAAATGTTAAGAAATATTAATTATTTTTATTAAAAATATAAATATATATATATATTTTTATTTTAATATGTGATATATTATATAAATAATATTAAATAAAAAAATTATAAAAAAATTATTTAATGATTAATTTATTAAAATAGTAAATAAACTATATAACTTGAGATAATAATAAAAAAAATAAGTCTGTTATAGGATGGATGAAGTATAATATACAAAGTAGATTAAATTTAACCCATTGTCAAATCAAATTTAAATATTTTATAAATCAAATATATTATAAATCAATCATAAATAGCTCAACGAACTTATAAAAATGGAAGCACATCATTGGATGCAATTTAGATATAGTAGAGGAACTTGACAAAAGAGGAAAAAGAAAATGTGAAAGGTCTTCGATTTTGCTGACGAAGCTCTGACTGTTTGAGAGATGGACATAGTAGCAGAACCACCTTTACTATACGTGTGAGGATGCCACTGTATTGCATCTTTCTCAGATTTTTTTTAAAAGAAAAGGTTGTGGTTTTCCAACGTTTTTTTTTTAAATTAAAATATTCATCTCTAAATAGTGATCTTCCTCAATTATTTATTTTTGTTTTGGTGATATGATTTTGGAGCTTTTTTTTTTAATTTTTATTGTTTTTAAGAGTTAGGGATGGGATAAAATGATATATTTGGCTTAGTTGCTTATGGCTAATTATTGTTGATAGCTAGTGATTAGCAAGGATTAGTTGAAAATTTAGCAAGTGTTAGTTGTTTTGATAAAATTTTATTCGAATTTTACTTGTAAATATCTTTTTATTAATTTAAAGAATATATATATTTTTATTAAATATATTTTTTTAATATTGGATGAGAAATTTAAATTATTATAAATGGTTTTTTATGAGTGTTCTTTGAGTATTTAATTAAATAAATTAAATAATAAATGAGAATAGATATTTAATTAAATTGATATTTGGACAATAGCTTGCTTTTTTTTTTTGGGGGGGGGGGTTCTTCGAATAAAAAAAAGCCTTTTTAATATTTTTCATGTTTGTCAGAATATAAATTTTATTATGATTTTTTTTTTGTAATTAGCTTATAATTTTATTTTGGGTATTTATATTTTGCAACAACCTAATAATAGATTTTTAAAATATTATATTGGGAGGGGAGGAATTAAAAGATTTATTCTAAATTTTTTGTTAAGAGAAGAGGCACTTGTCATTAGAGGTATATAAATTTTTCGAATCCGACTAAACTGAATATATTTTGATCAGATTCGGTTAATTTATAGTATATATATAAGGATAAAATCAAATTTATATTTTTAAAAATTAGCCAGTTCGATTGGATGTTTGTATTTATATTTTTTTTTCAATCCAAACTCAATCAACAAATATATATTATAAATATATATTTATAATATACATTATATAATCCGACCCGATAGAACTCGAATGAATCTAAAATTTTTTATAATATTATATATAATTATATATTGAATATATTTATAATATATATTATATATATTGTATTATTCAATTTAACATAACTAAATTTAGTCGAATTTAAAAATATATGAATTGATTGAAAATATGTATAATTTTGAATGGAATTGATTTAAACATTTTAGTAATAAACCAAGTTAGATCAAATTAAAATATATCATAAATCCCACAAGATTCGGTTAATGCTCACCTCCTATTTGCCACTGGTTATACAACAGCGTGCGAGTTATCTAAATAATTAGATAACTCGCCGTTAGTTATATTTTGTCATAATTAACTATTTGTCGTTAGTTAAATTATCAAATTATCTGCAAATAATATCCCTCATTTTACACCGTTCCGTCACTCTCTTTGTCTCACTCTCTGGCTATAAGAAACACGAAAATTAAGGATATGTTCACTTATAGAAAATTAAACTTATTTTTTAGAAAATTTCAGTAAAAAATAAAAAATAAAAGTTCATGTTAACGTAGCCTAATTTTTTAAAATTAGAAATAGAAAACATATTTTCAGTTTTTTAAAATTTAACAAGAAATCAGAAAACATATTTTTTCATGTTTTCCAATTGGAAAAAATGGAACCTTAACGAATCGGCGTCAAAGTTTTTGATTGCTTGTCTAATCTCATTGTGGTCATTGGATCGAATTCCAAGTTTAAATATTTTGTAAATATAAATTGTGTATCATAAGTGTGTTGACCCTCGTATATATATATATATATTAATTTCAATTCATAGTTTTCGTTTTGCACGATGCTGTTAAGAATTAACAAATTTTTATCTCTTAATTATTTTAATTTATGATTTTTTTTCCTTCTTGTATATAGTAATAAGGAAATTTTTAAAATAAAAATAAAAATATTTTCAAAATATCTTTTTCTAAAATATATAATTTTCAACTTGCAATTTTAAAAATACTCTATTTATTTTATTTTTATTTTTTGTTAATTATCAATTTATTTGTATTTTCTTATAATTTATATGTAGATGTGATATTATACGTATTAATTTTAAAAGTTTATGAAATAATTTCTTATTTTTATATTTTTTCATAAAAAATATTTTTTTCTTCTTTACATAAATATATTTGCTTAATTTTTTAAATAGAAATTATTTTTTATTTTTATCAGATAAATATATTTTTAAAATTTTTTAAAATAAAAAATATTTTTCTATTTTCACTAAATGAAGGCATTTTTTTTAATTTTCTACAAAAAATAATTATTTCAATTTTCTTAGAAAACTGAAAATAGAAAATAAAAATAATTTTCTGTAAGCCAGTAAGGTACTCCAAGAAACAAAGTCCCTCTCAGGCATTTTATCAAACATCTTATAGCATTTTGTCAGCATTTCGACTCTCAACTCATAGCAAAAAAAAATCCAAGAAAATCCTGTTGCTACATACGCAAGTTGAGAATAATAATTGAGTATATAGTGATTCAAGTCAAATCTAAATTCAAAGTATTCAGACTATTTCTTTTTGAAAATTCTACGTATTATATGTATAGAAAAGGAAAAAAAAAAGAAAAGAAAACACAAAATTGTGGTTGATGCCCATATGTTGTTAGCTTCAAGTATTGAAATTATTAATCTTATCTTTTTCTCAGTCAACTTGCAATCCATATTTAGTCTGGGCCATTCTGTTTTGCTTCAACTTGATCAAACCCCCATTTGTACTATCTTATCATCTCCCTCTCAATTGAATTTTGAAAGAACTTCCAATTCCAAATATCAATTATTTTTAACATTTTTGGTCATGGAAGTCAAGCCTAAGATCATATTCATGACGTCAATATATACTTGACATAAATATATTACAGTAATGTTTATATTTTGCATAGAAGAAAATACCCTTTTTTTTATGCCATTCGTATTTTCAATGGGTTAGATGTAGTAAATATGAAAAGCAAATTAATAATATGTATATGATACTGATATTTGAAGTTACCCCATTATTAAAGGGATAAACTGGAGGTTTTAATTAGTGAAAAAATTATATATTAATGCACCGGATCTTTGAAAAGTTTAATATTTTTCAAATTCAGATATAGTAATAACGAGATTTAATAATAATGCATATATTTATTAAATTTTTTTATATTTTTATTATATATAAAATTATTAATTGAATAATGAAATAAAAGTAATGACAGTGTGATGAGTCATTCCAATAATAATTCAACATGTTAAAAATGTCGGTTAAGTTATCCAAACTAAAAGATATAACAAGAAGCAAGTAATGTCCCATTAGCCACCTTCTTCCCTCACACAAAATGTATATGAAAGCTATGTGCGGGTCTCTAGTTGAGAAAGAGACTGCTATTAAAAAAAAACTCAGTTAAGTAAATAAATCCCATATCTCCAACAAACAATGGTCGGCCCGAAATTTAGGATAATGCATATATATTTTTAGATAGAATCATAGAAAATAAATATTTAATTCACAAGTCACAAATTTTAATTTATAGAAAAATAATTTTTTAGTATAGATAAATAATGAGATATGAGATATGCAAGTGAACCTCCCATAACTCGTAAATTCAAAATCAATTTTTCCTTTCCCAATGCATATAATATTTAAAAAAAAAAGTCATCAGATTTCTGAAAAATTCAAATTCTTTTCAATGCAAGATTTGATCTTTCATCATCAAGATCCAAAATGGGATTTGATATATCATTATCAAGATTTATAATGCGTAGGTAATTAGTGTTCAACATTAGAGAGTGAGAGAAAGAGAGGCTACAGTTAGGACAGATGGTTTCAGAATAATGTTTGATGTTGAGACAAAACTACTGACAATAATTGTAATAAAAGTGGTCAAAAGATTATTGGATATGGTGACACGAACCTAAGTTAGCTTTTATTAATTTTGTTGCAAAAGAAAGGATGCGAAATCTGAAATGTTCCTAAAATTTCTTGGAGAGTTTTTAGCCATGGACGGTGTCACCCACCAATACTGATAATGTGTATAAGCTTTCGTGGATGCTCTTAAAAGCAACCCAAAAGCTGGGGGCTGGTTGCTTCGAACATTCTGGTTCATGACCTCTTGTCTTTCTGTCTCCCCCTGCACTGCACCATATATGTCTCAACTAACATTCTGTTGTGATCCTTTTTTCTTTTCCTTTTCATCTAACCGACTACTGTCCTCTCACTCCTTAAATCACATGTTTAATTAATTCTTGTCTATATTATTTTTTTTAATATTTATTATAATATTTATTATTTAAAATTTTGATTTTATTATTATTTTGACACGATTGTTCAGTTTTAATATCAAATTCATATAACGTATGATATATATAATATCTTTGAACAAACAAATTAAAGACTTTCAGAGAAAACAAATTAGGACTCATTGAAAAACTGAATGAGAAATCACCAAAACATCTAAAAATTTTAAATTACATATCAAAGGTTTTTTTTTCTACTAATTTATTTTGTGAATTTTTTTAATGCAAACTAAATTCTGGACATTGTGGACTAGTTAATTGTCAGATACCATATATCTAATATTAGAATTTATTATAATCCTAATTTTTTCTGAAAAAAAAAAAAAAAACGCATGTGCAACCTTAGGAATTAAAAAGTAAGACATCAAACAAAAAAATTGAACTTAATTTTTTATAAAATTATTCAAGTATTCTGTACACATAGGACTAAAGCAGAAACTATAGCCTGATATTTTTCTAGAACAATTAATAAAATTCTCCTTGAGAAATATATTTTTTTCAGAATTCTCACATACAAAAACCAATGACTTTGCATCACTCATCATTCTTCCAACTAAAAAAAAAAAGACAGTCCGGTACATAAATGTTCCCGCAATGAGCGAGGTCCGGAGAAGGTCAAACCCATTGGGTCTTTATACGAGGCATTCCCTTGCAATTGCAAGAGACCGTTTCCACGATTCGAACCCGTGATCTTAGGTCACACTGCGATAACGCTTACCGTTACGCCAAGGTTCCCCTTCATCATTCTTCCAACTAATAGACATAAAATCTCCCCTACCAGGAAGACAAGACACCACCCAACAAAAGGGAAAATTTGCATCAGATGGGATCATTTTGATAAGCACATGCAGGCATCTTGACTGGCCATATTGACATTGTCATAAACTTCTAATGGTATCCACTCGATCGATAACATCCAAAGCTTTGATTCGATCTATGTCAAAGTTGATGACAGGTACAGATGAAGGCCTCCTTATAGGGAATGGATCTTTTTTGCTTTCACTCATTGGTGAGTGGCTACTACTCTTACTCAGCCTATGGTGCTTGCTTAACTGGGTTTTTGCAGTACCAAATTCCTGACTCTTACTTATGCCAGGTGTCTTTTTCCTCTTGCTCACATCTCGAAGCATCTCTTGATCTTCAACTGTCAGCACTGGGGATGGAGAGCTTGGCTTGTTGGTTGATAGCTGAATAGTATTCTGATTGGG
Source organism: Garcia nutans (assembly GCA_947685225.1). NCBI lineage: Eukaryota > Viridiplantae > Streptophyta > Magnoliopsida > Malpighiales > Euphorbiaceae > Garcia > Garcia nutans. The sequence goes on along the minus strand of CANTUV010000019.1, from coordinate 39,738,332 downwards.
TGAACGAATTGGCGATTTACCTGGAGATCTGATTCCACCATTGCTAGCCCTTGCTTGGATGATAAGATGGTGCAGCCAAACCACCAATTCAAGAATGTAAGCTTCAGTCTTCTCCTTAGCTGCATGGTGTAGTGTCTCAATTCTGAGCAAGTCTGTCTGCCCAGTAGGTTTTCGATTCACCTCAGACCTAAAGAATTTAAATCACAAGTGCTCAAGGAAAATATTTTAAGAAAGAAAAGCAAAATGATGTTCATACTCACCCCGTATTTGCCCATTCTCCAACCCAACCAAATCCATGATGAGCTCTGATTGGCAACCAAAATAAAAGAACAAGACGAAGAACATAAATCAGAAACTGAGAAACATATGGCTAAAACAAAAACAATGTACATTATGCAGTGAATAAATAGTATAGTCATGAAAAAACGAGTGATGAGAGCCTCTGGTCCTGATCCAATATTTTATTGTTCACAGCTACCTCGACTAACTATATTAGTGTCCACTGCTAATAATTTAACCTGGACTGTTTTTTGTTAGTGAATAGTTTTAGGGACAATCAGGACCCATTATGGATCAATGTTGTAGCTTACCACTCTCAAAGAATTGAGCGAATTATAAAATCAAACACCAGAACTTAATCACAGATTAAACTAGGCAAAGAAATTCAGTACAGAAGGTTGGCTATTTTACTTGATTGTGTTGGTAGCAATTGGAACAAGCCACTGCAAAGTTTTCTCCATTTCAATTTTGATTTGCGCGACTGTAAGCTGCAAGAATAAGTTTGAAAAGAACAATTAACATTCAGTTATAAGCAATTGATAGTTTTCCTTGACTAGCAACCCAGTACAGGAAAAAAGAAAAAAAGAAAGAAGACCTCTTCCTGAACATGGAATGACTGTAATTTCGAGCGCAAAGCAGATTTGATACTAGGTGGCAGTCCCTGGTATAACGCATCCCTAGAATTTGGAGGGACAGAACTTGATCGAGACACCTGATAATACTCTCAAATATTAGCTCCAAGAAAAAGCCATTTGGCATAAAGCATCACCCATATGTCAGTGATGCTATAATAATTTGATCTCAGCTACTCTTGCTGAAGAGAAATACGAGAACAAAAGCCTTAATGGGAAAGGGAAGCAAGACCATAAGATATTGCAAACTCACTAGAGTGTCAATTTGAGTGATAATATTTGCATAATGCAATGCAAGACCAGCAGAGCCCAACTTTTTTTGACTACTCGAAGAACCTTTTACTGGTCTCTCACCATCTGCAAGTTATAGAAGATCAAGCATTAAAAATAGTTAATATCATTAATAACAATACCAAAGGAAACATCATATTAATGGGTTGGGGAAACATCACATTAATGGGTTGGCTGAAAAGTTCGCACATAAACTTAAGAATTTGACTTTCTAGCCAAAGGGGTGCAATAAGAAATATATGTGGCATGCATAAATAACAAATGCAGAAATTAGCCACTTCTAGAAAATATGCCTACTGACCTCGCAAACACCAAATTTTGAGCATTCTTTCAAATTTATCAAATCAACACAAGTTTTGGAACAAATTTGGAACTAATTTCAAGGGTATCCAAGTGATATGACGTATGTTCCCATGCTAATACAACACTGAAATTGACACAAAATATTAGCATAACTTGCTAGCTTAAAAGGAATAAGACAGAAAATATTAAGATAACTTGCTAGCTTAAAAGGAATGAGCCCTAAAAGCAACCAAATTATTGCATTTTGTTTATATGATTTTTGTTTATATTTGATTTTAGTTTGAGTATATAATATTACCGTAGATACATTTCTCATATATCTTGGATAAAATTGAAACCAATTTGTAACTCGTGATAATTTAATAAAGTTAGAAGGATAGGATAGAACAGAAAAGGAACATAAAGTTTAGGATTTATGAAATTGATAATCCTACAAAATAACGCAAATGTTAACGTGTCCCATGATTTACAGTTGGCATGTTTATATTTTATGAAATGCAAAATTCAACTCTGCCAATTATTTAATTTGTGAATAAATGTAATCGGTTTCCCAAATATCCCTAATCTCCAGTACTCATTTCAACTCAGTAGTTTTAATACCCATTATCATGATAAACCACAAATTCCTTTCCTTTTAGAAAACATATGACATTGTAAAACAATCTATGATGCTGACGGTATACGAGGAGGAACATGGAAAATTCTAAACTAATGTCAGAAATGTAGCAGCACGCTAAGAAGCAACGAATGGATAGAGCCCAAAAAAACATAGGTTTAAGGTCACAAGGCCAAATTATGGAATGCTTACCAGCACTACCAAAAGCTTCATGGATCTCCAAATGCAAGAAATGGACAATATCTACCAGCTTTTCCATCACCTATGAATAAATAAAATTATCTTCTGATAGCATACTATAATAACATGTAATGATTATGAAGATTCTATAGCTGTCACTTGACAAAGATGGAAGGGGTATGGACTGTATGGTCTGTATGTGTCCAACATCATGTGTGATGGATCACAGATGCATACACATGGTAAGATCAAAACCAACAAGTTTAAATAATCAAATCTTAACAAACTAAACCACCATCCTGAAAATGCATCAGAAGCAATAGACTCATGCCTCTTCCAATATCTTGGACCAAAGTGATTTCTTCTTCAAGCTTTTCACATGCTTCCTCTGAGACTTTAACTCTGCTCTCAAAATCACAAGGCTGTCACCTACATTTCAATCAGATATACACATGTAATAAATGAAGTTACTTGCAAATATTAACATTCACCAGAAAGAGAAAAAAAATAAGAATATAAACACCCCCACCACCCCCAACATAATCCATCAGCATTTATAACAGAATCCCAAAATATCCGACAAGGTAGGCAGTCTTAATATCTCATGTGCGGTAGCATCTGAACAAATATGCTCGGGCCAGGCCAAGTGCAAAAATCAGTATTTGCATGTTAGCAAGATCCCAAAATAAAAAGATGCAATTTCAAGTCCAGGGCCATAAATTGAATGACAAGACCCTTAATAAAATTTAAGGAAATCATAAACTTCATAGGAACTACAGATACTTCACTACCACAGGACACATTCTTCCTTTAAAAAATTGCAAAACTATTTATAAAAATTAACTACCACAGGACAGGATACATTCTTCCTTCATTACATTGCAAAAGTAGTCATAGGGAAATTTTGATAAGAATACAGGAATGCTGGTGAAGGGCCATGAAAATTTTCAAAAAAGAGTTCTAGATATTCAAATCATCCCCATCATATGAACTTCAGAGTACAAGACAATGAGTTTTCACAACAATAGAAAGTCCCTAGTTATCAAGTTCAAATGCACTTGTCCTTGACCAAGGAAATACTAAGCAACATGAATGTAGAAACAAATCCGAAAACACCAAACCATACAACCATACCTTTTGCAGATGACATTTTCTCCTCCCATCCCACCCCCCCTCGTTCTTTTATAAAACACCATAGTATGGTAAAATCTTAACATTTTGAAGAAGACATTGCCTCTCTAACATTATTAGAGAAATATTAGTAATAGAAAAGAGTACAATGAGGATGGCTCCTATAAATGCCACTACATTGAGAATACCTCCTAAAAAGATATAAAAGAGGAAACAAAAGCAATAAGCCTACTAATATAGAAATGGTCTCCAATCCACTAAATATTAAAAAGAACCCCTAAAAAGATTTTGGAGGCATACACCATTATGATGCTGAAGAAACCAAGTTATCCTGAAAGCAACTGCAATAGCTAATAGCTAACTGCCAAAATCTTGCAATTTGCCATACTCAAACATAAGAAACAAAGACACAGAAAAATGATGAGTGAATTCTAAGAAATGAACCACCAAATGAAATCGTTAAAGCTATTAAGGGATGCATTATGAAGATTGAGGAGCCAAAGACAAAGAAAGGTTAGAAAATATTGTCTCACAAATCTTCCAAAAAACAAACACAGGAAATATCACCAACCCTACACCTTACAAACAGAGAAAAAAAAAAGTGAAATGAATTTCTAAGGATTCACACAAGCGACAATGATCCCAAGCATTGCATCCCACCACTCTGTCCTAGCAACGTTAAAATATGGGGAATTTGGCTTTAGATGAAACCGTCATAACTGTTTCCTCCTTGCCAAAGAAATTTTACACACCAAATTACAAAGTCGAAATTTGCCCAAAGTTCAACAGCTCTCCAAGTGACTAAAGAATCAGGTTTACTATTGCCTACCATAAATCAATGGAAAATCTCATAATTTTCATAATGCAATCACACCCCAATCAGAATTCTAAACAAAGAAATAAGAATGAATGGAAACACTAGATAAGCATGCTTGGATGAGAGTAATAATCCTTCTGTACCTAAGAAATCAGCCTTCTACCTATCCAAGCCTTTAGAAATCTTCTGAACCATGAGATCTTATAAGCTAAGACATTAACCACATCATCTTATATAGAATTACTTGTGGATTACTGTCCATTATTGAAATTAAAAATAAAAAAAGAATTAGCAGGTGTACAACAAATGCCACTGCCTTTGCCGAGGACTACAAGTATCTACTCTTCAACCAATAACAAGACCTACTGAAAGAGAACCCAACGCAAATTGAAACCCAAGCTACAATTTACCTCTTTGAGGACCATTTGAGTTATCATCTTCTTGAAGCTTACGCCTATAATCTTGTTCAAACCTATCCAAGGCATGCATTTCATGATATAATTCCTGCAAACAGAAAATAAAAGGAAAAAGATGTTGTCATTTTTGAGAGATCATACATGCATAAAATACCAAAAACGTTCATTGTGGAAAATTTGGGTTGTATAATACAATTTTATAACTACTACTCTGCTATGACAGATATATTGAACTCCAAAATACCCAGAACACTTTCCCCAAACAAAAGCATAAAAGATCAGAGGATTCATTTCATAGAATGTCAAGTATTGCACCATTTTCCAGTATCAAACAAACTGTTTGAGACCAGAAGCATAATGAACATACTCTGCAACCACAATTTTCACCGCTCAAATAGTCTAGTCGGTCTGATAATAGTTTATTCCCACCAGCTGTTTTCATGTCCTGCAAAGCCTTCAGTTCTGAATAGCCAAAAAAATATTATAATCATGCTTTCAAAATTAACATTTACGTGCTTTTTAATATTTAAAACATTTACATGCTTTTCTCAACCTCCTTAACAGCCAGATTGCAACAACTCATTTCTACTTGGTAGCCGATTGCTACAGAGCATATTGGGCAGATAAATAAAAGGGGCAACCTGAGAACTGTAAGGAGGTAACTTAATGGAAAAGTAAACCAGGTCAACAGCGAATTGGAAATGATTTGGGCAAGCAGCATATATATCACAATGCACAAATAAGCTTTGGTCCCAGTAACTTTTTATTACATTTTGGAGAGAAGAAAAGAGATGGGAGAGCTTTTGAGAGGGGCGAATTTTCTGTCCACTCTATATGACAGGACAGGGAGGCTTAATACTTCAAACTTCTGATTTAGTATGCAACACTTAGTGCACATGCACACTGCCTTTGACATTCTTTTTAAATGATTTCCATCTTCCAAATAGTTTGACACCTCAGTATTTCCCTATAATGCTATAATTTCTTTGCTTCTATTTAAATTAAAGAGGAAAAACACCTAACAACAAGTAGATAATGAAACAAAATCAATGGAGAAGTAACAATTGCTAGGCCATTTATAGCTTTCAGACAATGTGGCAATGGATGTCTGAAAAGTGCTGGACAGTTCAGGCAATATTAAAATAAAAACAATAAAGATTCCTACTTGAAATTTTGTAGCTTGCGAAGCCATGTAATTATCTGCCTGCCACTCATTCAGAAGCCTTTAAAGTTCAATCATACACATGCACATGGCTGTGAGGATGGACTAACTATAAGGACGGGTATTAGAAGTCCACAACAACTTAATGGACCAACAAAGCTAATTCCTTCTAGACAAGTTAATAAACGTTTTACATATGGGAATACAAGGGGAGCAGCAGCTCTTGATTATTATTTCTTGTTAGTATTGTCAGTGAATTCCTTTATCGTTCTCAGTAGTTAATAGTTGTGGATATTGCACAGTTATCTTTTAATAGGTAGTTTTAAGTATTTCAGTTCTTGTGTAGTAAGTAATTATTTCTTTTGCTTGTGTATTTAAATTTTTGTGATGGAATGAAAAATAATCAAGATTAACCTTCATAAAACTCAGTTTCAAGAGACTGAAGGGTTCTCTCTTAACAAGCCCTTGTTAATAAAAAATTGCGTGTTTGTTATCTTTCCATTCAAATAGGGCAGAGGGGGAGCAAGTCCTCCAAGAACAAGTGTCTACTTGATTTCCCAGTCAACTAACCTGCTACCAGCAGATCCTCAACTCGGTCCACTAGTCGGGACCATAACAATGGGACCATGGATTGAAACCACATAATAGCAGTTGAGCCCTTATAAACAGTATACCAAAATTGATATGCTATCCAAAAGAAAATTCACATGCATTTGAATAAAGCTGAACAAAGATGGATGGACCTCACCTTATACAGCATTAAAAGATGCACATAACATATTAATGAGAGCATCAACATTTTCATTGTTGATTGCATAAACTAAATAAAGCACCGGTCACATAAGCATAAACAACTCTAGAGGTCAGCAAACAATTAAAGGCTGGATAGGAATCAATGGAAAGATACACCATCAATTGAAATGTATCATATTTTGTCCTACCAATGTTCACCGCTCAGCAAGTCTGGCCAATAAATGTTAAAAGCTAAAAATAATTTACCAAAAGCATCAGTTTCCACAAGTATTTTGGATGGCGACAACACTAGCAACAATCTTTGCCTTTCAAGCATGAACTCCAGTGTAAAAGAATAAAACTACAATGCAAATGCACTTTAAGTCCCTCATCAGTAAGGATGCACCAAGAATCAACTAATTGAGCATCATTTCTAACAACCAAAAAATTCAGGACTCTTGGGTTGTGTCATTGCAAGTGGAAAAGTGTAAGAGCATAAATGCATGAACCTGTACGTGGATTGCATCTCACTCTGTTCCCCAGAGAATATAGAATATCGCCCAATCACACCCCACAAAAAGAATGGGGAAAGAGATCAAAGAGTGCCTCATGCATGAGGCTGGCTACATTATGACTCTAAAAAGGGACAAAAAGATGCAAACTTCTCATTTCTATGGTTCAAACCCATGACCTCCTTACCACAAGAGCGCAACCTTATCCTTATTCTAGAACCCACCCCTAAATGGAACAAAGAATAGAAAGGAAACATAAGCCAAACTTCCCTCAAGTTAGTATATCCATGGTTTCATCTGAACTGTTTCTACCTTCCCTCACAAAGAAAGAAGTGGATTGTTAAAACATTTCTTAATTTCAACAAAAAGGAATCATAGTGCATGCAACAACATAGGGACATCATCTCTGTATAATAGCAACAGAAAATACTCACAGCTGTATATTGAACCAAAGTCATCAATTGCTGCATCACTGTCTCTGCTTCTTCCTTCAATTGCTTTTCAGGCGTGAGTTCTGTACCCAACCTAAAATGCACAAGTAATAATAAAGTTGAAAATACAAGAACCTTATTTGGAAATAATGAAAAATAAGATTCAACAAACAGTTGTAATGAGAATTACTTTTCAAAGTAACGGTCCAAATTGTGCCATTGAGGATCTTTGCAATGATTTCCAAAACGTACCACTTCTCCAGAAAAAACTTTCAGTTCTTCTCTGCCAGTTAGATAAAAACTTATTAATATTTCCTCCTTACGTTTTCTATTAATAAAGCTGCAGCAAGTAAAACGTAAGAAAAATATGTTCTCAAATTAATATATAGCTATTTCTGGATCATATACCTTTTATCAGCTGCCGCAATTTTCAAGAGTTCAACCATATCTCTTGATATTAAATTTTGCACTCCTGATGAGGGAAGCACCACATCTTTTAAATGCTTAATATTTTCCTTTGAAAGGGATTGCATCAGATTGGCGCCCTTAACAACTGTATTTGCAACTTCAAAAGCCAAAATTGAAATTTTATTTCCTTTTGTTGTCACTCCAGATGTAAAACCACTGCTCAGATTTAAATTTGTCATGCTACTACCAAGCGTGTCCAACACTTCTACTGCCTTCCCCAGCCCAGCAGTACCGGCTCTGCCCAAAAGTGAGCTTACTTCTGAAACCTGTAACACCAAAAAATAAAAAATTGATTCAATTAAAAAAACATGATAACAAGCATCATTATATAACCCTAATTACCAGGCTGCATGATAAGCCAATGTCACAATAAAATGCTGCACCCTTAGAGATTTGCATTTTGGATCACATTATCCGGACAACAGATCATTAGCAAATTAGGACTGAAATTAGCATTCCAAAAGTGCAAACAACTATGGAAGGAGAATTAAACAATCTCAGTAACACATACCTTAAAGTTATTATCATGATGCAAATTACAGAGTTCAATTTTATTTTTCAGCATTGAATTAACTAGCATAGCCTTTTTTTTAAATTAAAACTAAGTTATGATGCCTATTGGCTACAGGATATTGAAAAGATCTTCACAGTCATTCTTATTGCATTCCATCATATGATATTTTGCTTAGATTTCCAAAATATGCAATTTAGATTACTGTTTTATCTCCCATTTAGTAATCCAAATTTTCGAAAGAAGACTGCCCCTACCATATCACAGTTTTAGACAAAGATGTTCTATACTCCTAAATTTATTTACGGTTCCAGAGTTCAAACCATGAGCTTGTTAACCTAGGGGTAAACTGCAGCAGCTACCATCTCGATCACATCAAGTCATCAACTATGGTAAATGCATTCAGACTTCCAGTATGTAACACCAAGAAATAACAAAGCAAAGCACCCCCTTTTTTTCAAGCTTATTAAGAGAATAACAAATTTTATGAAAGTATTTTTTAGCAATTTCCTTTAAAACCAACAGTTCATATGTTACAGTCATCCAATAAATGCTCCAAGTGATGCTAAGTGCCATAGACATCTTGACAGGAACTTAAAATCAAGGACTTATTTGTTAGAGTTGATATCTCAAGAGCTGGGTCATAGTATTTGTTGCCAATTTCCATTTTCAATAGTAGCAATCACCACCTCCTTCCCTAGGCTACTGATACTTCAATTGTTACCACTACTGACTTGCACCACAAACTAACATTAAGCCCAGCTCTTGTTAACTACTAGCACCAACCCCATCCTTGGATTATCACCATTACTGCTACTATGCATTTTCGATTTGTTGCCATCATCACCAGCACCAGCACCACCATTCCCAAGCTAGTGATCCTGCCAACTGTCCACCACACTGCCATAATAGATTATCTTTTTAGAGAAAAAGAATATCCATCTTTCATTTTTGCATCAAACACCGTTGTTAATAATCACCCCTGCCACCCGTCCTCCCGTCCCCAATCTTTAATTGACTTTTAAACCTATAATTGCAAACAGTAGAATTTCTTTCACCTAATTTTTTTATTTTTAATTTGAAAGCTTTATAATGAACTATATATGTTTCTTCAAGGGCAGAACTATAAATTTTTGTCGATCCTTTCATTTATGGTGAAATTTTTATAAATTTTAATCCTTGGTCAAAATTTACCAAAGGAAATATGCAAGCTGAAAAACAGATTAAAGCTAACCATGAGTGCATGCATAAATCACAATAAGTTCACATACCTTTGCAACAGCTGCCTGCTTAGACTTGGTTGATCTAGATTTATTTGATAGAGCCCTTGACAAACGAGGAATGCCATCATCAACATCATCTGGGCTCATTCCATATGGAAACACATTCGCCTCTGGAAATGAAAAGGGTTCTCTCACTTGCTTATTTTCCACATTCTCCACTAATGGAGATGGAACTGTATTGCTATTTATTTTCAGTTCACGAGACTGATATTCAAAACCAGACCCATTAAAATGACCATTCACATGCGGAAAGCCTCCACTGGGAGCATTATCTACAGTCGAACTCCTCGAGCAAAGCCCCCCCATTGCAATGATCAGAAGTATAACTTTCAATTCTTGCCCCAAATTTCCATACAAAAACCAAGAAGTTTGTTCGTTACAGGAATTATGAAAGTCCTTGTATCAAAATACTTTGAGAAGCTCAAGAACAAGATGCTTAGTACCAAACGAAAATCACACTTCACGAATCTGCCACAGGATTAATCTATATCACTTCGAAGCCAAAAATGTAGTCCCTTGTCACATCAAAATTACCACAATACCAATTTTGATCACCACTAGAGCTCCAGTCCATTAACACCAAATCACCAATACTGTAAATCAAAAACAGCAAGCACATAAATTGCCCCTTATGAATCAAAACAAAGTAAGAATATCAAAAAGAGCACGCGATCAGGGAAAAAAAATCAAAGAACACAAAGTTCAAAAATTTTAAGCAGAATCAACAGAAATTTGAGAATAGAAAACCCAAGTCAATATCAATTTAAATATGGAGTTGATAAAAACAAGGAGAACCCACAAACCAAACCAAAGGCAACAGCAAGGATCAATCAGTACAAGAGAGAAAACACACACTCAAAGATAAAACAAATGAAACTAGTACAAAATAGATAGACAAAGATAAAGCTAATTAATTTAGTACAAAATAGATTAGACAAAGCTTACCAGTAAAAGAGAGAGATCTGAGAGAAGATAAGGAGATTCGAGTTAGTGTTTGTTTCTACTAAGGACAAAAACAGGTAGAGAGAGAGATCAGAAAATGCAAAACCCACAAAGACTGTAGCTTTTAGAGAGAGAGAGAAAAAGGGGAAAGCTCGGGAAAGCCACAGACAGAAGAGGGTTGAAGAGGCGCAAAGATAAAGAGTCTAAAGGCTTTGCCTTGTCAGCCTTTCTGGCACTGTCAATCTGCTACCAGTGGAGAGAAAAGTAGTCAAAACCCCGAACCCACCATCCTCACGCTACTTCTCCATCGCTCCACCTCCTTAACCATGGTTTACCATTATTTTTTTCTTTATTCCCCACTCTTGTCCTTGGAGCGTTATAGACACTCTCTTCAATTTTATTTAAAAAATTCCTTATTTTTATTTTTTCTAACAAGATCAATATTCGTTTTGAATATAATTAATTCAATTATATTATAAAAAGATAATAAAATTAAACTATAATATTATAATAAGTGTATCTTTTCTTAAATAAATTTAATTTTGATTCTCCCTTTTGTCACTTTGAGACGGTAATATTTTATAAGAAGCAAATTAAATTTTTTGAAATATTCTTGGTATCATACAAATTGTAATTAAATATAACTTTTATAAGAAGCTCTTTTAATAAATTTAGTAGCTAAACTCAAATTTGAAAATTTATAGAGTTAGAAACTAAATTCATTTTTTTTAAAAAAACATATATATATATATATATGTGCATATATATATGCACACACTGCTGATCTTGTGATAACTTTTTTTTTACAATTTTATATATATTAATGAATCTTCCTTTTTTTTTTTTATAGATGGAGAAAATTAAAAAATATCAACCGCACCTTATAAATGATGAAGAATGTGTTTAATTTACATCTTATGAACTATGAGTTAAGAGTTTTAATCTAATAACTCGTTTTCTAGAGTAAATTTTAGAATAAGTAAATATAATATATTTTTTATATTTTAATTCTTAATATATTTTTTATATTTTATTTTAATTCTTTAACATCGTATCATCGAATATTGTTTGACAATTCGTGTGTGACATTCTTTCAACGTCATATATGGTTAAGTTCGTGTGGAATTTAGGGATTAAACTCTAATAACTTCCGGAAAAAAAAACCAGTTTATATACGTTAAATCTCATATTAAAACTAAATAGATGTAACAATATATATATATATATACAAATAACTTATAAAATTCATCGCTTTAAGGTTTTATAATTAAAATATAATGTCAAATTCACAAGTATATTTTTCTCATTAGTTCCATTAAAAAGATATATGAATGAATTAAGTTTTTATGGTTTTGGCAGCTCTAATGGTTTTTGTTAACATAAAGAAATTATCTCCTTTGCGTGACTCAGCCTTTCTTCTGTACTATTGACAATGATTGTGTTTTGGGTTTTTCTCGATCCAGTTCATCAAATTTTTTCCTCTAATCTCTTGGGAAGCCCTTCTTATGCAGCTCATCAGCAAGGTTTTATCTGAGCTCGAGTTATTTTCCCAATCAAGGATGGATCATCTTTATTTACCATCAATGTCTTTGCTATCTGAGGAAGTTCGGGAAGAGTATTACAGGAAGATTGTTTCGTTTGATCATCCATTTGTGCTGTCAAGGTTTTAAGCCTTGTTTTCCCCTTTGGCCATTCCATCTTCAACCTATGGCCATTCTATTTGAATTTTAGTGTGTTTGCCAAGTCTTGCTGGTACAGAGGTTTGTGCTGTATGTTGGGAGTTCTTGGATCTTTTTCTCTGTTCTTAATGTTTTTGGCAGTGTAACTTTGTTGTTTAGAGGGCTGGATCTTCTTAGATCGGTCTGCTGTACTCGTTGTGCCCTCCATGTTTTTGTTATGTCTATAATATTGAACTCTATGGAACTGTTAGCTGTGTGTTTTATCTCTTGGGCTGTTTATGTTGTTTGGATTGTGTCTCTACCTCTAGGGGAACTTGTAATCTCTGTTTTTAGTTAATGCAAGCTTTTTTTTTCCCGATAAAAAAAAAAACAGTTAGTTTTGGTAGAACCTAACAAATGACATCAAAGTTGTTTTTTTTATTTAATCACATGTCAAGTTGATGGTTCAACATAGATGAATGCGGATAAAGTATTATAGAAGCCCACATTTGATGAAAATTATTAGGATATTTAATCAATAAGTGATATTTATTTAATTAATCACATGCAGAAGAGGATGACACTTAAGACTCGAATTCGATATCTAAATATAAGCAATACATATTTTTTGTCATCAATTTATATTATTATAATATCTTTTAAATATTATATAATTCATATAATAAATATGCTAATGGTTAGCTTATATTTGGGTGTGCAATTTATTATTTTACAGTGAAGTTAAATTAACATTAAGAGCATATGTAAAAAATAATTATTTTCATGTAAATCTTTTAATTTGAGAGGGAAATGGCTTTTACTTTGAGCAAATTAAAGAGAAAAATAATTTGCATAACGTGTAAAAATTGAAACGTGATACAAAAAAAGAGCTTAAAATGTGGCATAAAAGTCAAGAATTGGCAGCCGGTCGGCTTCAGTACAGTACAATGGCTATAGCTGAGTTTAGATTTTGAACTGAACTGAGTTTCGTCTAGCACATTTAAAATAGGCTTAAGGCAATCTATTCCAATGTTAAAAGAAAAACCTAAATAATGATTAAAATAATAAAATAATAATTGAGTATCGCTTTTCAACTTCGCCAACGTATTAAGATCTAAATTTGTTACTGTTATTATTATTATTAAGCCTTGAAAAAGAAAGATATTTTTAAATAAATAATATTAAAAATATCAAGTGTCAATATTTTAAAAATTTTATATCATCCACATCATTAAACTTTTAACTGAAAACTCCAAAGTGACTGTTTAAAAAAAGTTTATGTATTTGACTACAACAAAGTTTTCTTTAATAAATACATTTAAAAAATTTTAAAATTTGATAATTTTTTATATCATCAACCTGATAATTTGATTATTATCGACTCATTAACTCTTTCCAAAATGAAGAATCTTAGAAGTACTGATACAAAAGTGAACTGCATTGGCATCTCAAAAAGAATGAAGTGTCCTACGGGAACTACAACATACCTACCGAAACACAAAAACTACGCAGCTTCCAGCATGCCACTGCCACTCACAGGATTCAAAAGTACAGAATTGATTGTTCAACCAACCAATTTTAGTTTGTTGAGATCCATAAAATTACATCCATCTATGCTGTAGGAGGGCAACTACCGAAACAATGAGGCATTTCTCCTGGTCTGATACTACAAACAGCTCTAGTTCTCATTAAATTAGGCATTGTTTCAATCACACGCTGCAGTCACTGATATAGCTGCCCTTCCATAAAAGAGATGGGAAGCATCAGTTGAATTACAATGGATCCATATTTCACCACAGAATTTAAGAAAAAAAAAATAACAATAAAAGAACGGAAAACAGATGAAAAGCATGGAATTCTATCCTACTACAATTTAAGCGTATTGTGTACGCCATGTGTCGTGACAACCTGTAAAAAACACATTTCAGCGGAAGAAATAGACATACCACTTTTGAGGTCCTCCAACTTTTGCGCTATGAGATGAGGTCTTCTAATTCATCAATGATAGCTTTATAGCAGAAAAAATATTGCTCCCAATAGCCAGTTAAATTAACAAAATTAGCAATACAACTAAGGGAGGGACAAATGCACGATGGGAACGGTACTTCAAAATACATGAATACCTTCTAGGAAAAAGTGATGAACATTAGTAATATTGATATATTTACACATTTACAGTAAGTTTAGTTTTTCTTCTATTTTTAGCTTATGTTGTCGATAAAAGAAAGAATTTATATGCTAAATCTTAAAAGCATTTATCAGTGAACCCAGAGAATCTTTTCAAATTTTGCCTTTTTCCCCAATGCTCTGTTCAAGAGTCCATAAGACCATTACTTCTCACTTGATCACTAAAGGGCTTACCCAGTGCATAAAATGCTCCCGCCTGGTCAAGGGGAACGAGGAGGGTGGGCGCAATAGCATGCAGCTTTTCCCTTTCATTTTGCAAAGTGGCTGTTTTCACACCTCAGACCCATGACCTATAAGTGACTGAAGGAACAACTTTACCATTGCACCAAAACTCATCCTCCCTGACTTGACTAGATTCCATAAATTTGTCAATGATGTATTTGGAAATAAAAATGAACTTCAATTATGCTTCTCGTGTCATTGAGGTCAAGACAATGCTGGTAGGTCAGCAAGATGAATTTGGTATTCAGAAATTCTAGAAGTTGCATTAAATGGAATAACAAAGGTTGGGAAAGATAAAAGAGACACCATGGTTTGAACCATCCCTACACATTGGGACCTAAACATGGCTACAGTACCGGCCAGATCCAAAGCAGACATGTCTCCCACAAGGATTCTTTGGATTGTATTGTGAATAGTGCAATATGTTCCAGTTCTACCAATGCCTGCACTGAACAAGAGAGATATTGTCTCAGATATATGTGAATCATGAATTGTACTTGGTATCATGAGTATTAGGCAAACCTGCAGTGGACAACTACTGGACCAAGATTGGATAGTACTTGAAATATTCTTTTCAAGATTTCACGCACAGCAAGTATGTCCTTGGGAACTCCATGATCAGGCCACTCAGGGTACTGAATATGCAAAACAGACATGGGTAGCTCCTCTGACTGCAAAATAATAGAGGTGATTAAAAAATAACTAACAAGTCAATATTTGGATTGATTGTGGTAATAAACTCATTTGCCACTTCTAAAAAAATAGTGTATGCTTGTTACCTTTAATAAAATCAGAAATAAACCTTAAATTACAGGGGAAAAGCTAGGCTTGAAGATGGCTGAAGGATAAGATAATGAAGCCAGCAAACTTAAGGAAGTGTGACTATTAGGTTAGTAGATATGAGTTGTGTTTTGGTATAAAATCAGATCTTTATATTAATATTGTAGCAGTGGAAATTATGAGACATAGTTGTGTAGGGCAATACAATACATAGTTGATGAAGCATGTAATTAGTTATGTACAAGAATATCTTTAAACCTTAATGTCAAATATGCAAAGTAAAATGTTGGCTTTAAATATAACCAAGGATGAAGCTAGCACATCCAAAGAGGCAATGGACTTCAGGAATATGGAACCAAATTCAACTGCCAACTCCACCTCTTCCAAAGCTAACACTAAATGTCTTCAAATTTTGCTTTACTGTTCCAGCTCCTTTTATGATTTCAATTTCCCCAGATTGCATGATTTTCTAGAACCTAAAAGCTTGTTATTCACTAAATAGATGATACCAGTCTAAACATCAGCAACAGTTCTTGGCATTTATTCCTTAACCAAAGCTAAAGATCAACAGTTCTTGAGAAATCAAAATATGTGCTGTTAAAAATCTGTTAATTTATCAAATTAAACACACACACGTGAAAAAGTTAGTTGATTACCAGATGAATAATTAGAAGAAAATGCAACCTCATTATATTCATATTGAGAAATCATCTAACACTTCACTAGACAATTTCTCATTTTTGCATGTCACTTAATCCACATACAATACTTTAGCTGATAAATTAAAAAAACAAAAAAAAAATACCTCTTTATAACCCACTTCCAAATTGCTTAGCACCAATGAATTGTCGGTAGTTTTCCTCCATTTAGTAACTAGACTTATATTTCCAAAATCTCTAGGACCATCTTCTGCTTGAAAGTAATCTCCACATTTAACAATCTGCAGAAACAATTCAAATTGAGAAGTGATTCCCAAATCATAACAAGATCTAAATTCTGCACAACCTAGAAAACAAGTGCTTATCTGTAATCCATTAATACTTGGTTCCTTAGAACAAGAAATTCAAAATGGAATTTACCTGTTCATCATATATGCAAGTAACAATTTACTAAACACTGTTTGCAAGCATTGAGCACTTAAGGGCAATTTTAAATATTTTAAATTTCCATTCTAATCCGATAAAGCAATAGAAATATAAATTAAAATATGTAGTCCTAGCACTATATTTAGAATTGAGCAACATATGTTCTTCCTTTTGCTTTCGTAGTAATTACGTGTGACTATGAATAAAAGAAATTACATTCAATAAAACAAATTTGAAGTACCGTGTAATTGTCAATCAACCGAGTAAGCATCACAATCAGAGGGCAATGCTGTTGGATTACCATCTCCCAGAAATCCTCATAGGTGTGCGGTAGTGGACCCTGTGTGGCTATAAACTGAGAAATGTTTTCAGATGAGGAAGTCTGCAAAAGAAGAGGAAAATCTGAAGGGTCACAAGCAGGAATCTGGTTCAAGTACCTCATAATTTCTATTCAACAAGAAATAAACGAAATCACAGAGTGACTGAATTTTACCGAGATGAAGCTGCATTGATATATCCCCTAGCAGATGCTCTATAATCCTTGCATGGGTTAAGAATAACCCTGTTTTGGTCAACTGAAATTGATAAAACAAAAGAAACGCGAATCAAAGGTGTCATTTTCAAAAGGGATATAAGGAACGTAAACTTGTAAGGGACTTGGTTCTTACAAGGTATCACACCCATATAGCGGTTTTTGCTCATGTTGACATTGTCAAGAGCCACTTTGCAGCTGTTAGCCATCTGAGACAGCGTTATCCTACTAGCCTGAAATCACAAAAGTTCATCATAATCCAATAAGAACCCCATTTATAAATATGCAATCAAGAACAACAAGAGGAGCTCAAGGAATCTTCCTCTCTCTTCTATTTCTCTCAGGAAACAAACACAATAGCCTCCAAAATGATTACATGAACAACTAACATAAGAGCTCAATTCATGTGGCTAATCTATAAGCTTAATAGATCAGAAAACACATGAAATGGATAAAATTCAAATTATGTTTAATTGTGCTTTAATAATAATAATAACAATAATAATAAAGGAGATATGTCCATGCAAAATTGTTATCAACCTGCAAATGAGCGAATTCTTGAGTAATTTTCTCGGGATTTCGGAGCTTCTCTTTCAAGAATTGGAGAGCCTCTGAGCAATACTTTTGCTGATCGGAAGTGAGTGAGAGTCACGGCGGGGAATCGGCTGAGATCTCGAAACGCCTAGGACGAGAGTGTGAAAAGTTGACCGGCAGCGGAGTGCCGGAGGAAGAAACGGCCATGGCCAAT
This sequence comes from Garcia nutans, assembly GCA_947685225.1. Lineage (NCBI taxonomy): Eukaryota > Viridiplantae > Streptophyta > Magnoliopsida > Malpighiales > Euphorbiaceae > Garcia > Garcia nutans. Next base: position 39,720,414 of record CANTUV010000019.1, on the reverse strand, counting down.
CTCCGATGTCGGTGAGACCGAGCGCACGTGGAAATTAAGTTTCCCAGTTGTGAAATCGGTAATTTGATTTGTTTGGTTATTTTGGCAGTGAAGTGTACCTGCTGCGTCAAGTGTCCTCAATTTTGCAGGGTAGGGTGCCGTCTGGTGGATGGGTTATGGGAGGCCTTTGCCCTTTGGCTCTTTGCTGGGGACATTTTAGATCCTGAAAATTTAAATTTTATAGACAATTATAAAGTTACTTTATAGATTTTTTTAAATTTAATGGGAATATTTTCTGATAAAAAAAAGATACTTAAAATTTAATGAATTTCAAGGATTTATTTATACGCAGATAAATAAAAACATAAAAAGTTTTATTTTAAGCATTTTGATCCATTAAAGTTTGTTTATATTCAACAAGTATATACGTATATTAACTTAATAATAAAAATATATTTTTAATAGCTTTCTTATCAACATTACATATATTTTTAAGATTTTGATTAATTTGTTTTTTTTATTTTCTTTTTTTTATTATATTATTTTTTATTCAATTCACTTTTAAAATTTTTGGTTTGGTTTCATATAATTCAAGTTTTCTCCTTAAAAATAATTATTTTGATTTTATGAAAAAATTAATCTAAACTATAATTTTTAGACGATAGATCAAATTAATTTAATTTTGTCGTAGTTTGGAAAATCAAACTCAGTTTGAGTTCAATTTCACATAGTATTTTTTTTTCTCGAGAATGAGATCTAATTTAATTTTTGAATATATATATATTATAGAGTTAACTTGATTTGAAAAATATTCTTTACCATTTTTTATATAATTTTATTAATTTGGAGTATTAAAAATATAAATAAGTATATGATATTATCTTCTGCTCATTAATAGTATCTCGACCGAACTTTAAAAAAAAGAACATCTTTTAATATTGATATTTGTAGTTTTACTAAGTTTTTGGTGTTTAGGTGGTAGATCTTTCGTATAATTATCATACGATAGTGATAGTTTATAAAGATTTATTGATGGTTAATATATTCAGATCTTATTTTTTTTATGGACTATAAATAATGATAAATTTTTATAGATAAAAGATATATTTTTTAATTTTTTTAATTCACTTATTTATAGATAATACAGTCGTCATACGTCATTAATATTTTATAAAAATTTACTAATACACTCAGATATTATCTTATCATATAATACTAATATTTCATTAAAATATACTGATATTTTCATATTTTATTTCTTTCTGTTCAACTATAAATAATGTCAAATCTCTATAGATAAAATATATATATTTTAATTTTTTTAACTCACCTGTAGATAATACAATAATTATATAATATTAATAGTTTATAAAGATCTATTGATACATTTAGATGTTGTATCTTTCTTATCAACTATAAATAAGATTAAATCTTTATAGATAAAATATATTTTTTAAAAATTTTTTAACTCATTTATCTACTGATAAATTGACAGTTAATTTATAAAAATTATTTTTTATAAATAAGATTAAATTATTTTTTATAAAAATTATTTTTATAAATCATTAAATCTTTCATTATTTTATAACTCTTGACGTTTTAGCTGGCATAACATTTTTACCAAAAAAAAAATCTTAAAAGTATGATATATTATTTGATTTTCTTTTATTAATTATATGTGGTGACGGATTGCTTTCGACCAATAAGGTACTGTCTTTATTGTTAATATATTATTTGATTTTTTTAATATTATACTAAACGAGGGGATCCATTATGAATAAATTATTTAGAAAGAATATATATTTTATTATTAAATTATATTTTAAAATGTAATATATTATTTAATTTAATTATTATTTTATTAGTTATATTAAAATTTTTATTTTTAGTTTATATATATTTATTAAAAAATTATTAAACTGATTAAAATATTTTTTATTAATTAATTAATATTATATTTTTATTTATTAATTAAGTTATTAGTAATAAAAGTAAAATTAAAAAGAGTTAATTAATTTTTTTTATTTTATAAAATAATAATTTGAGAATAATAATATTTTTTATATAAAAGTTATAATATCAGCGTGGGAAGAGTATATTAAATGAGTTATTATGATATCATTAATTTTTTTTAAATTAGAATTATGTTAGACATTAATTGATGTTAAATCTTAAAAAAAGAGATAAAGTGCGAATCAGAATGATAATAAGAGGATTGTTTTAAAAATATACTCTATTACTCCATGAAATATAAAAGGCAAAACCCTCCTTGAACCCTTTCCTCGTCTTCTTCGAGCAGCAGTATCTCCTAAACAATGCAATTCCTCTCCCGATATTTCCCCCAACATTGCCGCCACCGTAGTTTCGCTGACTTTGCAGCCATCAAGCACCTGCGAAACCGGGGCCTCGACCATGTAGTGCAGAGGGAAAAGCATCTGAATCATGTGCTCAACATTAAGAACCTCATAAAGACAGAGCCAGTAAAATCTCTCCCTCTCTCTGTCATCTCTCAACACAAGGACTCCCTCAAAATCCCAATTCGCCCTATCGACTTCATTCGACGATATCCTTCAATTTTCGTAGAATTTCTCCCCGGGGGCATAGGTATCCATCCTCACATCAAGCTTACACCACAGGTACTTGATCTTGATACTGAAGAACAGTTATTATATCAGACTGAGAGCTATAAACAGGATGTTGCTAACAGACTATTAAAATTGTTAATGATTGCTAGAATTGATAAAATCCCTTTGAGGATTCTTAAAGATATAAGATGGGATCTGGGTTTACCTGAAGATTTTGTGAAAAGTATAGTTCCTGAATTTCCTGATTGTTTTAGAGTTGTTGATAATAAGAATTCATTTTCTGGGGTGGACTCAGATTTGGAATTGGTTTGTTGGAGTGACGATTTGGCCATTTCTGTCATGGAAAAGAAGGCGGCAAATGGAAAAATGGAATACGAAAAGGGGATGCCTATAGCTTTCTCCATGCAATTTTCAAAAGATTTTGAGATGGATAAACAGTTGAAGAAGTGGTTTGATAGGTGGCAAAAGTTGCCTTATATTTCTCCATACGAGAATGCAACACACCTTGGGCCTAGTACAGACGAGTCTGACAAGTGGACAGTGGGAGTTTTGCATGAGATTCTTAGTCTCTTTGTTTCAAAGAAGGTAGAAAGGGATACATTATTGTGTCTAGGAGAGTGGTTGGGAATTCGTTCAAGGTTTAAGAGAGCATTGCTTCACCATCCGGGGATATTTTACGTATCAGGTAAGAAAGGAACTTATACTGTGGTTTTGAAGGAGGCCTATAAGAGGGGATTTCTAACTGAGAAGAACCCACTGACCGATATTTGGAATCAGTACGTTCATATCATGAACAAAGCAATTGAGGATCGTAAAGTAGGTGGTGTGCCTGGCGGAAGTAAAGAACCAGAGAAGAAGACTGCCCATGAATCTGAAGAACAAAGCAAAAAAGATGATAATTGGGATAGTATGAAGTCAAATGATATGGATTCTGATTTTGAGGATGATGATGACAACTACAAATATGACGAGGAGGAGGAGGAGGAAGGTGAGAGTAAGGCACATGCTGGTAGAAATTCTCGAACTAGGGGGTCAAGAGAAAATAATAAAAAGAATCTGAATGCAAGAGGTTCTTCAAGGAATGCTGGAAGAGAAAGTTTGGTTCAGAAACATCGTCACATGACCAAGGATAATATGCCACCAAAAGAATATAACAGAAAAGAAATGTATAGAAGGGATAATGTCCGTGGGAGCGTACAAGATAGGTCAACTTCCCTTAAGGGCAAGGGGAAATCACTAATGAACAAGAGAACAGCTGTTTAGCGAAGACAGTTTCTGTGTTGAAACACAAAATGAGCAGGTTGCTTCTTAACCTGATTTTGTCTTTTTCAGGATGTTTTGCTGGCCAATATAAGTTAATATATTTCAAAATTGTTTTTGCCTTTGAGTTAATTATCATGCCATTATTTTTCATGGATTTGAACATATAGGGTATTTTGTTTCTATTTGATGTAATTATAATGAGTAAGCCTGCAATTGTTGATTTGAGACCATATTATAATCAATAATAAGTAATTTGAGAACAGTGGAATATTTATGCTAGTTCTTCTCTTTTTGCTAACGCTCCAGATTTCATATCTAGAAGCCCTAAAGTAGAATGAGGCAAATGTAAAGGTGGAAAAGAAAAATTTATACTTCTGTACTTTGTCACAAAATCTTCACATTCCATAGACTGTTGGGAACAAAACATGCTTTTGTTGTGAAAAGGTTTTTGTTTTCAAGTTATATAAATGCTGCAAAAACATAAACTGTATTCATGCTAAATAGTTCTGCTAGTCTAGTTAAATCCCAAGTTAAAGATTTGTTGCACGAATTTGACCGAGGAGGGCCAACTCTTTCTCCCCATATCAGGAGCCCTGCAATGTTAATGCTTGAAGACAATATTGTTTGATTTCCCATACTTCTGTGTGAACTGATTAAACATTTCATACAGAACTTGCTGAGCAGGTTGCTTGCTAGTATACTTGTGATGGCAAAACTGGAGCACGTACTGGATTATTAGGTTTTGGTTCAAATAACAAGGGACCTCGCTTTTAAAGATTGATTAAGGATTACTTAAGTGATAAAGATAAAAACATTTTGTATTGCTCTGTTAGGCAAGTTAAAATATAAATGCTCATGGTCTTATGGTCTTGATGCATCAAACTGAGGCTCCCATTTGGTCTGAATCTACAAAAAGGGAACATTGTTTGTGATTTTCCATTTTAGAGATATACAGATAATTGAATGATGATATTGTGTTGCCTACTAGGCATCAATTGAACAATTAGCTAATGGGCCTAAACAACTATTTTGGTTCTTTATTTTCTCTCTCTTAATTATGCAAAGAGGTGATGTTTGTAGAGAGGTCCACCACTTAGTATGATTCTGCTACATACAAGAGAAGGAAGGGGAAGAAAATGAAAAAGATTGTGAACTGTCATGTCGATAGTAGTAGGAGGGGTAGAATTGTGAAATCAGCCAACAAGGCTGAGCTGTAAATGAAACAAGTTGATTAGCAACCTGAAGCAAGAATTTACAGAAGAAGGGAATCTCCTGAAAATTAGTGAACAGTAGTTTGTAAGGTAGCTAACGGTATATGAAGGTGTAATACCCTAAGTTATGGTTATATATGAAATTATCAGAAATTCCTGCTCTTAATCCTCCTCCTCCTTTCTCTATTCCTTTCTATTCTATACTCATCTATCTATTTCTCTATTCTCTCCTTGTCTATTTCTTTTCTGCTATATTTTTGGTTTGACAAATTGTGAGTATTGGTATTATTGTTCTGTTACGTTACAGATTCTTACCTTGGATACAGTTGATGCCAATTACAAAATAGATAGCACGAATGATATATATATATATATATATATAAACTTCCACTAAGGATTGTTAGGCCCGCCTATCAAGAATGATATGTTCTTATTAATCATTTAGCATATCAATAACAACTAATGATTGGTTTTACTAAAACTTAATAGTACTTGCTATTAACTTTCGGCTTTTGACTATTAGGCTACTGGTTATCAATGACAATTTTAAGTCATTAATCACGACCTGAGATATAAGTTAGTTTATTGAAGTATTAAGACGAAGTGGCAAAGGTGGTTAGTTTATTGAAGTATTAAGACGAAGTGGCAATGGTGGCTGGTACTTGAATATTGCTTCAAATGACAGACAAATTGAAAAAATCAGTTCATTGGAGTTAGATCCAATTCTTTGATGAGGTTCTTAGTGGAAGTAGAAGAGGCTTGAAATTAACTTGGATGATGTGAAAGAACTAGACAGTTTGAGAAGAATAAATTAATGGTACTTTTTTACAACATTTAATATCTCCAAAATGAATTTATTTTCAATCAACTCTTTATTTTTAGTTTCTTCTAAAGTTTGTTCAATGTACAATGCTTTGTGCATAATAAGAGTTTGGGTTATAGACACAACTTTTCCTTTCGTTGCAAGGAGCGTGTAGGACATCTAGAGTTGAGATAGAAATCTTATCATAGCATTAGTGCTTGAGCATGGAGGAGGAAGGATCATGGTTCCCATGGCCCAACTTGAGGAAAAGATTAGGTCTCGACGACAGAGCACCAACTCTTGCCCTTGTTAAGTTTGACAAAAAAGAAGAAAACATTGTCTTATGAGCTCTTCAATCAATTCTTGTTAAGGCAAATTGCTGAGCGGAATCTATTCCGTCCCCTCATCTAATGTAAAGTAACCTTAACTGGTCTATGGTTGTCAGATGAAGCTTCCTTTAACAACAGAACTAAATAATTAGTTTTTGCAAGTTTAAATTAAACCTCTTCTGTACTAGTTACTCATGGTTATTGTCGATTGAAACAGCCTCCAAATTATAAAGTACATGTAAAATTATTTGTCAGTTGACATTAGAAAATTATAGCAAGGATCTTTTCCTATTTATCTGTTAGACATGCAGATCTTTGTTGGATGTATCATCAATTATGCAAAAATTGGAGATGTTCAGTGATTCTATATGGATGGAATATCACATTGTTTGCCATTGTATGTGACCATGAAGATTGGTCTCTCGGAGAGACAACAGCATGTAATGGTTTACTGCTGGCAAGTCTGAAGAATATGTTGCTGCTGATTGTGGCTCACTAGCTCAAGAATTCAAAATGATATCTCCTTGTTCCTCGCCTATTCTCCATTCTCAAGAAAAAAACACTGCACTTTCAAGCCTACTTTGCTTTGATCTGAGGCTGCTGTTCAGATAATTTTTTTCCTGTAAGGTGAGTTATAGAAGTCCTTCCCTGTTTTGATTTCTTGTTCATTCCCTTTTTTGGGACTTGAAAGACAGTGAAATTTACATGCTTAATGTACAGTTTCAGATTGCTTTCTTATTTACAACTATATATTTGATGTAGTTTCCTCCTGTATTGCTGTGGCATGTTGTAGTAAAGCATGGTACTTGAGATGATTATATATATTCTTTATGCAAACAACTTCTTGTTAATACTTAGTAGTTAACTCTGGGCTATTCTATGTTAATAATCTCTTCTTTTGCCCATCTGTCTGTCAGCCACATAGATTTCTTTTGATGCTCTTGCTTCCACAGAACATTGTTAGAAACATTTGTTTGGCTATGCATTCTTTATTTGAATTTTTAAAATTTTATTAAAAAAATAATGTATTGCTTATGAAATATTCTAAGTCAATAATTCTTAATAATTATTAATTATCTAATATTTTATTTTAAGATTAAAAAACATTTTTACGAAAAAATAAAATACATTTGATTTATATTTAATCATGAACTATACAATTTAGTTCCATTAAATAATTGGCATTACTAAATATGTAAAATTGTTTATTTAATTATAATTAATATTCTAGGCTTTTTTATATCGTAAAGGAAAATTACATGTCTAAATGAATTAAATTTTGAAAATAAAACTGTTTATACGCCAATGTTTTATCGTCATTTTGAATAATATTGATATAATTTTTACATTAATGTATAAGTATATAATAATAAATATTTTAAAATATATATTAATAAAATAATTATATTGTTCAAAACATAATTAATCTAAACTTCTAAAATCTTTTAATGTAAATAAAATATTTAATCTATCATAATGACAAATCTTGTATTTTTCATATATTCCACATAAAATTACATTTTTCTTGTATTATTAATACAATTTGAAAATTTTCAGTTATAATTTTTTTTACTTGTAATTCTAATGAAAATATAATTATTTTATAAAAATGAATTCATATAATTAAATATAATTACCTTCGTTACCGTTTCGTCTTGGTAAAGCGTCCCTCGCATTAAACAAGCACAAATCGGTACTATGATTACCGGTTTGAATTTTTGTTTTTTTTTTTGTTTTTTAAAGAAATAAAAACGAGAGTGGGACCCATGAAGCAAGTCAACACGCTTCAGTTGACTCCATCGTGGCAAAAATTGCCAGTCTCTCGGATATACTCTTCAAAATACCAAAAAAGTGATTATAATATTTTATTAGACTTTAGATGAGAACTTGGAAGCAAACATAAAACGGAGAATGGAAGAGCAGAAAGCTTACAAGGATGGAATATATATATATATATATATATATATATATATGTAGAGAGAGTGATGGCTATTGCATAATAAAACGATTGAATAATGCTTAATCAAAGATTTATTTTAACTCTCGATTGATTAATTGATTTCCCCATGAACAATCAGATACATGCATGCTTAATTAACATGTCATCTTGAAGGTTTTTTTTTTAAATTAATGTGTATTTAAAATTTTGTGATTAGGTATTTAAATTAATGTTAGATTTTTACAATTTGATTATAAAATTGGTAAAATTAATATTTTTATTTAAAATAGTATTTTTATAAAATTTGATTTAATAAAATCCTATAAATTAATTAATATATTCAAAAATTAAAATAAAAAGATATTTTAAAAATTTAATAAATTTTTAAAATTTATTAAATAATAGAAATTTTTGATAGAAATTTTTTTTATAGAAATTATTTATAAAAATTTAAATTTTATTATAATATTAAATATTTAATTTTACCTTTAAATTTATCTATAATATTTTTAACTTAAAAAATTTATCTTTCCTTATTCAATTTATGATTCCGCCACTCTATATATATATAATATACATATACATAAGTGATTATGTTTTTTTGAAGATTTACCATTAATATATATATATCACTTATGTTTTTTTGAAGATTTACCATTAATATATATATATATAAGTGATTATGTTTTTTGAAGATTTACAATTGGGAATTTGCCATACGTTCTTTGATGCTTGGCTTGTAATCTACTATATTTAGTGCAGTATATTAATTGGAATATAAACTCAGCGATAAAAGTTGTTAGGAAAGATTAGCTATTATTATAGATTCTGATGCGACCACCAGAATTAATTAATAATCAAGCTAAATCTCTTTTCCGTGTTTTAGATGCTCTCTCTAATTAACGAATAAGAAAGCTAAATAAATGTTTTTTCTGCGTTTAAAAGCATGATTTTGTCAAAAGTATGTATTTGACACTGAAAGTGACATGAAATTTAAAAGCATATGATCCGTCTTCAAGCTTTGGCACATTGAAATTGAATCATTTCATGGACTCTGATGCGATCTTCTGCACTAACATTAATATGTTCATATCCCAGAATCTTTTCCCTTTGACAATTTCTATTATATCTATATTTATTATAAAATTACACCCGCAATTTGAAAAAAAAAAAACACTATATTTACATAAATGAAACTCAGGCTCGCTCATACGCTAGCTGAATCTGTAATAATACAATTTTTATGATATTCCGATATGAGAACAGTTAGAATTTTTTTAATCAAAATTTAAAAAAAAAATTTAATAATTTTAATCAATATTTTTCTCAATATTCAATATTTTTAATCTCTCATGTTACGGAAAATGAAGTGTTTTTTTTTTAAATTTAAAGGTATATTATATTATTTGTAAAACATTTTTTTAAGTAGATATGAATGTAAATAGGTTGAATAAATATGTGAAGAAAATAAGTAATAAAAAATAATTAATTTTTTTTTAAATAACTAATTACTGAAATTTTAAAATATATATATGTTAATTTTCTTATTTCTCAGAATAAAAAATTAATATTTAAAAATAAAAAAAATTATCATGTACGATTTTCATTCTCTTTATGCTGAGAAAATTTTTATTTAAGGTATTTTTTATATAGAGTAAAGTGCTTATAATCTAAATTACTGGAGAGTGTTTTTTTTTAAATTTAAAATTAATTTTGCAAATAATTGTATTAGCACTTCAAACGAAATTAGTGACAAATAAATATAAGCTGTATAATTAATATGTATCATTTTTCAATACATAAATTAATGCTATGATCATGAGAGATTTCGTTAAGTTAGTTTTATTCCACTTATTAGGATATAACTATGAGTTCGTTCTTATCATATATCATAATATGAGTATTAATTTTAACTATCGAACTCTAATTATTTAAAATAATTGAGGCACAACTTTAAATTATATTGACCGTTATGATTTAAAATTTTTATTTTAAATTTATAAACTAATTTTGAAATAAATATATTTATATTAAACGATATGATTTTATTTTTAGATCACAATTATTATTTTTAGGTCATAATTATCATTTTTATATCACATTTGGAGGTAAATTTTAATATAAAATAAATGCATATTTAAAAAATAGTCCTTTACTTTATTTCCAAAAGAAAAAGTTAAAATTTTAATTGATTAAAATTTTTTATTTTGTAAAATTTTTAAATTTTAATTAAATTAAAGGTGTAATCCTTCAATTTTTCTTTTTTTTTTAATATAATTTTAGTATTCTAAATGAACAAGTATCTTGTTTGAATGAGATGTAATTAAGAATTTTAATTATACATCTAACATTAATCATAGGTATTTTATATAATTTAAAAGCGAAAGAGTTTTCGGTGATGATTGATATTGTGTCTGAATTTACATATTTATACACAATTAATATATGAATTTTTTCATATTTAATATTTTATGTACATATTTATAAAGTATTATATCATATGAAAATAATTTAATTATATATAATAATTCATATTATTTGTGTATGAATATGTATTATTATTGTACAAGTTATTAAATAATTTATTTTACCTATATTGTAATAAAAATTTTGATCATAAATATTTTTTAGAATATTATATCTATGAGTTCTCTCATTTAATATAATAAATTAAAAAATTATATTTATTTAAATTTAGTTAAGGCAGATTATAATGAATAAATTTATTTACTATCGTTTTAATTCTTTTATTTTTTTTATAAAGAAAATAAAGGGTGTATTATTTATCGTTGGAAAATGTGGAAGCCTGATTTATAAGAACAAAATCCAGAAAATGTCAACTTTACAGGGCCTGAAGTGCAGAAGTGGCACTTACTTATCATCCCCAGCCACTACTTTTCTTTTATGTACTGTAGGGAATTGTTATGGAGCCCTACTTTGTCCTCTGGATAAACTCCAATAATGTCCACTTGTCCTTTTGTTCTCGTTTCACTATATTTTTTTCTTTTCCTTTAAAAAATTCTTTTATAACTGTAAAAATAATTTTTTTTCTTATTTTGCAATTAAGAAATAATAAATAAATGTAATCATTCTCTAACCAAATTGAAACAAGAAAATTGTGATAGAGGATGCAACCGTTATTTTATATTTCATATTTCTTGACTTAATTTTTCAATTGCTCATTTTTTCAATTTAATTTAATATAATTTTTTAATTGCTCATATTTTTATGTTTATTTCATTGCATTACGCAATGAAATAAACATAAAATTAAGACTCCTTTTTAGAAAAAAAACAAAAATGAAAAGAGCTACTCAACCTAATAGAATACTTGCAATGAAAATAATATTTTATCTTTTTTTCCCTTCTTTTGGGGAAGATTCGCTTTTGCATATTTTCCAAGATTCTTACTTCAAAGTTCTTAATAGAAACCTCAAATATTTTGTCATTAACATATAATTTTATGGTCAAAAATACATATTATTTCTATCTAAATCTTAAATTTAAATTTTTAAAATATTTTTCCTTCTCCAAATGAAACGTAATTAATAAAAAAAATTCAAAATATTCTTTAAGAATAATTGTTTAACAATTTTTTTGAACAATAAGAAATAAGATTTTTCTTGTATATTTACATCTAATTTGATATTATATTATATAAGATTTTATTTGAGTATTTACAAGATTAATAAATCTTTAATTTTAACCTAATCATATCAAAATCAAATTTATTATTATTTATAAAACGTGATAACAGATCATATTGAAATCTCTTTCCAACTAAAAATAATAAAATGAAGTTAAAAACTTTTTCTGAATTAAAAAAAGAATAATAGAGGTAAAATAAAAGGTGATTCAAATATAGTATCTTGCATTTTATAAATAAAGAACATGAGAACCTAAAATGGCCATGAAACTAAAATTTAGACGCAAATTTTGGGAAATATACATAAAAAAAAGGGAATAAAATAAAATAAAATTCCATTGAGAAAGCAATAATTACAAACCTAACTTGTTGTTGTCAAAATGTGAAGGAGTGGAACCCATTAGTGTAGGCCAATAAGGTGGAAATTTGTCTTGGGCCTTGGAACCTTCTTTTGCCCCAAACAAATATGTTTAGCTTCTTATGAACCCAAGCATAAACTCCATGTGTGATTTGTTTCTTCCTATTTGCCCCCCTAAATTAAGGTTATGTTTTAGTGGTTAGGCTTATATCAAATCTCAAGAAAATTACAATCACTACTAATTTTAAAATCTTAATTCTTAAGGTTTTTGATCTTATAAAAATGTAGCTATTTGTTTCTTATCCATTGGAGTCTCAAGAAGCAAATCATGCAAATAAATAAAAGAGAAAGAAGACAAAAACAAAGCAACTTTAAAGAAGCAAGCAAAAAAAGACTAGGCCAATTCATTCATTTTCTGTTAAAAACATATATTATATGCAACACTTTATATATGGGAGTGACGTTCTCTCTGGCCACAAACAGCTTCATGACAAAACCCAACTATAAATATATATAAGTTTTCTCTAATAACAACCTCCTCATCAATACGAAAACAAATATCAAGAAAAGTTGCCGCACCAAAATTCTCAACATGAGTCAGATCCTCTCCCCCCAAAAAAAGAGAAAAACAATATTTAAAAAAAGTAGTTAAAAGACAAAACAAATCAAATAAAAGTTTAGCGCTAATCTCATACTTTTTAATTAATTCTTAATCGAGAAAAAAAAAACACCAATCTTTGTTCCTACACTATGCTATGTTACCGTTTCCATTAATTAACAAAGTTCTACTTTCTTCTTCTTCTTCTTCATGTTCTGTATCTCCTTCAATACCATCTTTGTTTCCACTCATTTCAATGCTACAGAGCTTCCTAGACTTCAATGCTTCATGTTCCCAATTAGTACGAACCAACACAACGTATAGAATAGACACAGCACAAGCCACTTGAGCAGAAAGAAGGCCGATCCATAACCCAGCAAACCCCACATTCAGCCCAAAGGCTAGGCCCACTGCGACCGGGGTCCCCACGAAGTAAAATGATCCCAAATTGATACGGGCTCCGATTGCTGGCCGGGCCGTTCCACGTAAGATTCCACAGCCAGTTGTTTGAGGGCAATTACCAAGCTCACAAAGTCCTATTATAGGCAAAACTGATGCAACTAGTCCTTTAACAAGACCTTTTTTAATGAACAAACCAGCCCATCTTTCTCTAAGGAAAACAGTCCATGCGACATTGATGATACCAATTACGAAGGCACAACCCAATGCAACCATGGCAGCTAGCTTGGCTTTGTATGGCTCACCAGCACCAAGCTCATTTCCCACCTGAGATGTAATCAAGTTTTCTTTTTGTTTGTTAAATGATATCGTCATAAACCAACAAGCTTTTTAAGAGAAGTGCTTACTTGTCATATACTAATTATGTCCAATCACATTACATGTGTGATCTTCAAAGGGTCCCTAAAGTGATGCAATCACCCAACCGATCAAAAAGCATGACTATTGATAATTATAACATTATTTATGCTCAAACCAAAAGTAATTTCCCATTATCAATGTTTTACATTTACCTTTTTCTTGAAATAAAATTTAGGATTTAAGACTAATATGATCTTAAACCATATGAAAAATCATATTATATGTAATACTCAACTTCTTTATAGACTAATGGATCCAAACAAATGTGATTTGTTTTTATGCTGTTTCCATGTTCCGTTATTTCCTAGCTAAGGTTAAAAAAATTCTGTTTTGACATGGAGCAATCATTAAATCTTTAGCCACATAAAAGGTGTGAGAAAAAAAGGGGGAGGTGAAAAATTTTCAAGAAATGGGCAAATGGGCCATATTTTGTACCCGCTGAATGGTAACATCACAGGTATATATTTAACTCACAAGAAGAAAAAATACCAAAATCATAAGCTGAATAGCATGAATCTATGTTACAGCGACCTATCATATATTTTAAATGAATTAAACTAAGAAATAAAAATGGCAATTACTACAACTCAAAAATCTCAAGTGTTTTGGGTAAGTGCTAACTTTTTAAGCAATAAATAAAGATTCAAACAAAAATGAAAAGGATAAGAAGTGGGTTTTAAAGGACGTACCCGAGCAGAAACACAACCAGCAAGGGCCATAGGAACAGTGTACATCATGCTAGTAGTCTGAATAAGTATACCAGTGGCGGCCACAGCCAGAGTGGGATTAGGCAAGTACCCTGCCATTACTATCACTATCTCATACCACCACCACTCCAAACAAATCCCTAAACAACTAGGTACAGCCAACTTCAACAATGATCCCAACCCACCACATACCCCTCCAATCCCAACCGTCCATCTCATCTCCCACCGTCCACTTACCCACCACACATACCCCACCATCAACACCACCATATTCATGTTAGTCATCACTGATGCCATTGCAACCCCTGGGACCCCCAAACCCATCACCACCACTAGCAGATAATTTAGTGGCACGTGGAATATAACAGCCATTAGTGAGCAGTACATTATGGGTTTTGTCACCCTTTGCGATCTTAAGAAAACCCTCAAAGGTTGTAATAAAGTGTTTGTTAAAAGGTCTGGGAGAGAGTAGATACAGTATGTCGCAGCCATTGCTGTAATATTTGGATCTTGGCCCATCAAGTTCATGATTGATTCAAGATTAATCCATAACAGACTTATGGGTATGATTGCTATGAAGAGAATTAAGATCATGCGTTGCAGAGAAAGGGATAGCAGCTCCCAGTTCTTGCTTCCATAAGCTTGACTACAAACTGGCTCTAGTCCAGAGGCCAAGCCCACAAGAACAGAGTAACCAGTGATATTCGTGAACCCAATGGACAGTGCACCCCCAGCTAGCTCAAGACTTCCTAGTCTGCCTAAAAACATAACTGAGACCACTGATCTAAAAAAGGCCATTAAATGTGACGCTGTTATTGGCAAAGCCATCCCCCATAGCTCTTTCAGCTCTTCAAGAACCTGTTTAATTAAACCCAGTCCCAAATAAACATTTAAATCAGAGTCAGTAAAATGAGTAACCCATTTTAGTTAATAGTTCAGCAGTCCACTGTTTAACTTTATAGTGGGTTCTAAAAAAATTTATTTTTTTACAAAAACAGAGCAAGTGAAATGTTTGTCGAATTACCTGAGAGACAGACGGAAGTTTCTGAGAAGGAAAATCTAGTTCTTTATCCTCCATTGTTGTCTTTGGTGTCTATAATGTTAATGGTACGTAAAAGCCTTTTAACCCAAGAGCTAAAGAATTAAAAACCCAAGTTGCTTCTTTTAATCAACTTCAAGATTATATATCAAGAAAATAAGACCCAAGATTGTAATTTTTAATGAGATATTAAAGCAGAAAAAGGAGGTAGACATCAAAGGCTGAAATTTGGAAACAAAAATCCAGAGAAAAGCTATAGCTCTATTTCTCTATAGAATGAGCGAAAGTGTGGTGCAGCAGATGCATTAAATAGAGAAGTAACAGAAAGATGGTGGAGACTTGATTAAGAAAGAGAGAGAGAAAGGCATGTAAGTAATTTCAAAAACTTTTTTTTTGCTTTTATATTATAATATAAATGTGTATATATATATATATATATATATTAGCATATCATAAAATAATAAAAACAGAGATATTTTCTTGATAAGCTAGCTTCCATGAATGTATATGGCTATTTATGATAGAGAAGGACAAGAAAAATAAAGGGGTAGGCTTTGTTAATGGCGGCAAGAATCCGAAGGAGAAAATGAAAGGTCAGCGAGAGAGAAAAAGAGCGAAAGAAAAGGTGTTTTTATTGTTGCAGTGAGACAGAAACAAAGGCTTTGGAATGTGGAGGAGCTTCCTCATTAAAAAAATATTTATAATTGTGTTCATTTTAAGACATTTTTTAAAAAAAGTATCCTTTTTTTTTTTTTAAAGCTCGACACACCTTGTAATATGAGTTTATGTGATCGAATTTCTGCCCTCTCAATTAAAAATAATAATAGACCGCCAGCTGAATTAACCAACTGATTAGAAAAAATATCCATTTAAACGTATATAATAAACATATATATATATATATATATATTTTTTTTTTGGTAACATATACATATATATAATAATAATAACCACATATATATGTGTATGTATATAATATTATCCCCCGTTTTACTAAAATTATGGTCTTTCCGCTCATATATAACTATTAAAATAATTATTATATTTTTTTAATTTAATAATTTTTTAATAAATTAAAATATTTCTATTAATTTAATACTAATATATTTAAAATTATAATATTCTCATTTTATTAAATAATTCATTAATAATAATAGTATAATTAAAAAATTAATTAATTTTTTAAAGTAATAATTTTAACGTGACAGGGAGAATAATAATAAATTTAAATAGCACATTAATTATGTCAATACTTTTAAAAATGATGAAATTTACTATTTTATTTTTATTGAAAAATCAAATAGCTAAAATTATGTATTAATAGTATAGTAATTATAAATAAATATTTCAATTTATTTCAATTGGATCACAAATTAAAATTAAAATTAAAAAAATTAGTGCATTGGTGATATTGCATGATTTTTAAATATAGTCTAGTAATAAATATTTAATAGATGATAATAAATTTAAATTTAAATTATTTTTTAATTAAAAAAACATATTATTTACATTTATGTAGACAAAATGTGATATGAGTTATTATTTCTATTTTATAAAAAATTAAAATCATGAAATAACTTTTTTTATATATATAATTGATGAAAAATGGGAATGAAACTTCAAAATCTTTAACTTTTCTTGAGAGGAGAGATCGTAAATCAGGAATCCACTGTGAATAGATGAGAGAATCTGCATTTTCTTATTTTCATATTTTCTGTTGTAGTCTAAATCTCTATCGATTGTCATGTAGATCGTAACTCGTAATATGTATATGTATATATATATATACAAACTTTATGTGTATATATATATATATATATATTTTTGGAGGGAATATATTTTTAAATTTTATTTTTAGTTTGTAATACATTAGTATTTTTCTGATAAAAAAATACATTAGCATTTTACTTTAAAGTGCTAAATATTTTTTTCTCGTATATAATTAATTAAAAAATTAAGTTTAAAAATAAAATAATTCATTATCATCTTTTCATAATAAAAGGCTCAATAAGTTTGACCAGGCGCGGCACATTAAAAAAAAATCCAATTCTCATTTTCATAGTTTATTTTAAAGTATTTTATAATTTCACCAACATTTAGTGATTAAATTAGGCATTGTATTTTTTTTTTTAAAGAGACCGATCAAATTATATATGCAATTGAAAATTATATACGTAATTGAAAATAACTGATAATTTTACGACATTCCATCAAACGAATACATCATTTTTCATGTTCATTAAAAAAATAAAACTACCACCTTGCAATGTAAAGTTAGGATAAAATAGCATTTTTAAATAGAAAGAAAGCTTTATTTGATTGTAATTTATTTTTATTTTATATTCGATTCATTATGTTAAGGAATTCTTTTTTTCTTTTTTTTCGATCAATATAATATAAAATTGATGTTTTGATATAATTTGTTATTATATTTAATTTTAAAAAAGAAAAATTTAATATTCCATTGTTATGAATTACAAATGCATTGGCATTTATGATTTAAAGTGATGATCAAATAAGCTTTTGTCTCTCTCAATATAAAAAATGCATAATAAATGATATATTGGAAAATATAAGCACAAACTAAAACTTTTTATTTAAATCTATTTTTATTAGTTTATTAGTCTTAAATATCATGAATTTTTAAAAATAATATATGTAAAATTTTTAAAATTGTTTAAAATTATAAATCTTTTCAAAATTTCCCTTTCAGATTTTTTTTTATTATTTTCATATAAAATATTTAATGCAATAAAAATTAAAGTGGGATAATTAAAATTGTTAGTTGAGATATTTAGCGATTATCACCTTCTATTTTGCGACTATGTATATAAAACTTAGAAAGCGGGTGATTAGGATCATAATTTAGAGAAGTTCCACTAAATCCATTACAAAACTAAATAAATAAATCACTCACAAAGGTTAAAATATTTAATTAATAATGATAATACTCTCATTTATCAAGCTGAAGAACTATATATCATAAGTCAGAATAGTTACTCGAGCTCTTCTGAACCCTCTTGCGTGGCACATTTGAACCTCACATAAATGTCAGATAACTTGAGGGGGTCTAATGATACAACCCTTCATTTTATCGAGCTCGCATACCGAGTTGCCTGTCAATCGCCCTTTGGATGGGCTCTCCAGGAGGCTCGGCATCTGCCCTGAGCACACTCGCCATATCAAGCTCTATGAACATCTCCTGACACAGCAGGTGTACAGTTCGATGTGACAGGTGCATTAACATGATTTTTTAAATATTCTCTGACACAAGCAGATTTATTCTCCACACATCAACTATATATATGGGTAAACCCCCCATAGGTAAAGGGCTATTCTTCTCCCATATTCTTTGCATTATTATTATCTATGCTTAAACCTACCGAACATTGACTTAGGCATCGAAGCCTCCCCCGCATAGCCCTATCCTCCTCCTCCTCCCTTTTGTTTTGCAGGTCGGAATCCAAGCATAGATAGCATCAGAACCTGATCTCAGAGAGCTAGGATGACCCCTGAGAATCAGTTTGTCATCAGTGGTGCGGTGAGCGTGGATAAGTTATTTCCTAAAAGAGGCGGTATATCTCAGGTACGTCCCACGGCACTTGCAAGAAGCACTCTGGCTGTGCACTACTTTATCATTTTGTACAATGAATATCTCATTTTTCTCACAATGAATGCACATAGTATTTACAATTTATCAAGCTATGTAATGCAACACATAATCGCTCAAATAACAAAGCTCAATCGAGCTCTCCAATTACTTTTAGCTCAACATAGCTTGCATAAAGAGCCTTATAGCACCCTCGCTGTGCAACAATATTTTTCACTCTGATCGTGCATAAGCGCGTCCTAGACGCGTCAAGTTAATCGCCCTCTAATTGTGCATAAGCGCCTCCTAGCTGCGCAAAATTAATCGTACTTTGACTGTGCATCTTACAAGTGCCCCGGTTGCATACCAAGCTCCTAGTGCTCTGATCGCACATCTAGCTCTTAGCTCCTCACAAATGCCCTAATTGCACATCAAGTTCTTAACCCCTTCATCACATCATAGCTCATCAAACAAGCAATCAATTACTATTTTTCATACCAATATATATGCATCCAAGTAAACGAACCGAGCTCACCATGAGCAAATGAGCTAATAACAACTATGAATGCAATTAAACCCGAAAAATATAAGAAGCTTTTCATTTATAATACCAAACTATTTAGCGCCTTCTCACGCATTTATTTATTTATAACATCATACCGTTTATTTTTAATTGCATATTAATTTGCTTACAACGCCTATGCGCGCATTTTATTACAGCCGCCTATGAAGGACCGAGCTTCAATGCTCTAACCAAGCATCAATGCTATCATATTATGTTGCAATTTGTATTCGTCTTTACAATTCTGCAAGTTTAGGGGCTTATGTAATATCACTCTTTGTATGAGGTCCCGAGCCCCTCTTATCTGATTTTATTATTGTATCAAAGACGTATCAATGTACATAGTTAGGCACTTTACTAGCCCTCTAAAACCGAGCTCAAGAGACTACTTGATATAAATGTCAAGGCAATGAAGAGAGGCACTAACACCTCAGATTTTTGAGCAATGGCATCAACATTCAAGCACATGCATCCCTAAATGCCCATCATCAGCACTCAGGCTCATCTAAGAGCCGAGCTCAAGCACTCAAGCTCAATCGAGTCATGGTCAAGCCAGTAGCATAGCCAAAGAATTTGCACTGAAAATAAAAGCCAAGAATTTACTCAAACCAAAAGAGCTCAAGTAGCTCCACCAGAGCCAAGAATCCGCCAAAGTAGAAGAGCTCGAGCAGCTACACCAGAGTCAAGAATCTGATTGGAAAGAGAAAGCTCGATCAACTCTTGCCCAAGCCATAAATGCCAAAAATACTCTCCTAAAAGTCAAACTTCAAAGCAGGTCATCTAACCGATCACTGTGGATAATACCTCGGGCAGATAATTGCTTTACAACATTCAATTTATTTTTATTTTACAAGTTCTTAGAGTGCATGTACAAATTTATTTCATAGTATAGCACGATGCAAAGTTCAGCTTAATCACCCCGCCATGCTTAACAGAACACTTGGTACACGGGCTCCAGAATGCCCGGTGTAACCTTAGCATACCATATGATCATGCCCAAGGCATTATTAAAGGGACTCTCTAATGCACCTCACACTGGAGCATATTGAACAAATGTCATAAACATGTTAACATCACACAGCATGTCCAATGCTCAGTTAACAACCGAGTCAAATATGTAATTCATATAACATATCACATAACAAATTAATCAAACACAAGTATTGAAAGAAAGTTACAAAAGAAAGACTTCGTTAATCAAAAAATAGTCCATTATAAATAGAGCTCGGTCTTTATAGTTTGTTAACAGATTGAGCCAAAATAAATCCTACTCTAAAATTTTACAAGCCTAGAGCATTGTCCTCTTCATCTTCTTCATTATCTTCATCCTCTTCATCTTCCTCTTCCTTTTCCTCTGCCTTGGCTTCAATGACTAACTGGTCGATATCTATGTCCATTATCCAGGATAAATCCATTTTTGGGTTCTCTTTCTTTAATTAGCCAGAAACAACCTTCTGATAGACATAAACACTCCAAGCATAGCGCTTGTCATACCTCACAGATTTCGCCACTAATCCTTGATGGGTAGCTTCCAGAGCTTCCTCTACCAGGCGCAGTTCCTCATCTTTGAATTTTAAAGCTTTTTTGACATAGTGCAACTCTTCATTTTTGGCATCGAGCTGTTCCGTCTTTCTTTTTAGATCTTCATGAGAGCCCTTCAACTGTTTGTCTTTGGCCTTCAAAGATTTCTCTATTTTGAGCCTGTTGGCCAGCTCCTCGTCCACGTCCTAGACAGCTCGGGTAAAGTTGGTCGTCATGTCCTTTGCCCGATCCTTTATAGTATGAGCGAGCCGGGTGACCTGCAATATTTTTTTCCTTTAGCATCTATACCAAATTTAACTCAAGCCCATCATTATTATTTGCACTTACCGAGTGAGACATCGACAGCATCTCCCTTGCTATGTCTTCCGAGCTCTTTGGCACATCCTCGCGCCACTCCTTTGGGATAGCTCGATATATCTGCCTGAGCACCTTTTGAACACCCGCATTTTGTACTAAGTACGAGGTGTTGTATAGGCCCACCATCTTTTCATTAATCGACTCCACCAGCCGAAGCATACTGTACTAGTGAGTTAATGGTTCTTCCACCTCTCCCCAAGGCACTTCCTCACCTACTCCTCCATGCGGCAACTATTATTCTATCTCCCTGTGTTGCTCAGAATCCAGCATCATCTCTGTAAGGATAGCCAAGTCCATTGTAGGCTCCTGCTCCTGAGCCTGACTGATCCCAGTAAGCTCTCCAGGGTGCTTGCAAGCAAAACTGCTCTCGACTGCTCGCACGGCCATCCTCACCTTCTTCCGAGCCACTCTTCTTGCCTCTTTCTCGGTCAGACGTTTTAGCTCTTTGCTCATTAACCCCGAGCCTTTCTCTATTCAACCGAGCCATAAGTTAACCAAACACTTAAAAATAAATACATCAGTAAAGCATAGACCATATCTGTCCGACCTTCTGGCCGAATTTTTCTTCGGAGCCCTCCTAAGGGGGAAGTACTCATTTATCAGTGCAACAACATTCCTCTTCCCTCTCAAAATGTCTCATGCCACTGTGTCAAACACAATAAGTTTATTTTCATCTAGTCCACTCCTTGTCACTTGCTCACCACTAGGGGTGACCCACCATACGTTCGAGCACTTAAACCCCTCGTTGTTCTCCAAGATGAAAAATCGGTCCTTTCACCCCTTTATTGAGTCTGGCTTTTCAGCAAACATTTCAAGCCTAGACCTTTCTTGTAAATATAGAGAATCTTCATCAGCTCCAGAGAGTATTCTCAGCACGCTGAAAGTGCTCAACACTCAAGGAGTCGGTGCCACTCCTAGAAACCCGTACAAGATTTCAAACTCCATAATTATTCGCCATGTTGGGGCTGAATTGACCGGGGCCGATGTTGTGGTATTGCAGGAAGGCCAATGGAAAGGGACGTAGAGGAAACCTGACCCCCGATCTCAGGACCTCCTCATAGATAGTCAATTGATGTTCTGGAGGGCTATCGTAAGCTTGGACATTCTCCTTCGGAACGAGCATTTTGTACTTATTTGGTATTTGGTACTTCTTCCGGATCCCCGCCAAGTTAGCTTCGGTTACTGAGGATTAGATGTCCCTCACCCGAGCCTTCTTCGAGCTCAGATTAACTTGTTGTGCTTCACTAGCATCCTCTTCCTCTTCGTTTAGCAGAGTTAGAGGTCTCATGGTATTTTTCTCGGTGAGCTCGGCCATGGCTGACCCAGCATCAGTATGGGCCCCCTAGCCATTTCACTCGGAGAGCCATGTTCTCCTACTTCTCTTGGTAGAGCCAAACTCACTATTTCTCGCACCATCTTATTACTAGAATTGAAATGCACAACTTAAAAAGCACAAACTTAACTCTAACCTCTTTTAACCTTGTTTTCACACCTTCACTCACTAAATCAGATGAACCGAGCTTCTCTCTTTTGAATGGGGTACCGACTCTTGTCAACATACCCTCTATTTATAGAGTTCACTTCGGTCATATGAACCGACATCCCTCTTTAATGCAGCAGACATTGCATCTTTTTAATTTTTGCCCAACTGTTACCTCAGTTTTCGAAGCGTCACGTCTCCTCTGTATGACATGCGTCCCCCTGGAATCTTCACGACTCTCTGGCATTTAATCTTTTTTAGTTTCTCACTTTCCGAGCTTCTCAAGCTCTTATTTTTTAGCCCATTGAGCTCTATTTGGTGTCTCTCAATTTCTCTATAGTCCTTGACGAGTTTACCTTCTTTGTCATCAGCTTTAGTTTGTCATGAATGTCAAATGACCAGCGAGGATTAGTGATGATACCCCTACTTACCAAGCTGGAGCACTGTTTGTCATAAGTCAACATAGTTACTCGAGCTCTTTCGAGCCTCATTACTTGACACCTTTAAACCTAATATAATGTCAGATAACTTGAGGGGGTCTAATGATACAACCCTTCATTTTACTAAGCTCGCATACGGAGCTGCATGCCAGTCACCCTTTGGATGGGCTCTTCAGGAGGCTCAGCATTTACCCTAGGTACACTCGTCCTACTAAGCTCTATAGACATCCCCTGACATAGCAAACATACAGTTTTCGATTTGACAGGCGTATTAACACGACTTCCCAAATATTCTTTAATACAAACATGTTTTACCTCTACACACCAACTATATATATGAGTAAACCCCCCACGGGTGAAAGGCACTTCTTCTCCTCTATTCTCTGCATTATTATTATCTATGCTCTGACATACCAAGCACTGACTTAGGCATCAGAGTCTCCTCTCACGGAATCCGATCCGCCTCCTCTCTCTCTTGTCTTATAAATCAAAATTCGAATACAGATAGTACTCAAACTTGATTTTAGAGAGCTAGAATGACTCCTGAAAATTAGCTCGTCATCAAATACAATTTCAGTTTCAAATTTAAATTATAACTTTGATTATGCAATATAAATTTAATTTCCTTTGATATCAAAAGTATTTTATTATACAAATTGTTAATAAAATAATATTATTTCATATCAACTTTATATTTTTAAATTATCAATATTTATAACTAATTAATGGCTGGAATCAAGTATATATAAATATCAAAATTTATTAGTTATTAATTAATTATAAAAGTAAAAACTAATATGAATAAATAACATATAATTAATATATTCCTTCAAACAAAAATATATAATTAATATATTATTTAACAAAATTCTAAAACTATTAATTACCAACATATTATTACATTTTATATTAGAAATAAAAATTTTAGCTCATGCACATTTATTAAAAAAATTATTAAAATTTTTAAATATTATAATAAATTATTTTAAATTAATTAAAATATTTTTTTTATTAATTTATTAATACTGTACTAACATTTTATTAATTAAGTTATTAATAATAAGAATATGATTAAAAAATTAATTTTTTAATTATATAAAGTGATAATTTAAAATAAATATTTTTTTAAAAAATGATAATTTTAGTTTGATAAAATGGGTATACGTATAAAAAAATATATTAGATTTCAAGAAATTAAGATAAAAAATATATTTTATTTTTCCTATTAATTATGAGACCTAATTATTAAAAAATTTTAAATATTAATCAAATAACAATTAATTGCCTGCACTGCAGATGAAGCCATTTGTCGAAATAAACATCATAACGTGTCTCTGATTACGTAAAACTGCACTATAAGGTGGCAACGTTATGCCTCATTGCCTGCCAACTGGCGCTCATAGAGGATTTGAGGCTGTTATTTTTTTGGGATTTTTTTTCTTTTTTTCTTTTATTAAAAAAATTCATTGCAAAAATTAAAAAAAAAAACATGATGACGTAGGCAAATGTTTTTTTTTTTTTTCAGTTTTCAATTAGAATTTAGACGTCGATAAATCACAAATGCATGTAAGTGAATGCCGATGTGTTGTTTGATTTAGTTGTTTTGTAAGTGTTATTTGTTACTGAAAGTTATTAGATATTAGTTATTGTTAATTGGTTGCTAATAATTAATAATTGATAGTTATTTTTTATTGTATATTGTTATTAACATGTTTAATGATAATTAAGATTGTTTTATTACATTTGGTTTAATTTGTTTTGATTTCTTATTTTTTGTATTTTTAATTTTAAAAATCATTGAAAATTTCTAATTTTCAACATTAATTTTAACGAAATTCTCATAGAACTAAACTAGTTGAATTAAATTGATCCAATTACAAATTAAGTTCTTAAAATATTGTTGATGAAACAAAATAATTTTAGTTAATATTCTGCGAGATAGTAATTTTAGGTAAAGTGTCTTTAATCGGCTCGCAAACGAGTGATTGAGTATTTATTTTTAAAAACTTTTTAATCAATAATAAATATTTTTTTCTCCAGATACAGATTTATAAAGCATTCAATTTATTGTTGCTTAATGGATGTAAATATAAGACCCATCAATATATTTTTTTACTTTTTAAGTGTAAAACCTCTTATGCACCAAAAATTATAATATATATACATAATACTGTCGCTAATATAATATTATACTATATATTGCAATTAATTTTTTAAAAAATTAATTTATTATTTATTATAATAGATATTTATTTATCTAAATATAAATATATAAAGAAATAAGATAAAAAAATTTACAGCCGATTATCTTATTAAATAATAACTATTATTATTAATATCGATATATATAATATTATATTAATATTTAAACTCAATAAATAATATATTTAATAATTAATTAATTTTCTATTATAATAAATAATAAATTTAATATTTATTTATAATATTATAATTATATTTAAACTCTTTAAATAAATACCTCTAATAATAAATTAATTATCCAGAGGGTATTTAGCTTAACTTATAAAATTTAGTACTTATAAGTTAATAAGAGCTTATAAACATTAAAAATTTTAAGTAGTTAAATGTTTATTTTAAGTTCTTATAAGTAGCTAATAAACATCTAACATATTTTATAAAAAATAATTTATAAGATATATAATTATTTTAATGATAAAAAATTATATAAAATTATATCACTAAGAGAATTTATTAAAATAAATAAGAACAATATAGTAAAATATTTGATGAAATTAGCTTATAAGCAAAGTACTTTTGATCACCAAAATAATAAACTGATCTCTCAATTTATTTTTTTTAGCTTATAAGCTACGCTTATAAGTTTATAAAATTATCTAAACAAATACGTCAACTTAAATTTAAAATTTTTAAGATGATTTTTCTAACTTATAAGCTAGTTCAAACACTCTCCTATTTTAATAAATAATAAATTTAATATTTAGCTCCCAACTATATGACTGCCACTTGATCCGGATTTAATAATAAATTTTAGATCAATGTCATAATGTATAATTTCGAATAGATATTTTTTTATTATGAAATAAAATGAGATAAAATTTATCATATTTAAGATAAATAATAATTTTATCGTACTATAATAATATGTATTTATTTGTAGAGTTTGAATAAAATTAAGAAATTATATTGATTTATATTTATTTGAAGAGTTAGACAAAATTATGACGTTATTAAGATTATAATTAATTTTATCATATTCAGATTATGATTAACTTCATTTTATCAATATGATAGTAGTAGTCTTCTAATTATATGTATTTATCTAAAATTTACTTATATTACTATATATATATAATGAATAGTGTATGAGACAATTTAAAAATCAAGTAGTTATTATATAAATGAAGTTATTTATAATTATACGTACATAATTCATGATTTAAGGTATATTTTTATTAATATAATTTTCATAGGATATCAATCTTACAGTCAACGTAATAATAAATCAGGTAGTTAATATACAAACTAATTTTTAAATTGATTCAAAGTCGTTTGGAGTATAGTTTTTATTATTATTAAATTAATATTTTAGACTCGGTGTTACTTTTTTTATTATTTTTTATGTAAGTATTTTTTTTAATTTGTTATTGATAATGTTAAGTTTATTTAGTTTTAAAAATAATTTTATTATTTATATAAAGTATCATAATAATATTATAGTGTTACAAATCTCTTAGTATTTTATAATTTAATAATTATAAATAGTTTATTTAAATTTATCAATATATGTATTACTTTTAGTTTTAAGCTATAAATAAATAATTATTTATTTAAAATTATTATAGAATTAAAAAAAATTACTTGCAACATTATACGGGATTCTATTATGGTAAATTCATAAAAGAACATACTACCTCTCTTTTAGACACTCAAATTTAAATCTCCCCCGTGTTAAATAAATATTTCAAATTTAATTATTTAACATAGAGTTAGATAATATTAAAACTGTGAAATCTATTTATATATATATATATATATAATATTCTTAAGAGATCATGAATTTTGCGGCAATTCGAAACAAATAGTGATGGTGAAACGGATTCCTGAAAGAGAAAAAGTTAATTTTTTTTTTTTTTTGCTTTTATAAATTGAAGATCTCACGCCAAAATTTGGATATGGTGACATATTATACTGAATACGAACTTGATGCTCTTTTTGTTTTTTAATGCCAATAATTAACAAACTTTATTAATTTTTATTTAACCAATGAATGAACTTGACTTAGCCATCTTTTGATGATTTGGTTTACCTTTATATATTATATTTTTATTATTATTATCATAAGAGTTTTTCAACACCTAATATCACCACTGTGAAATAAATAAATAAAATAATTAATATAACAGTAGCAAGCTAACTTTTTTTTTTTTTAATCTTTTTAAAAATTAACTATCATTAAATTTTAAATTCAAGATTTTACCGCGACAGTGATCCCCCTTTTTCTGTTAATTTAACTATTAAAATGTAATTTAATAACAAGTTATTTTTATTTAAATTTTGAATTCAAATTTTAAATGTCTCATTCTCTATATGCAATTAATAAAAAAAATTTGTAATCATAAAAATGATTTCAACAATTAATATTGAAATAAAAACATCATTAGTTATATATATTTGGTGTGTTTTAAAATTATATTATGAATTTATTTTGCATTAAAAAATATTGAAGCAAAAACTTATTATTGCATTATTCTTTAACTAGTGAATTACTTCAAAAATTATTTGAATATATAATCATTTGAAATAATTGAGAATTAAGATTTAATTATATATATATATATTTCATATTTTTGTTGAAAATAGAAATTTAAATTCATTTTTATATTAAACATAGGCACATTAATTAGATGGATTTTCAAAACAAAATTCTTCCTCAAATTGCTTTTATATATCGAAATATTTTTGAGAAATAAATTATTAAAATTTAAAATTTTAATTTTGTACAATATAAAAATAAACTGTGGATTCTAATTACGGCTAAACAGCAAAAACTAATAAGAGAAAACAAAATAAAGTATTCTGAAAAAGGGGGGGAATCAAGATTATGCATTTTGATAATGATATGAGTTTTAATTATATGATTTTGGTGGGGGGGGGGGGGGGGGGGTTGGAAACAAGTCATAAAAGCACATATTATGTGTGTGCATAATTAAGTGATATATCCACTATATCCCTTATCGTAATTCTTTTAAGTGATTGACACATGCCATTATTGATATTTAAATATAATTTTAGAAAAATATTTAATAGTAGTAATAATAATAATAACAGTAATAATAATATAGAACAAATAATTCTAAACAACTTTAGAAAAAGAAAGTACATATGTATATATATACATATTTTATTTTATTGATAAAAGGTAAATGGGTAGTTGGGTATGGAAATGGAACTTTGTGTTAAACAATCTAAAAGGTTATCTAATTAAAGAAAGAAAATAAATAAAAAAAAGGTTAAGATTTAGAAAAGATTAGGGCATGAACAGAAGCAAAGAGACAGACTTTATCCTCATTATCGAGATCTTATAGTAATTAAATCACAAATCCGATCATAATGTCTCTATTATAATATTAATAGCATAAAGACTACATTATAATTTATTATTATATATAGCCAATATATCTAAACAATTGGATGCATATATATAAGGGAAAGAATAAACTAGCCAGTTAATTAATTACTTCTATTTTAATTAATTAACTATTTTCAATGTTTTTTCATTATATTAGTGCTAGTGTAATCTTTTATTAGAAGTAATTTATTTTTTAAATTGTTATAAATTATAAAAAAGATGGTTTTAATTATATTTTCATTTTCAAGAAAACTATATGAATGGTTCTTTACATACATAGCCAAGAGAGGTCAGGTCCACTTTTATTGGAAAAGCTAATTTAATTTGTCATGTAATGTTTATGCAAATGCTTTCTAAGGCCTAAGAGTGCTTTTGTTGCAAACACTATGGGTATGATCATAAACAGCAATAATTAAAGTTGGATTAGTGGTTTTTGTCCATAATTATTTGTGATTTGAACACTATATCATGTTTAGATTAATTAATTTATTTTGTGTTGCTCGATGCATGCAAATTGATTGTTATTTGCTTAAAATATCATGTTTAGATTAGTTGAATTTATGTGTGTAGATTGATGCACGCAATTTGATTTTGTCATGTAATGAAAGAGACATGGATATTGTTTTTCAATATCCAATCAAAAGGGTGAATGATGCTATTATAAGAATTAAGTTATTATATCATTAATAATTTAGTCCACTAACAAGCAACAAAAAAAGGCATCATTATCATGAAAAATTAGCAAAATGAAAAGCTAATTTCTCTCTCAAATAATGGAATATTGGCCCAATAACAATGCTCTTAATTCTCACACGACCCACCTTTAAGCCTTTCGAAAGCAGCATTTTATGTGTATTTTGCCCCCCATTAAAAGCACAAGCCAATGGCATAAAATCCATCTTAATACACATAAAAAGTACAGTACTGAATGCCTTTCACATTCAATGTATATATTCTTCCCGTTTCAATTTAAATCTTATTTTAGAAAATTTCACTTTTATTAAAAAATTAATTAGAATTATTAATTTACTTTTAATTAATAGTAATTTTTTTAATATTTACACTCTATTAACTTTCTCACTCATTAATAATAACATTAAATATAAAAGATAAATTAATAAATAATGTTAAAATTTTACTTTAATATTATTAAACATTAAATATTTTAAAATAAAATTAAAATTTTAAAACAACATTTAAATTGAAAAGTGTATAATTATGTATGTAGTTCATTGAATAATTAGCTTTAGGCTAATTTCAATGTAAAATATATAAGGAATTTTATACAGTACTTGGGCAATGACAGGCACATAGCTTTCAAGCCTTTCAAGCCACAAGACAAGTACATTGCATAGTTCCACATTAAAGCATATAGGAGAGTCCAATAAATTAATAACAACATACTTTTCATTTTCAATTAAATTTATTATTTTTCTTAGTTCGACGTGAATAGACATTAGTATATTATCTTTTTATAAGCGCAAGTGGAAAATGATAAATATTTTTTTATTAAAACATATGCAGATTTTTTATAATATATATATATAAATAAATCAATATCAGTTTGAATTTCAATCGAAATAACATAAAATTATCAGTAAATTGCAATGGACATTAAATAAATAACATAAAGTTTATCTTTAAATGTGTTATTGTATTATAATAAATATGTAGTCTAATCTTTGCGAAAAAAGACTTAAATTTTGCTTTTACATATAAACTGTCAATTGAAGAAATCGTTGCACAAATCAGTTTGGGAAGATATTGGCGTTCTGGGAAGCTTAATCATCTTTTTATTTTAATTTGTAATCAATATTAATAATTTTATATATTTATTAATTATTCTATAAACATATAATGAATGATTAATATGAATATTTCAAGAAATATTTAAGGTTTGGAGTATTAAATTTAATTATTATCAACAATTTATAAATTAATTAATTATTCTGTAAACATATAATTAATAATTAATAAGAATATTTCTTCCTATATTTTTAAACCTCGTATATTTCTTGCAAAGTGAAGCAAAGCAACGCAGCGAGACAGAGAGAAGGACGGAGACAACGCAGTGGATAATGACTGGGCTGGCCGTTTGGGCCTGTTTGCGTTTAACTTCACCCAATAACATGTTTTGTTGGATTTAAATTGGTCCAAAATTTGTTACTTTGGGTTCAAAATTGAACCTGTTTCCAAAAAAAAAAAAGAGCCTCAAGTTGTTATTAATTGGGCCAATCATATATATAATTGGGCTCAAATGGGCCAGGAGAGTTCCGACACCTTTTATGTCACGCAAGAACGTGGTGCCACGTAAATAGCAGGAAGTTATCGTCATCTTCGATCATCTTTGATTATATTTATGCCCATATAATAATAATAAAAAAAAATGCTACGTGAGCATCAGCCACATAAGCATGAACATATCATATTGCCAGGCAGATTTGTTTTTCATTTTGTCAAATGAAAGCTTTCATAAAATTCACTTCTTATACTTGAAAATGAAAATTATTTAAAATTTAAACGATTTACAAAATTTTTATTTTTATTAAATAAAACAAAAACTATATCAAATTCATAAAAATGTATTTAAGATCAACTCAATTCAAATCCGCCCTAAACACTTGGGTTTGTTGGGTCGGCTGGCCGGTGAGATGTGGGCCATCCACTTTTATTTAAATGCACCGTCTCCTACAAGTTAACGTCCCTCTCTTGCTCTGGCTCCCAAAAGTCCAGTATTTAAAATTTTTAATTTCATACTTGTTTCAATGTATTAAATTACCCCTATCTGCCAAGCTTACATCAGCTTCAAAAATGCTTTAAAATAAAATAATCAAAAAGGACAGTATAGTCTTTTTAATAAAATTTGTTGGTCCAGTAGAGATGCAGCTAAGAAGGTTCCATATGCTATATAAAATAATAATAAAAAATAAATAGAAGTTGACGTTGACCAACTTGGTGAGCAAGCAATCCTCCATAGCCCTCATCTTTGACCCATTCGAACGTGGACGACAAATGCAAGTTGTAATCAATTTATTATACGTTATGAAAAATTTTTAGATGTATTTGATTAATATCTTTATTTATAAATCAAGCTAATTATAAATTATAATTTAAATTATAATATATAAAAAAATAATTTTAATTAAATTTTTTTAAATCATATTTTATAATTTATTTGATTCATAAATAAGATGATACACCATATCTATATAAGAATTTTCAAATACATTATATGATACAATTTCCATGTCATTTCACAGTTGGTTCTTTTCCCACCTCTAGAGGATGTGCCTTAGATTTTATTTTAAAAAAAGAAAAAAAACGCACGATGGAACTTTCTTGCACTCCTAATTTTCTTTTCAATCTCATAATTTTTACTAATTTTAGAATTACAAATTAATTTATTATTTTAAATATAATTTCTAGTTGAAATAGCAGTCATTATCAAAAATTTTCCTAGTTGAAATTGCGATTATTTTTTTTAAATTAATAATTATATTTCAATCTTTCAAAATTTTCTGTCAAATTAAATTTATACATGCATTCTTAACGGTTCACACTTTAAAAAAATTGAATTCACAATGTTTAGTGTTGAATTCTCATTATTAATAATCTCTCATTTTTAATATCATTGAAAAAAAAATTGTTTGGGTGTCAATTAATAATTCACATGATGAATTAAATGAACACATATCCTTCTAGCATTTTCATGTTCATCCACAAGAAAACTACTCCAGATGAAATTTAATTAAATACATTAAGAAATTAACAAATAACATTGCATGTGATACAAAATTGAATTGAGAGGCTTGCAACATTTAAGCAATGAGGCCCCCAAAACAATCAAAAAATTAAGTTCAGATAACAACAGCAGCAGCAATTCCTAATTCCAGTACTACACAAATATAAAGAACATTACGAAAATCAAAACCCTTTTTTGTAAAAATATACACAAATAACATACAGAATCCAAATTTAATCAAATCAACTCTTAACCACCTTCTTCTTCTTCTTTTATTTTTTCTGTTTCTTAATCCTTCCAAAACCCTGCAGATTTTTTAGCATAGCAATGACTCAAGAAACATTTCATTATCTCTTGGTTCTTCTTTGGTTCTAGAAAAAACGTTGTCATTTGATGTTTGATTCATGTAAGGCCCCACAGGATTTCCAAAACCTGAGAATCCTAAGCTCCCTGGGCTCTGAAACATCTCTAGGGAAAAGGGTGCTTCCCCTTCTGATGTGGTCACCGGAAACCTTAAGTTGCGAAGTGGGTTGGCTGGCAAGTTGTTGGAATGATGGTTTACAGCAGAAGGCGTTATTGCCATACCTGCATTGTTGTTGTTGTTACTGTTGTTGCTATCAGGCAATGACCTATTGACAGAGTGGCTGCCGCTGCCACGGGGAGGCGGAACATCATGGTTGTGTTTTCCCTCGTAGGTTGTGATCACTGCTCTAAGATCATGGGATGCTCTTTCAACATGTTTTCTTACGGGACATCCTGGATGTGTACATTTGTAGTAGCTCCTGTATATAATAATTAGAACATGAATTAGAGAAGACGTCTTCAAAAACTCAAATAAGCTAATGCCACTGTAATTGTTTTCAGAACTATGAGTGCATGAAGATTATTTTTCAGTTGAAGCCTAATTAACAAAAAAACATCAAAATGACACACAAAAGATCAAAACTTTTCCAATTAAAGAAACTACAAACCGCACACTAATCCATTTATGGTAGCTCTTGTATTGTAAATTTGTAATAACTAGAACATGAATTGGAAATAAGTTCACAAAAGTCAAATGGGATGTTGGAGTTATTTTAGAAATTGTAAGTATATAACGGTTCAAACTCTTTTAAGTATATATTTAATTAAGGGAACACAAAACGGATAAAAATAAGCACCAAGATCAAAAATTTTTCCATTAAGTAAACTCTAATAGGACTAAAAAGACAAGGGACATTAACAAAACCCATATTTTAATATTTCAAGAACTTTTGGATCAAACTTTAGTTTATGACTTTCAATTTGAAACATCTTTCAAAAGTTAGAAAAAAAAGGAATTAAAAGTGAATGAACTTTTACCTAGGATTTGGATTTCCTTTGACCACTTTCTGCCCATATTTCCTCCATCTATACCCATCATCAAGAATGTCAATATCACTTGTAGTTTGAACCACAACTCTAGGCTCTCTTACTGTTCTGCTTCCAGGTGCTGAAATTCCTTCGTTTTCACCCTCTGTTTTCCTGAAATAAACCAAATAGAAGAATTTTAAGGACATCTTCAGTAAACAAACAGATTAATTTTGTTTTTTTTTTGTTTTTGTTTGTTAATTAAGAATTTACCATCTTTTGGCTTCTGGTTCATCTTCATCAAACTCGTCACTTCTAGATTTACTTTTCTGTGAATCAAAATCATCATTTCCTATTGATATTGAAGAATTATCAGGTGTAGCAGCAGAGTCCATTTGTCCACTACCATGGGTTATTAATGATTGCTCCGGAATATCATTTGTAGCAGGATTAGGAGCTTGAACTGCAAGATTGGTTGCTGATGATGATGAAGAAGATCTCCTAGTAGATTGAGGCTTAGGATGGTTATGGCTACCCTTATAAACAATCTCTGTTATTTGTCCATCTAAAGATCTCTCAACTTTCTTTTTTGTAGGACAATTAGGGTATGTGCACTTGTAATAACTTCTTGGATTTTCACTTCGTTTAACTTGCTTCTGACCATATTTTCTCCAATTGTATCCATCTTCCGATCTTCTCTGTTCTCTGACTGACTGATATTGCTGTTGAGGACCACCATAATCTGATTGGAATCCATTGTCGCTTTGAGTATTTGTTTGAATCGCAGCAATTTCAGGGGAGAAACTATGCATGCTCTTCTCTCTGCCCATATCATCTTGCTTTACGAATTCTTGAAAACTCCATCCTTGTTTCTGCGCCTGAAATATCATTTACATTTATCGAAATCTTTAATTACCCATCAAAATAAACAAAAACAGAGAATTTTGACAATTAGAGAAAATTGTTGCTTACAGTTTGAATTGTGTCATTTGAAGTTTGCAACATTGTTGATGATGTTGTAGGGGGTCTTGCAGGGGGCTGAAATGAGAAATCAGAATAATTTTGATCTTCTTTCTTGACATTTTGCTGGTTATTGCCAGAATCTGTCTTCCAGTTAGGCGTCAGACCTGGAAATGTCCCAGTAGTTGGAGATGGCAAAATCTGTAAAAAAAATAAATAAGAATCAAAACACATCTGTCTAATTATTCCTTGATTCAGCCCAACATGTTTGCACAATTATTCATCAATTTAGCCAAACAAGAAGAACCAAAGCATAAGATACAAGAAAACAGAGCACAGTACACAAAAAAAAGGAACTAACGTTGGAAGAATTCAATAAGACTGGAGAGTCAAGAAGCTCAGTCGGGCTTAAACCAGGAGGAATAGCAAAGTAAGAAGAAGGAGAAACAGGGGG
Source organism: Garcia nutans (assembly GCA_947685225.1). Lineage (NCBI taxonomy): Eukaryota > Viridiplantae > Streptophyta > Magnoliopsida > Malpighiales > Euphorbiaceae > Garcia > Garcia nutans. The sequence goes on along the minus strand of CANTUV010000019.1, from coordinate 39,685,074 downwards.
AGGAGAAAGAGGCAAAGAAGGAGGAGGAATAGACTTGAATTTGGGCACACCAGACCCTATTCTCTCAGCTATTCGATCAGATAACCCACGCCGATGATGCTGAGCATTTGTATTAATAGGTTCATCATCGCCAGCAGATGTAAGAAGATCAGAGAGCGAAGTGGTCATGAAGGCAGATGAAAAACTAAAACTTGATGGGTAAGAATTTGCAGATGTATCTAAGCTACCAGAAGAAGAACCCATCACATAAAACCGATGAAAATACAAAAATAAAAGAAGAAAGTTGAAAACTTTTAAAGAGATGGGTAAAGAAAAATGGAAGATTTGGGTTGTTGAAGAAAGAAGAAGAAGGAAAAATGATCACGTCTGGAACAAGGTACGGCTTGTTATTGGATTTTGAAGTTGGGTTCCGGGAAGGTTACAGAGGCCAGAGCAGAGAGGTTTGACTGAGGACAAAAATATTAAGGATGGTGGGCTGCGTATGTTATGTGTATTTTAATATTTCAATAATTATTTTATAGGTTTTTTACTTGTGGATTGTTGTTATTTTTGGTCAAAACATGTGGGTTTGACTGGAAGGCGGCTGACACTGAGATATTTTTCTTGGTGAGAGCTTTTTGTCTGGCATTTTTGTTTTCTTTTTTGGCCTTTTAGCTGTCCATGTTTGCGTGTACATGCATTTACGTTGCTTACGCTATCTTCATATATAACCAAAAATCTGATCTTTTTGTGAAAAAAAGAAATCCGATATTTTAACTGTTTCAGGAGCAGAGATGCAGAAGATTACTACAAATAAGGTGGGTGTTTAATTTGTAAGATTTCCTTGTCAAGATTTGATCTTTTTTGTTCTGTGTTTAATGGGTTTGTCCCCTACATTCATTAAAATTATATATTCTATGACGTTTTCTTCTTCACAGGTAAATTCGGGCCACTAGCCAGTAAGTAATAGTTTCAAAACTTTCTACTTCCAAATCTGCGTTTGGAGCTTATTTTAATTTATTTGTTTTAGCTTCTTCATAGTAATCAATTTTTGGAAATCTATATATGAATGGAATGAATTGCAGAATTAGGTATTGATTCTTTTACATTCATTTGATTGAAGACTGGTGAATGTTAAATATACATGTATCCATCAAGATTTGATTTTCTCGTTTTTGGAATTCTGATATACATAGCAAGCACCTTTACTTCATCGTAGCAAAATTGGGTCATTAAATTGATAAGTATTTATTTCATTTTCAAGTTTTAGCTCTAATTTTATGCTACTTTGATCATTATCTTGGTATTCAACTTCTAAATTTAAGAAACATTTAAATAGATAATCACTTAAAGTGTTATTTATTTATGATATTTTTTTATTCTCTTGAATGCTATGGTATTTCATTGCTTTCTCTTGAATGCTATTTCTTTTCGCAATTGCAATGTATATAAAATCATGAATTAGTTTTCTAATTCCTTTATTTGTTATATATCATATATTCATACTAGAAGCTTTATGCATCTTCCTTTTGATTCCCAATTGGTTAATCTAATCGAAAGGCAAAAACAATAATCTGCTCGCTCTGTCGAGCCCTGTTCTCTCGCTTTGTCGAGATCGATTCTTTCAGGGTTTTACCGCCAGCATTAGCCGTCTCGGGCTTCATCCTTACCGATATCTTTGTTCTTCCTTATAGAGTCTACTTTCTCTTCTCACACCAGTCTTTCCTTTTCAGATCCAGAACTAAATTTCAGTTTTGTTACTTACTCTTCTATATCATTGAACTACAGTAGAATCCACCATTGTCCCTTCTTGCCGCCTCCAGATCTCTTCATAATGGACATGCGAAGCCTACTAAGGTTGGCCAAGAAGAGAGTGACTAGTTTTTGTGGGGTTCCTGATGTCTCTTTGGCTCAAAAAATCTTAGATTTGTGGATCTTTTGGCTTTTTGAATTTAGCCCTGGACCTTTCCTTTGGTGTATTTCTGTAAATGCTCAAAGTCCAGGTTCCTGCTTTTGCTCTCAAAGCTTCACCTTTGTTGTTTGGTTTTGTCTTTCTATCTGCTTTGTGTTAGCAGAGAAAAAATATCTCCTCTGTGTGATACGGCCCCTCCCCTGTTCTCTTGGCAAGGGTCGTCCTTTTGGTTTTTCCAGATACCAGCTTACTAATTCCTCTCTAATCAGTTGGGAAGACCTCTATTTGCAGCTCTTATATCAGTGTAGATCCAAGATGGGCTCTTCCTTCTGGTTTGATCTAAAGTCCAATCAAGCCGGGAAAAGAAGTGGCCGTGAAGGTGGTGTCCAAAGGTTTTACTGCTCTGTGGTTTGGCTTTCTAGCTGGGATTTTTGGCTTTATGACTTTAGCCGGGGCTCTTCAAGGATTCAAGCTTCAACAGTTAGTTATTGGTTCAGAACGGCGGGCGATTCTGACGAAGTCTGTGTGTTTACTGTCTTTTATCTAGCCCATTGTTTTGTGAAGGATTATCCTTCAAATCTTCATGTAGGAACCTATATATTTGTTTTCATGTTTATTTTAGATTTTGTATTAGCTTTTCTTTTTTTCTTTGCTGGTGGTTTTATTCAGAAGCGATTCAATCTATTAAAGGGAAGGTAGATGTTCTAATCAACGGCTCAAAGTATTTCTGGAGTTTCAAATCAGTTTACTTCTTTGAAGATTTTCATAATATAATGGTCTCATCTCCTAGTTCAAAATCAGAGACATCTGCAAGGCCACACGCATTCACTTTCATACACTCATTTGCTCAGGTTTTGCAGTTGTTAAAGTCACACAATTTCTTGCAACATCAGTGTGATCTTCCATTTAGGAAGATATTATTTAACCATGTTCATGGGTTCTCTCGCTTTATTCAAACTTTTAAAGGTTCTCCTTTTCTTCCTGATGTATGGTTCGGAAGAAGATTCAAGTCCAGTAGATGGACTCCATTCTTCAGATCGTCCCTTGAGTTGATTATCTTTAAGTTGTATTTTGTTGCTAGTAGATTGAAATGAAGCTCCTGGTATTTTTTGCCCCTTGGGAGTTTCAGCCCACCATTTATGGGCGTCTGTATCTGCTATTGTTATTAATGATATGCTAGCTTTATTCTGTTAAAAAAATATATTCATACTCAATTTTTGGTCAAATCGTTAAGATTTGTGCTTAAGGTTTTTATGCAATACCTCCTGCATCCCACAAAAATGTTTAATTTTTATTTTATAAAAATTTAAAAATATTAATTATTTTTATTAAAAATAAAAATTTATATATATATATATATTATATCTCCATTTTAGGGCATGTTTGATTTAGCTGTTCATAGCAGCTGGTAGCTGATAGCGGTTGCTGATAGCTGATAGCTGGTGGCGGATAACTGGTAGCTGATTCGGGTTAGTGTTTGGTAAAAATACAATAGCTGTTGTACTTTGAATGTAAAATTACCAATAAGCATATCATTATCTAATAAATATTTAATAGGGTTAATATAGTCTTAATATGAATCAGCTATCAGCTGATATGAAAAAACTCCGAGTAGGAGTTTATTGAAACAACAGCTGTTTGATGTTCCTAACAGCTATCAGCTGCTGTTTTAAAATTTTACCAAACATCAAATTTTACCAAACAGCTGCTGTTTGGGGTTCAAACCTCTATCAGCTGTATTAAACAGCTAAACCAAACACCCCCTTAGTATGTGATATATTCAATAAATAATATTAAATAGAAATATTATAAAAAATTTATATGGTAACTAATTTATGAAGATGGTAAATAGATTATAATTTAAAATAATAAAAAATAAGTATATTTTTATACATAATTTATTATTTAATTAATATTTTATTAAGATTTCAATTCAATCAAGGCAGATTTTGAAATGAATAAGCCATTATATCAATTCTACAGAATTTTTATATGAATTTTTTATTTAATGATATAATATAAAAATTAAATTGTGATCAATAAAAAAAATTCAGTTTATTAATTAAATTAACTCTTGAGAGTTAGGATTGCTATTTATTTATTTATTTTTATCTTTTACAATGAGAGATGTATCATGATAGCAAGATTGCTTGTGTGGTTGTGACTAAAATGTAAGGTTAAAGTCAAGGATATTTTTCTCTTTTTGCAAAAAGTGCATCTATAAATTCTCAAAACTCCAATTGATATTTCTGCCACTGCTTCGGTCATTTAGTAAAATTATAATTAATACTTCCTCCAATCATTTTTAACTGTTTAATTAAATTATTTTATTATCAATTTTAAAAAATAAAATAAAATTATTTATTTTATTTTAATATTATTTTTATTTATTAAGACTTAACTATTTATTTTTTTATTATTTATTAAAAAATTAATAAAAAATAATGCACATAAATAATTTTTTTAATATTGATAAAATAGTAAAAATGAACAGTTAAAAATAGAAAGAGTATTTTTTTATAAATTTAATTAATAAATTCTTTTAAGAAAAATAATTAATAGCCAATTAATTTAAGAGTGTAGAAGCCAATGAACTGAAGAGTTGCACACCTTTTTCGAGATACGTACCGTACTTAGGTTGTTTGTATTTACAATTTATAGTAATCAATGAATAACTTATTCAATTAAAAATATATTTAAAATATAATATCTAAAATATTACAATTTAAAATTTATATTAAATACTCCTCTGTCTTATAAAAATAGATTTTATTATCATTTTACAAGAATTAAGAGATATTAATTATTTTTATTAAAATATATATACTTATATATATTTTTAATATTATATCTTCATTTTAATATATGATATATTAAATATTAAATATTAAATATGAATATTATATATAATTTACATTGTAATTAATTTATTAAAATGGTAAATAGTCAATAATTTAAGATAATTAAAAAAAATAAATCTGTCTTTATGAAATGGAGAAAATACATATTTATAATGAAACTATCAAATCAACATGGTATAAATAATTTTTATCAAAGAAATTATTCCATACAATATCATTATTATACATACATACGTACATATATTCATTTTAGTCATGCCACTTACAATATTTTTTTAATTTCTTTCATATTATTATCTTTTCACATTTAAGTTTTTTTTTTTTGTGAAATATGAATTTTTATATTTTAAAGTTATTCATATGTTATATTTGTTGATATATAAATATTTTTTTATATATTTATATTTCAAAAAATCCATTTATACGCATTATTCTGATCTTAATTTTTTTAAAAAGGTTGAACTTGAACATGGGAAATTGTAAATGGTGTGGCTTTTATTAAAATTCCATGAAAGGGCAGATTTAGCATTTAAATGCTAATACAACTGTTGAATATTCATATGGTAAACTAGGATATTTGGATTTAAACCTTCCAATATTATATTAATTATTTTCAAAAAAAAGAAAAAATTAACCTGTAAAAGAAATTTTATTATTTTTTTTTCGTAAAGAAATATAATTATGCTAATACTAAGCTACGAATAATGTAATAAAAATCCTAAGAATTTTATAATTTTGTAATTTTATTTTTCAAAATTTTTTCTGATTTGAGTATTATTTTCATCTTATCTGGTGTTAAAATTGAAAGAAAAATATTATTATTTTATTATTAATTAGAAGATTAAGATGTTAAATTGACCTTTAATTTATACGAAATTGTAAATTTAGTTTCTAAAATCTCAATTGAAGTCAATTCTGATTTTTTAACTTTCCATCTTAAAAATCTTGGCAAAGTTGGTAAACCGTAATAGAGTAACTCAAATAATGACTAAATTAAATAAAAATGAAACCCGGAAAAATATAACAATCTAAGATTTTGGTAAAAACTAAAATATAAAACAACAAAAAGTTAAATATATTAAGATTTATTTTTATCATTTCTTAGATTACCCTGGAGAAAAAAATAAAGAGGAAATTACAAGCCATACGTCATTTTCAATTGTGCCTTTTCAACTTTACAGCTTTTGATTTTTATTTTGAAAAACACGATTTCTCTCCTTTTTTTTTTCTTTTTTACTGAAATAATTTTTTTTAATTTTTAATTTTTATCTTTTTAAATTTTTAATTTTTTTCTAATATATTTAATTTTTTATTATTATCATATTATTAATATACACATAAAAAATAAACATATATATAACATATATAAAATACACACTCACAATACAAACTACATCAACAATACATCTAAATAATATTTTAAATATTTATTTAATTTTATTTTTTATTTTTATTCTCAAAATATTCACACACTGTTCACATAATATTCACACAATATTTAATAATTTTTATATTAAATTTACATAATTTAGATGACAAATATATAACATACACATAACATCTATAATATATCTATAATATCTACAAAATATCTACATAATAAAATTATATATATATATTTATTTTTTTATATTTATAATATTTATAATTTTTTAAAAAATAAATTTAATAATTTTTATTAACATATTTTTATATATGTTACTTCTTTTTAACTTTTTTATGAATATTATTTTTATAATTAAAATTAAAATTTTTTTCTATATAAAATTATAATTTTTATAAGATGAAAAATAATTTAAAATATTAATTTTATTATTATATTAGAATATTTTTAATTAATAATAAAATTAAAAAAATAAAAATTAAAGTAAAATATTAATTATAATAAGAAAAAATATATTTAAAAAAAATCTTATTTAAGTGAAGAGTGATTTATTTTTAAAATTTTATATTAAATTTTTATAAAATTATAAATATTTTTAATTTTTATATATTTTTAAAATAATTTTTTTAAATAATTATATAAATATCCTAAAAATAAATAAAAATACATATATTTACAAGAGATCGAATGGACTGAGCAACTAAGCCTCAAAACCAAGGCCCAATTAGCCTATCAGTAAACAAAAAAAAAAGTTTAGTAGAAATTACACTGTTCTTTTAATCTTTCTATTCAAAAAATATTTTAGGTCATGTATACATATATCTTTAATATATTAAATGTATATTAAAAATATATTTCTAATAAAAGATATTTTTAATATTGAAATTTGAAAAATAAGTATTTTTGAAAGGAAAAAATAGACATTTTTAAAAATAATTTTATTTTTGAGGGTAAATTTGAAAAATCCAAAAATTTATAGACTATCTGCAGCGAAGGTTTAGAACTCCGACCACCGCACCGGCCAATGCCACTGGTGAAGCAAAAGATCGATTTGTTTTTTTTAATAAAATTAAGTGACTATAAAATAATTATCAATAATAATAATATCCTTTTAAAAACCGTGCATAATCTAATATCTATTCAATATACGAAAATAATAATGCGCTTATGATTTAATGTTAAACTAGATACAGATTTCATCTAATTTAAATTATTTTAATTAAAATTCAGTAAAACTTTATTTCAAAAAATAAAATTAAAATTCAGTAAAACTTAATGTAAGTTTCGTATTGAGCTCAAGTTAATAACGTGAGATTCATAAGCTCCAGACAGCACAGAAGTTGTCAAATTCTCGCGAAAGGCCCGAGAAACTGAAGAATTTTGTCTTCACCTTGCTGTGCCTTCAAACTGAAGATTTTTTTTTTAAAATATCTGTGATTTAAGATAATTTATAAAAAAATTATATACACAAAAATTAAATATGCTCAATTATAAAAAATAATTATATAATCAAATTAATATTTTTTAAAAATTATACAACTAATGTTGATTTATAATCTTTACAGTTGAGAAAAGGATGAAAATAAATTTTTTTTAATTTGTTGAATATATAAATAATATTTTTAAATGGAGTTGAATATTTATAAAAAAAATGAAATTGCAAATTAGCAATATGATGATAATATTTTTAAAAGTTGAAAAAATTATTCTTAAACGAATATAGAAGATTTTTTAAAGAATGGTAGAAAATTTTAAAAAATTTAGACACTATTAATGTAATTTTCATAAAATGTTAAGAAATACTGTTTAATGAAAATAATAAAAGATTAGAAGAAAAAGTAAAAGTATTTATATATATTAGTATTTTAAAGATAGAGATAAATTGATAAAAAGTATTAAATAACATAAAAAAAAGTTGATTAAAGATCATAAACTAATCCGAAAATGTATTAGTTAGGTATAATTAAATAAGAAGAAGAAGTAAAGAAAAAGACTAGTCAATGCTTCCGCCAAATCCCAAAATGACGTGTCTTGACTTTGAGTCACATATAAGAATGGTGCAAAAGTCTTTTTATAAGGAGATTGACTAATGAAATGAAATATATGTATTATTATTATCTTAAACTACGTATTAATTTGTAATTTACGAGTCTCATTTGTTTTATTTATTTATTTATGAGAGGGAAAAGGACTTGGCCAAGATTCATATCATCTGTTGCATCTCCAACCCATCTTTCTCTCTTTATACTTAACTTATGTTATGAAAGGGAAATTAGATATAAATATCTATACCAAGTAGGGCCTCCCTCAAAGTTGCTAATTAAATTTGCCACTTAATTTAATCTATTGTTCTCTCTCATTTATCCTTATAATTTTATTTTTAAAAAAAAATATAATTACTATAAATAATAAAAAGATTAATGTATTATTATGCATTATAAAATATATATCACATATTTATAGGGAAAGTGTATTATTTGCCATCAATTATCATGCCGTGTATGCGTAAGAAACTGTTCATGTAAATTATTATAAACATAAATCCATTGTATTTGGAAAGTGATACTTCAACCATACTCCTTTCTCACCTCTTCTCTTTTGTTGCTATACCCTACCTTTCCTCATTGGACAAAACTATATATCTTTGTTCTTTTCACTTATGGTGATTATATGATATTTTCAAATGAAAATGTAACATCTTACTTAGATGAATAGTATAAATAAGTAATCTGGTAATATTAAAGCCACATTCTTGACAAATTTACGATATTGTACATTTAAGATTTTACGAACAAAGAACAAGTCTTACAACATATATATCACGATCATGTATGATCTTCTATCAGCAAAAAGATTACTATGTACAATTTTCGTGCTGTGGCGAGTGAATTGCAAGTGTGAAAATGTGTTTTAGTTAGGATCAGAGACTAACAGCGATGAAGATTGCTTCTCTATGTTTCTTCCTGAAGGCAAAGGAGAAAGTCCGGTTGTCTGATATGAGGAAAATGATGATGCAGTAGGAGCAGAAGGCGAAGCCCCAAAGGTTGAGAGAACACTGACATTGCTGCTAACATTAAGGCTTGTGCCACTAACAGAACCTTCAGTGATTGCTTTTGGAGGTGGTGGTTTTTCAATCTCTGCTATTCCTTCTAGCATTTGCACAATTTTTCCCATCATCGGCCTATGAGATGGTTGTTCTTGGATGCACCAAAAACTCACCTCAATTGCCCTCTTTGCTTGCTCAATATCCATGTCACGATGATCAGCCAGCCTTTTGTCCACAATAGCATTCACACTACCCTTCTCAAACTCTTCATAGGCCCACACGGAGAACATTTTTCGATTTGTTTCTTCTGAGACTTCAAAATTCCTTCTTCCACTCACTATCTCCAGCAAAACCATACCATAACTATAAACATCGGATTTGGAAGTTATTGGGAGATTAGCAAGCCATTCTGGTGCCAAATATCCTCTCGTCCCTCTAACACTTCTCAGGGTTCTGTACCTATGATCATTAGGATTTATGAGCTTTGCAAGACCAAAATCGGATACCTTGGCATTGTAGTTCTCATCCAGGAGAATGTTTTCTGGCTTGATATCACAATGAACAATGCAATCTCGACATTCTTCATGAAGATATGTGATACCTCTTGCAGTTCCAAGAGCAATGTTAAATCTGTGCTCCCAGTTCAACAATTTCCCTGATTGCTCATCATTTGGGAAAAGGAAATTATCAAGTGAGCCATTCTTCATGAACTCATAAACCAAAAGTCTGTGGCGTCCTTCAGAACAAAATCCAATCAATCTCACCAAATTCAAATGGTGAGTGCTACTTATAGTAGCAACCTCCATTCTGAACTGTTTCTCACCCTGTTCGATTCCCTCGAGTTGCTTTACTGCAGCTACTGTTCTGTTAGCAAGAATCCCTTTATAAACAGCTCCGAATCCTCCTGCTCCAAGCTTCTCCTTGAACCCCTTTGTTGTACGGTGTAGGTCCTTATATGAGAACTGCACTGGTGCACCAGAGGCGTACTCAAGAAGAGCATACTGAGCAGACAAACTGCCAAACTTGGGACTATTTCTACAACACCACCACCATAAACCACCCTCTATAGCAATCAAACCAAAAAGGGTAACCACAACAACTAAAATAACAAGCCAAACACCAAGTCTGCTTTTGCTCTTTCCCGTAATCTGCAAATCAGCTGAAGGATTTGGTTGCACTGGTCCACAAACCTTGACAAATGAAGTACCAGGAAGTGAAGGATTCTGATAGCCACTGACAAAGTCTGTTGTTTTCAAGTAACAGGTCCCAGTTCCATCAGACAAAGAAGTCGAAGCAATACATGAAGAACTACCCGTAAGACAATTCAATCTACATGCCGATATTCCCATAAAGAAAATCTGAGAGGATAGCTCAGGCAGGTAAGTCAAGAACATGGTATGATCCATCTCCAACATAGTAGCACCCGCAGAACAATTCTCAATCTCCACCTTTCTTTTACACCCTTTTCTACTATCATTCATGTCAATAAACTCAAAATTCTCAGATGGGCATCCACAAATCGGATTTGAATCCGAATAATTGTAGCTACAAATTCCCATGTTTCCACAATATCCAAAGACTTGACACTGATCAGTCAAAGCAGCCCATCTCATAATTTTAGTTCTGCTACCTAAAGCAGAACTATAGATTCTCAAATTCCCATCACTATCTAACTTCAAAAACCTCAATATATCACAACATTCTGCATAATCATTACTATAAGCCATAATATAAGAACTAATTAGATTAACATCATAGATACTTAAAATCCCAATTGACTGCAATCCCAAAACTGGCGAACTCAAATTAGAATCAACAGATGAATTCAAACCTTGATTCCAGTAATTTATGCTATCATTCCATCTCAGCGTTAGATTCCCAGTATTAAGAAGCCGAAATGAGTAAATCCCAGATTTCAGAACTTGGTTCACCGTGAAATTCTGACCGGGAACGATGGTATCTGTTGGGTTCTGAAAACTGGACCAAACCGAAACGCCACTCCTATTTCTAAGGACTAAATCACCGGAATCATCCAGTGAAGCGGATGTAACCCCAAGATGGCTAGTATTAGAGTCCCAGACGACAGTACCAGCACCATTGACGAGTTGGAGAGTGCCATTAGTGCGGAAATGGAAGGCTCCACCAGAATCAACATTAACAGATGGGCCACCAGCAGTCCAAATAGGGACACCCCCTAAGTAGTTTATGGCGGCGACATAGCTAGAACCCACTTGAACAAAACCAACAAAAAAGGTGCTATTGGGGGAAGACCAAGTGAGGTTAAGATTGGAAGCAGAGAGAGAGGAGCCTGGAGAAATTTGGGCAGCTGAAACGAAGAAAAGAAAGGAAAGAAAAACAGTAAAAAAGATAATTTTGAGCTCCATTTCTTCGCCAAAGCCCAAAAGTAATGTTAGAAGTTTTCGGTTTAGATGTATATGCATGTATACACAGAAGCTCTGTTTCTCATCTTTATATTCGCATCTGGGAGATGGGTTTTTGACCCTATCTTTCGGGTATATGTTTCAGACGAGAAAGACTTTGATTCAGTAAAAGGCCATGATAGTGGTAGTCGGTGGTGGTAGATAGAGACACTCGTTTTGAAAATTTTGTAATTGAAATAAGGAAAGATTTTTTCTACATCAACTGTACAACCGTTTAATAAAAAATTACTAAAAAAATAATTAATAATTTTATTAATCACACACATATATATATATATATATTATAGATAATTTTTTTAAAAAAAATAAATTAAATCAAAATTTTTTTAAAACTACTTTTTGTGAGATTTTATTTTTTTTAAAAAAATTATTTTCAACTATCTCCCTATTTCCAACTATTAATTTTTTTTATTTTTATTTTCATGGTACAATTTTTTTTATGATAATTTCATCATTTGATATTTATAAATTTTAAAAAAAAATTAAACTATTAATTTAATGGTTAATCATAACTTTAATTTTTAAATATTAAATATATACTTACGATTTATTTTCCTTTTCGTAATTTTTTAAAATTTTATAAATTATAATCAAATTACATAATTTTTTTAAATTATACTATAATATATTATCTTTTAATAATATCATAATTCATAATATTACATTATATTATATATTACTAAATTATATTTTAGTCATTCAAATAGAATTTAAGTTTAATATTATTGATAAATATTACTAATATAATAGTTATGACAATTACTACATTAGCGAACTTTTATCTCTTTAGAGAATTTGATATTACTTAATTTTTTTTTAATAGGATTGAAGAGGATTTCGTTTAAAATAAAAATTAAGAGTACATAATTAGAAGAGAAAACAAACAGCAGAGAAAATAAACAAACAACGCAACACAGCAACAACAGAGAAAAAAGAAATTAAACCCAAACAAAAAATAAACACTACAGAGAAAGAAAAGAAAATGGACAACGAACACAACAACAAATAGCAGAACAATAGGTAGCATGCAATAGATCTTCAATAATATCCTTGTAGTAAAGCACAAAGATATGCTTGATAACACCCTCCAAAAAGGAATGAAAAACCAATAACAAGACCGAGAGCTAGAAGAATTTACTAAGTTAGTGCATTGATGGTCCACCAGAACTAGCAGAATAACAAATTATTAATAGCATAATCAACTCTGTTATCACATGCATCATCCTCAGACATAAATTCTGTTGAGGAAAATAGATGACTAGAGGTCCTGAACCTAAAAATAAAGACAATATCGTACCTAGAAGCAACGTTTTGTCAGATTTAGAAGTTTCATCATAAGACTTAAACAGAAAGATGGAGGATGGGATGAGATTATTGTGCAGCGAAAGTAAATAGCAAATAAATTACTTACTATTATATAAGTAAATAGTATATGAAATATTGTACTAAAAATAAATACCAAAAATTTTTTTAGGAAAGACTGGAGAGGTCACAGACGGTCCCGCTTAAAACCCAATCTCATTAGACAGAATTTTACTCGGATAATTAATAACATAATTTAACAAAATAACTACCTTTGATAATAGCTATAAAACAAAAACAAAATAGCACACTAGATTTAACGTGGTTCACCATTTTGCTTTAGGCTACGTCCACGGGACAAATTTTGAAAAATATTTTTTCACTATTATAATAATAGGCTTACAAGAGAGACTTCTCTAGAAATATTTCTAGAGGTACAATTATTACAATTGAGATAAACCCAAAATAGTGGCACTCAAGTGTTTCCCAAACACTCCCAAAATTAAACTACTTCACTATTTTGTCACTCCCTAAATAATTTTCTCTCTCTCTCACTCAAACTCATCAAAGCAATTTTGCTTTGGCTTACACAATTTTTCATCACCAATTTTTCTTCTCTCAATTCTTGTCGTTGAATTGGATGAGGAAAGGCCTAAAGGTCTTTTCCTTCAACTACACCTCTCTCTCTTTCTTTTGATGTCTTTTTGGTATCTTTAATTTTTTGAGTGAGTATTAGAAGAGAAAGGGAATGCCATATATATAGGCTTTTCCATATAATTGTTGGCCTAACTAATTAGGCAATTCAACATTCAATAATGTGGCTTCAAAATTGGTGATTTATGATGGCTTCAAAAATGATGGCTTGTTGATCTAATTATAAAAAATGATGGCTTGTTTCTCATGTGGTTATGACCACCTTTCAGTTCTCCCCTACCGACCACATGAGTTAATTGTTATTTCTGTAGATGATCAAAGTCTTCTTGCCTGTTGGCAACTTCACCAGTTCAAATGGTTTATTCTCAAGCAAGAATTTCAACTCATCTTGCATGGCTTTTAGGAAATCCTCAGGTTCTCCCCCATCAGTAAGTAACACATACTGATCACTGGAGTATCTAGTAGAAGGCTATCCGACTCTAATAGATCTCCTCAATGGTTCTTGAGTTGTATCTGGTACTGGTGACTAAAAACTTCTTCATCAAAATCTACATTTGGTTGATTCTGGATGGGAGCGTCATCATCAGCAGTATTTTGCTGGTCATCTTCAATTTCATCTCCAATCTACCTCAGCACCATTTTTTGAAGGAACTAATTCAAGATTAGTCGAACTACCATCGGATCTAGAAACATTCTAGGCTTTCTCAATATCTTCGATGGTCTCATTTTCAACAAACTACATTACGACTTCCAACAAGCTCATCTTGACCATACCCAACAAATACACATTGTTGTGTTTTAGCATCCAGCTTCTACCGCTCATCCTTTGGTATGTGCACAAATACCTTACACCCAAATGCTCTTAAGTGATTATAAGAGACATCCATTTCAAGCCATATTCTTTCTGGAATGTCAAACTTCAAAGAAACACACGGTAAAAGATTCAAAACATGAACAGCTACACTCAATGCTTCTGCCCAAAAATGACTTTTGAAGCTTAGCACGTTATAGCAAACATCTAACCCTCTCAATGAAAGTCCTATTCATTCTCTCAGTTACACCATTTAACTGAGTAGTTTTTGGTGGTGTTAGCTTGTGTCGAATGCCCTGCTCCTTGCAATATCTCTGAAGTGATCCAATATACTCACCCCCATTATCTGACTTAATATACTTCAATTTTTTTCGAGTTTCTCTTTCAACTAGGGCATGAAACTGTTTAAATACCTTTACAACTTGATCTTTATTTTTCAAGGTATAAGCCCATAGTTTCCTTAAACAGTCATCAATGAAAGTCACGAAATAAGATGAGCCACTTTTCACTAATTCCATTAGGAACAGAATTTGTTAATAAAATCTTTAGAGTTTCTCAAAACTCTGGCAATGAAAGCAACACTATCAAAGCAAGCACCTCATACTTGCTCATGCTCAAGTTATCATTATTCATTTATCTTGTCGTTAGGTTTAGTCACACTAAATACCGGTAAATGCATCTTCATCACAAATAGGAGATCATTCATTTTGTTTCTTCATATGTGATAATTCGAGCCATTTAGGCTGATCATCCTGCTTAACTTTGTCTCCATCTCTTTAACGAAAAGAGGCTAACTCCAACGTTACGTGCCTAAACCAGGCTCTGATACTACTTGTTGTGCAGCGAAAGTAAATAGCACACAAATTACTTACTATTATACAAGTAAATAGTGTATGAAATATTGTACTAAAAATAAATATCAAGAAAATTTTCAGAAAAGACTGGAGGGGTTATAGACGGTCCAGCTTAAAATCCAATTTCCTTAGACAGAATTTTACTCGGATAATTAATAGCACAATATAACAAAACTACCCTTGATAATAGCTATAAAACTTAGACAAAATAGCACACTAGATTTAACGTGGTTCACCCTTTTGCTTTAGGCTACGTCCACGGGACAAACTTCAAAAAATATTCTTCCATTATTAAAATAGTAGGCTTACAAAAGAGACATCTCTAGAAATATTTCTAGAGGTACAATTATTACAATTGAGATAAATCCAAAATAGTAGTACTTAAGTGTTTCCTAAACACTCCCAAAATTAAACTACTTCACTATTTTGTTACTCCCCAAATAATTTTCTCTCTCTCACACTCAAATTCATCAAAGCAATTTTGCTTTGGCTTACACCATTTTTCATCACCAATTTTTCTTCTCTCAATTCTTGTCATTGAATTGGAGGAGGAAAGGTCTAAAGGCCTTTCCTTTCAACTATACCTCTCTCTCTTTCTTTTGGTGTCTTTTTGGTATCTTTAATTTTTTGAGTGTGTGTTAGAAGAGGAAGGGAATGCCATATATATAGGCTTTCCCATATAGTTGTTGGCCTAACTAATTAGGCAATTCAACATTCAACAATGGTGGCTTCAAAATTGGTGATTTGTGGTGGCTTTAAAAATGGCGGCTTGTTGATCTAATTGTCAAAAATGGTGGCTTATTTCTCATGTGATTAGGTACCACCTTTCAGAAATTTGAAGGCCATCTGCAAAAAAACAATTGAAGAACAAAAAGCTTGATAAACTCTATATTTTGGTCGAAAAATGTAATCTTAGAGCTCCAAACCTAATATTGAAAGGAAAATACCAACAAAAAACTCTAGAGAAAGAATCCAAATTCGTTATGGGTGTTATTAGTTGGGAGTTTTGATTACAGTAAACTCCCAATAAGAAATAAAAGTAAAGATAAAAGGAAATAAGTAAAAAAACAGATACAGTGAAGAAACGAGAAAGAGAACAAAAAAATATAGGGCTGAAACTGAAAGCTAAAATTACTTCACCTGGAAGAAAAAGCAAAAAAAAAAAAAAACTTCATAGGGGAAGGGGACGATAATCTTTAATGCTTTGAGGACATAGTTTCTAGATGATATTAATTAATTTTTTTTATTATGCATTAAGACTGGAAATTGAATGTGATCAGCATTTGAGGTCAATTCATCCCAAACGTGAAGTTCACTTCATAGAAAATTTGCTCAAATATTAAATATGAGTAGAGTTTACGTTATAAAAAGATACAAGTGAAAAAAGAATATATACACTTATATTATTTAAATTCATAAATTTATAATTACAAAATTTTGATTTGAAAATTATGATATCGGAATTTTTAGTGTATTCTCACTAAATTGAATTCATTAAAAATACATTATAAGCAATTAGATTCTTTAGCATGTTTAGATTTATTTAGAATATATTATTTTTAAGAAGATTTTATATTATTTTTGAAAATTGATTAAAATGCTTCAACCAGCTTGAAACAATTAAATTCAAAGAAATTCATTTTCTAATAGTAAGAAAAGAGGAGGCCATGAAAAAAAATAAGCGAAGACTCCTTTCCCAAATTCAATTCAACGTTCAATTCTACGAGTATTCTCAAGTTTTTCTTCTTCCAACTTTCAGTCCATTATAAGAAGACCAGGTAAATAATTCCTCATCACTTCTCAATTTATTTCCTGAAATATTCATTTTAGGATTTTTTTTATATAAATATATTTTTAATTTTAACATATGTCAGAAACATTTTAAAAATACATTTGTAAATATTTTTAAGGGGCAATACTTGATTTAATTATTTTAAAGTTATGTTTAAGTTTAATTATTGTCATTTTGTATTATAGTTCAAATTTAAATAATTGTAGATCCTATGTGAAATAATGGGCTGGTGGCCCAGCCTAATTGGCATGTGTCCAAGACTCAGCCCGGCCTAAGCCAAGTATTATGGGCCCCTTTATTTCAGTCCAGCCAAATTGTCATTATTTTAATTTTAGAATTTAACAAATTCATATTTTTGTAGATCTCATCTCTAAATTAATTTTTTTTTTGGTATAATCACAGTTATCTTTAACTTTATTAAGTTAGACTAATTCTATTTACATCGAATATATTTACTAAGAAGTAAAATGCTCACAGTAAATAATGACTTTATTCATAAAGATCGAATATTTAACTTCTTATTTAAGGAATGAGAACTTCGAAATACTCACGCCATTTATTTATTGGTTAAATCGATATATTAAAGTCAAATATATAAAGACAATAAAGCTTTCACTATCGAATTTTAATATAATTATATATCCTGATAATTAAACTTAAAATCTCTAATTAAACTAAAATAATTACTTACTAACTTATTTATGCCGTGTACACCTCTAAATTAATTTTAAAACCAAAGCAAACGTGTATTTATTTTCAGCTCAGTTTTACTGTTTGTAGTTGGGACTAAAAGTTTAGATACGAATAAAGCAATTTTCGTGGATATTCTAAACTTGGGAATTTTGTAGTTACGGTGATGATCCCAACCCAATTTGAGGGTGATTATCTGAGAACTTTCAGCAAATTGATGCGACAGTACAAAAGGGTTTGAAAGGAAAATGGAGCTTGAGGATTGTGTCGGAAACATAACAATCTTTGGAATGGGGGCGTACTAAATTCAATGGTGGGAGAAACAAAAGCCTGAGCAATATCGAAGCTTCTGCTGAATCTTTATCTCTGTCTTCATCAATTCAAACTCCAAGGAAGAACTCAGATTTAGAGCAACTTCAGCTTTATTAGAATCATTTCAAACTCAGTCTCATAATTTTCTAACAACAGATGGCATATAATTTCTCCTCCATTTTCTTTTGATTTGGATTTTAAACAATAATATTAGATTATTAGCATTAGATGTCAAGTGGGTTTATGCATTTTGAAGCTACAGTAAACAAACACTCTTCCTTAACGTTCTAATTAGTTTACATACATTTTGTTATCTAAATTTTAAACTTGATTTTGCATACAGTAAACAAGCACTCTACCTTGACATTCTAAAATTTGAAGCTCGAGAATAGTTGATAAACCAAACACTAATTTAAGAAATTCAACAAACCTAATTATCTAATTAATTCATGGCTAAATGTTGGACATTAATGGGATAAACTTCACTTGCAAGAGTAGAATAAAAAGCCTTAGCTGCTATAAGATTGTTCACTACTTCTATTGGATGCAATCCATCAAAGAACACATATTTGCTCCTTTCTTTACAGACCTTTCCACCTTTTTTGCATAATATAACATTTCCACCATCTTTTGGAGATCCCACTTCACAGCAAGCATTACTTGTGTCCTTGAATCCTGTAAAAAAAAATTAAGTTTGATATTAAGTTTTAATCTCTTTTATTTTTTTTATTGTAATTTGATAATTTCTCCAAGCAAGAAATTTTTACCATGGGAGATGGGATTTTTTATGATGTCTAAGATAATTTTGTAGGAGTTGACATAGACAATATGAGAAGCAGGCATTTGAGGCTTGGTGGCATTGACGAGTGACATTAATTGAGTATTGAAGAGGTCAGCTGCACTGTTCAGAGCTTCAATGCAAGTATTGTTATGTGTTATATTCTTGGCCCATAGAAAGGGATAGCATCCAAGTTGATTTACTGCTATTAGCACAAACTTCCGACCCCCTAATTTGTACAATCTCTGCGCAAACATTAAATTCACAAACATTGTTAAAAAAAAATCAAAGCATTTTGAGGTGAATTTAGCCAAATGGCAAAAAAATATAATAGTGAACAGACATTAATAAATGAATGAATGAAAGATATATAGCATTATTATTGGAATTGAATGCATGCCTTAAGTTGCTTAGACAGTGAGTTGATGAGAGAAGCAGTGAAGTCTTGAAGAGTAGTGTCAGAAGTTGAAGCAGATGGTCTCAGGAAGTAGTTGAAAGAATAATCGTTTCCTCCTGTTCCCACAACAAACAAGTAGTTTGCTAGTAATTTCTCTCTTTTCTGACCCTTTAAACCCTCTAGTTCTGTCAATGTAACCTTCTTAAAATTCCTCACTTGCTGATTCAAGGTTATCACTTCAACCTGCATGTGTTCATCAAAATTTAGAGATCGAATTTGAAATCTTTTAATTTTGAGGCAATTCCAGTATCACTAAATAAAAAATTTATTAATAATAATATATATTTCATAGTAAATTTTTTTTAAGGAAACGTTTCACATTAAAATGTAGATGATGTATGTATAAGCAATTTTTTGTTATCATTTTTAAACTCAGTTTGACATCAAATTTAAAGAAAAAAAAACATTTTTGGACATGCCATATTAAAGTTATTAAAATAATTCTAAAGATAAATTTAACATGGTTTAGTCTAAAAAAGGCAATTTGAAATAATATTATGGTTGTATGAGAATTGAAAATTTCTTTTATATAGTCTTATCAAGTGATAGTCTCATTTCACATGCTAAAATAGTTAATGATCACTCATTAATTATCTATTTCTTCAATAAAAAAAATACTGATATATTTTTTTTTCCATCATGTATATGTATGTCATTAGATCGGTGTATAAACCAATATTTTGTACATTCAAGTGTCCATAATAATTAGAAATCTGGTTTAAAAAAAACCAATGAGGCCAAATTTATGATAAATATTACCAAAAATAATATTTTAAAATTACAATTTAGCAATTTTTGTAGATTTATTTGTCATAACCAAAACTAAAATTTATCCATCAAAAACAAAATTAGTTGCCCTTTTAATTGATATCTTCAATATGCATGGTTCTCATATTTATGGCTTCCTGACTAATAACATTAATAAACCTGCATGGAATACATGCTCGCCTGGATATACATAAATGAAATACATATATATATATATATATATGTATCTATATTAATAATATAAAAAAATAATATATAATAAAAGGAGAGAAAAAAAAAGGAAAGAAATAAGAAGAAAGGCCTTGCAGCGATAGAACCAGTCTGATCTAAAATGCCAGAAGAACCAGAAGCAAAGTTAACACCAGAAAGAATCTTGAATCCTTTGGTTGCAGGATCAGAAAAATTTGGAATTAAAGGAAGACCAAGTTTTTCACAGATAAGGTCTATCACATTTTTCCCATTTGTGAATCTCCCTGAAGGCCCTTCTGGAAAATCTATTCCATAAGGATAATAATTAGCTTTAGCTCTTGATTTTGGAAGAAAGTTATTGTTACCATTATCAACTAAAGAGCTTCCAAACACAAACATCCCTTTGATTTTTCCATTTTTCTGCTCTTTTAAGAATACTCTCGAATGGCAACTTAATGGGAAGAAACATGCAAGAATTGAGAAGCTTAAGAAGAAGAAGAAGAGAAAGGAAGCGGTTTTTGCCCTTGTTTAAGTCATTTTGGTCAAGTTGGTGGCTTTGATGGGTAGCTCAAGTTCTAAGGCAATTGTGCTGCGTTAAAATTGAGACTTGTGTGCCAGTATATATATAAACACAGGCAGTCTATTTATGCAAGAAAGAGTAATAGTTTGTTGAGCTCACATCCCACGTCTAATATATACACGTAAGAAACATAATGGGCTTATAATTAAAAATATAACTCAACCTAAATACTTGATGTTATTTTGACATGGTTGTTTAAAGCCAAATTTGTTACAAATCCATTGTACCATACTTGACATGGCTGTTTTTTTTTTTTTTTTTAACTATATAGTCAAATTAATTTAAATTTAAAGGCAGTGATTCTTTATTTCTTTTACTAAAAATTTTATTTAAAATGACAAATCAATTAAATAATGATATATCGTTTATATTTTATTATTAAAAAATTATATAATTTATATAAAAAAATTTTAAAATATATTTTTTAAAAAAGTATCACTACATATTATTATCTAATTTATTTTTAATTTCAATTAGTATATTTAGCTGAAATATACCATATAATTTCTCGTTATTTCATCAATCATTATCTAATAATATATCTCAAATCATATTTAAAGATTTTCAATAAATTTAAAATTATATAATAATTAATAGCTTATAGTATTTAATATTTTATCATATAATAAAAATTTTAAAATTCATCATTCAAAAAGTTTTGATAAAAAAATTATTATGAGGTGATTAATGGTTGAATTTTATGATAACTAGCTATATATAGTATATAAGACTAAAGAACCAAACAAAACCAAGGGTTGGTAATGCGTGTGGCTAGGGAGCCATGCATGAATATTGATTATGTGTATATAAAGTTACAAATTATTTTCAATAAACAGGAAATCTTTACTTCTTGTCTAGTTCATATTTATTATTATTTAGACCCCATTACTTATTTCACAAAAAATATTTTCTACATTTTTTCCTATTTGAAACACTAAAAAAATTATTAAAAGAAATTAATTGTTTTTCTATATTAAACTCAAAATTAAGTTATGTTCGAAATTTTAATAAATTTAATTAATATAAAAAAGAAATATACATCTATTGAATTATATAACCATTATCATTATTATCATCATCCATCGCTAATAATCATTACTAGTTAATTATTGTGGCAATTACAATATACAGTTTTTATATTTTTCTCATATTTAGTTAATAATTAAAGAAATATGAATTTTTATAATCATATAAATT
The DNA here is from genome assembly GCA_947685225.1 of Garcia nutans. NCBI lineage: Eukaryota > Viridiplantae > Streptophyta > Magnoliopsida > Malpighiales > Euphorbiaceae > Garcia > Garcia nutans. The sequence goes on along the minus strand of CANTUV010000019.1, from coordinate 39,663,067 downwards.
TAAATTTTTACTGTAATAATAAATTAAAACTCAATTTATAAAATTATAATTTGAAAGATAATAATTTTAATTAGAAAATTTTATGACTAATTTTTCAGTGTATTAGAAATTCAGCTAAAATTAATAGAGAAATAGTTTTATTTATTATATATAAAATGGGTTCACCCTCAACAAACCTATTAAATGATTGTGTGTAATAACATATACCTTTTTTTTAAAAGTTTTAATAGGAGACTTATGTCATCTAAAATATTTTTCCTAATACGGTTGGTCAATATGGCTATCCCATCCTCATTTATTTAATTTGGTGGAATAGCCGGTGATATTTATTGAATTATTTTTGTAAATTGCTGTATACAAATTAAAAAAGCATGGAATTATACTATGCTATTCCAGCCAAATTTGAATATATAATTTATCAAGAATAAAATATATATATATATATATATATATATGAATCTTAATTTTGATTGCTTCATTTAATTGGATTTTTTTTATCAGAAAAGGAAGATGCATTAAACTAAAAACTAATATAACCTAAAGAAGGATTTTGATTATCTAGGACTAGATGCAAAACCTCCAAGATAAGATCTAATACATTTGGAGGAAAAACTTTGCAATCCAAACCAAAGAGTCAGAGAAAAAATCATGCCAAATAACAAACAATTGATGGTACAAAGGAAGAAGTTTTCATCAAAACCTCAACTTTGGATCGTAGAAAGATTGATAAATCAAGTGACAAATACTACTGAGATCACCAGTTTGAATCACAATTTGTAACACTACAACTAAAAGCTCAAACGCTAATTGAATTATTTATGGAGCTATTTCATAAGTTTGGAATGAAGTGGGGGCCCTGACTGATGGTTACTGAGTTATTTCTCTTGAAATTTAACTTAGTGATCGAGCTCCGCCTCAAAAGCATAGTCAGACTTCACCAAGAATTTCTCGTTACAAAAAAAAACTCAACTTTGGAGGATGACTAAAAGTGCATTGGGATGATCTGAATGCCAGAAGGATAAATTCACTATATTTTTAAGGTACTTGACAAGCCGAAAGCCTGAGCTCTACTTTGAATAGGACTTAATTATAATATATGCTATAGAAGATAGATTAGATCGTGTAATTCCTCTGAAGAACTTCTTGGTTTTCTTACTAAATAACCAGATCTAACACAAAATCATTCACTGTAAAAATAAAGGGCACAAAAAAACCATCTAAAAGGCTAAAATAAGATAAAAACCTAAGTAAAATCTTAAAAACTTAAGAAAATAAAAGATTAAAATAAAATAAAATGGTAAATTCAGAGCCACCACCGGTCAAAAGACCGATGACCATTCTGGATCTAGGGGAACACATAAGGAGAATGGCCTCCCACTCGGGAGAGAAAAAAGTCTATAGAGAGAGAAGTATTAAGTCAATCAGTTTTAGAAACATTGCTTCTTTGACGTAAACTTCTGTTCCCATTACTGTTTGAAAATCAAGTTGCGTTTGAGATTAAATCCTACATTTGAATTCTTCTCCTATAATTATTGATGAATTATTTTTATAATTTATAAATATACAACTTTGATGATATATATATGACGATATGCATTGTTTTAATAATTATTTTAACTCAATTGACGAATTAAGTCTACTTGTTTACTGTGGAACATACTTTTAATTCAACTAAAATTTTATTTTATTAAACCATTAATTTAATAATTAAATATATATGTATGATAATTCATTTAAAAAATAAATAATATCTGATTAATTAAAAAATAAATAATCTTTATGATATTTGCCATAGTGGGTTTGTGCAGTATGGATCATTATCAAGATCAAAATCAAAATCAAAGCATTAATTATTATATGAAAAATTAAATTAATTTGTGTGCCAAAATTATAAATGGGTCAGGCCTACGCAAAATTCCTACAAGCTCAATGTGGATGCCTCTTACACAGGTCACAGTTCTTCGGGCGGAGCTGTCCTACGCTCTCACACGGGTCAATTTATTCTTGGCTTTTCATTCACACTCAATGCTATCAATGCTCTCATTGCAGAAGCTTATGCCCTTCAAGTATCCATTAATTGGTGTGTGCAAGCGGGCTATTCTAATGTTCAAGTGGAAATTGACTCAAAGGAATTAGTCAATCTTTTTCAATCTTTTACAGCTCTTCACCCGTCCTCTTTGCTAGGCAAGAGCAGAAAGATCCTCATATCTTCTTCTTATTCAATTAATCATATCCATCGGGAAGGAAATCAAGCAGCTCACTACTTTGCCCTTTTCGCTCGCTTAAATAATATCAATTGTATTTTTTATACTTTTAACTCTTTACCTCGGTTCATAAAGAGTGTTTTGTTATCGGATTGTATGGGCCCTTATATCAGATATTAATAAAAAACATCGGTTCTAATTAAAAAAAAATTATAAATGGCCGGTATATTCTATGAATGTCTAATATGTCGGTCCATAAATCTTTCTGAGATTAAGAAGAAAAAGGATTGATGGAACATTTGATCAATTTGGATATCTATCTATCAATAGAATGATAATTTGGTTAAAGCTGTATAGAAGTAGCTAGTAGCAAATCCGCATAATATGCAAATGTAATTTTTTTATTGTTTTATAAAAATTTTATTTTATATTTATATATTGATAATTTATTAAATATATGATATTTTATCTTTATATGTTAATAATTTTAGTTATTAAATTTTAAATTTAATATAATTAATAATCATTAGTATAGTTGTGATAAATAAAATTAAAATATTATCTAACTTTTTATATGTATATATTAATAGTTTTATTAAATAAATTATAATACATAAATAATATATAAATAGATAAATAACTATAACACATTATATTTTTATATTGTATATATACATTACATAATAATCTACTTTAATTTATTTTTTAATTTTGACCAATAAATTTTTTATATATATAATATATTTTTTTCATATATTAATAATTTATCAAATATATTATTTTTTTATTTTTAAATATATTAATAGTTTCAGTTAATTTTTTTTAAAATTTAGTAATAATTTATTAAATATATGATCTTTTATTTTCATATATTAGTATTTTCATTTAAAATATTTGTTAATAATTTATTAAATTTATTAAAGATATGACTTTTAACCTTTCTATATTAATATTTTTAATTATTAAATTTATATTAATAATTTATTAAATATGTGAGCTTTTTATTTTTATGTATTAATAATCTTAAATATTAATAATTTATTAAATATATTACTTTTAACTTTATAAATTAATAATTTTAGTTAAAAATATTATTAATATTTTATTAAATATACTATTTTTTATATTCACATATTGATAAATTTTTTTACTAAATGAATAAATACTAATTTTTTTATATTATGCATATATGTATTTTAGATTAGAAAGATCATATATTTTTATTGTTTAATTTTTTAAATTCTAAAACTTATAAATTAATTATTATTATAAAATAAATTATTTAATTTATAATTAATTTATTATGAATATTAAGAGTTAGATATTTTTAACTTTTTAAAATTTTTGAATAATATAAATATATTATTAAATTATATTAATGTGTAATTAATTTATAAAAAATTAATATAATTTAATAATTTTTAAATTTTAAATTTTAAAAAATTATTAAAATTAAAAAATGCTAATTAGCTTTTTTTAAAATTTGATGATGATGTATGTATGTATATATCTATCTATATTATATATAAAAAAGCTATGGATGAAATAAATTTTGAATTTGTGATATATCATCAATTTTTTAAAATGATGCTCTCTCATTTTTTCTCATTTTTATTAATTTTTATTTAATATTAAAAATTTATATAAAATTTATTATTTATTATATTGTGACTATTAGTCTTATATTAAATAAATATACATTAATATAATTTCATAATATTAATTAAATAAATTATATTTATGATTTTAGTTTTCTAAAAATTAATTACACATTAATATAATTAAATATTATTGATTAATTTATATATTTTTTAAGAAATTTAAAAAGTTAAAAAATATAAGACTTTTAACCTTCTTAATGAATTAATTAATTTATAATAATGATTAATTTATATATTTTTAAAAATTTTAAAAATAAACAATAAAATATATAATTTTTTATAAAATATAAATTAATTACACATTAATATAATTTAATAATATATTTATATATTTTTTATAAATTTTAAAGGTTAAAAAATATATAAATTAATTATAAATTAAATAATTTGTCTATAATAATAATTAATTTATATATTTTAGAAATTTAAGCAATTAAAAATTTAAAAATATAATTTTTGACATTTCTAATATATTTATAAAATTTTAAATTCCTAATATATTTGATTTTTAAATTTTAAATTTTTTAAATTTCTAAAATATATAAATTAATTATTATTATAGATAAATTATTTAATTTATAATTAATTTATATATTTTTAGCCTTTAAAATTTATAAAAAAATCTAAATATATTATTAATTATATTAATGTGTAATGAATTTATATTTTATAAAAAATTATTTATTTTATTATTTATTTTTTTAAAATTTTAAAAATATATAAATTAATCATTATTATAAATTAATTAATTAATTTATTAAGAAGGTTAAGAGTCTTATATTTTTTAACTTTTAAATTTCTTAAAAAATATATAAATTAATTAATAATATTTAATTATATTAATATGTAATTAATTTTTAAAAAATTAAAAGTCAAAAATATATTTTATTTAATTAATATTATGAAATAGTATTAATGTGTAGTTATTTAATAGAAGACTAATAGTTACAATATAATACATATTAAAATTTATATTTTATATAAATTATTAAAATTAAATAAAAATTAATTAAAATAAAAAATAAGAGAGCATCATTTTAGAAAATTGATGACGTCTCACCATTTTAAGACTTATTTCATCCTTAGCTTATATATATATATATATAGATGTTTAGAAATTGCATTAATTATTTAAGTCCCTTTCTCATTTTTGGGAAGAGCATATTTGCCATTGTAATTCTAATATTCCATAGTATTAATTAATAAGCTTTCATATGCTATTTAAAAAAGAAAATTTCCAATTAACGAGCGCATTTAGAGTACTTATTAAAATCAATTAATTAAATTAAAAATGCTTCCTAATAAAAAATAATTATTAATTAAATATATTTTTTTAAAATTATAAAATTAAAATTATTATTATTAGTATTATTAATTATTTTATAATTATCAATTTTTTAATTTAACTTTATTAATTTCCTCTCAATTAGTGATCAAAAACATTTTAAAAATCCATACAAATTTATGTAGAGACAATAATTATAATGTTAATTTAAAGTTGTAAAAAAAAGACTAAAGATCTTTATAATTGATATGATAATTAGGATTCATATTGAAATCTCTATTTTATTTGCAAATAATTTAAAAATGTTATATTATTACTACAGTTTTATGATCATAAAAACATATACAATAGAAATTTTTTATTTTAAAAATAAGATATGATACTAACTTCTTTAATTCTTTTTAAAATAAGATCAATAACTTATAATTAAATATATTTTTCTTAATACTAATTATTATAACAATATTAAGTATGATATGCACATCGAGATATGGTCTACTTGTAAATATATTTTTTATGAATATATCTATGTTTGATTCTCCCTCCTCCGTATTATAATGCTCCAAAAAATGTTAAGTACTATATAAATTTAATAATTTAATGAGACTCTTTAGTATTTAAAAAAAATTAGAATAGAAATTAGTTAGTATGGAATACGTGAGATGAGATTGTATGTTTGCATTTTAATTATTTAATAATTAATAAAATAAAAATAAAAAGAATTTAATAAACTTAATTTATATAAAAAAAATTATGAATAAAAGGAATTAAATTTTTATAAAATGTTTTAATTTTTTTTAAATTGAGATAATTAAGTATTTATTTTGGTGGAAAATTTGGTAAAGATGATAAATAATAAATAAGTGAAGGACAAGGTGGATAGCTGCTCCATCAGCATGTGTATGAATAATTGAATAGGAGTTGCCACTCACCTGCCGACTGCTGGTATTTTTATGGCTTCCATTAATCCTTTGTCAGTCTTTAGCATCCTCTCAAGAAACACTACTTCATGGCACATTAATTTGAATTTATTGTCTTTACTATTTTATATATCCAATTACGTACAAATAAAATTCCGAATCTCGGCCTTATTAAGTAAAATATAATTATCTAGGTTTTTGAATTAATTAATTGTACTAAATTGTTAGTATATAATTAAATGGATAAAGCAACATTAACTAAGAATTGATAAAAGAAAAGGTTATATTATTAATATCATGTTAGATTAGATAAATCATGGAAGCAGTGTATTAACTTAATCAACAATGAGCGATTAATTGTTGCTCTTTTTTGGTAGGAATTATATATTGTTCTTTTTTTCTTTTTTAGCAGATTTAATTTATTTTTTGCAAGTGCCTCTCTTTATTTTCAGTTCATTTCCATAAACAATTCCTACACCATCAACTACAGGCTCGTTGCAGCTGAGCCGACACACTTCATGTTGGTGAGGAGTATATGAGTAATGACCCATGCATACACCGATCGAATGCTTTTGAAATATAGTATCAAATTCACGAGTGTATTATTCACTAAAATCCATCAAATAGATCTCCTAAATTCATGCATGGCGAGCAGTGTTGGTGCCTCTATCATTTTCATCAAGCAAATGCGAAGGGTCTCTGGAGTAATCGAATAATTGACCTTCAAGTAATTTTCCAGGCGAGGTTCAAGCCTGGCAGAAGCCTTCTTTGGGTGAGTTAAAACAAAAAGTTGGATACGTCAAACTTAAAGCGAGGATACGTTTGGGGCAATTATAAGGAACCATTTGATTTGGAGACTCTGATTTCTGTTATGTCTGCACTCTTGGGATGCTTTGCAGGTCCTGAATGCGCAGAATTAGTGGCGTTGGCTGTTGAGAATGATTCAATATTTGATATATATATATATAGTAATTTTATTTATGACATATTAATTAATATATTTTATAAATACATATATTTTTTTAAGATGTAGGAGACCGAAGCCTTTATTCATATAAATATTTCATTTGAGATACTTTTAACTTTTTTTTTTTGTAATTTTAAAAATTTTATGTTTAAAAATAAATTTAAATATTTAATCATTTCAAATGATTTATCTATTTAAGAATAATTTTATTATGTATTTAATTTTAAATGATTTATTTATTCAAGGATAATTATCTATTTAAGAATAATTTTATTATGTATTTAATTTTAAATGATTTATTTATCCAAGGATAATTATTACGTATTTATCTGTAGATTGTATTTGTGCCTGTTTATTTAAGATTTATTATTAATAAATTTGTGGGTATCATAATTTACTTTTTTTATTAAGAAAAATTAGATAATTTTAAATACTTTTTATAAAATTTATTTTTTTATGAAAATTATTTTACTGAATTATTTATTATTACAAAAACATCATCCAATTCCATGGACTTGATCTTTGTATTGATAGATGAAATTCATAAATATCAAACTTTTAATTTTTCAATTTTTCATGTATTTAGACACTGAATCTAAACTGTATTTTGACATCTTCACTCCAAATTAATGGCTGATAACAGAATTTTGGAGCATTCATAAAGAAACAATTATCTAAGTTCTAATTTATATTACATTCTGCCATAAAATTAAAAACATTGCAAATAGATTAGTAGAATTGATATTTTGATCAATCATTATCTATTTTCTATTGTTATTTTTTATTTTTTAATTATTATTTCTCAATCATACAAGAACAATATAATTGAAATTTTATTTATTTTTATTATTTAAAAATTAGAAATGAATAAATAGATTGCTAAAATTATATTACTATTATACGATAATTTCATTAGTTATACATTTCATGATAACTTTATTATAACTAATTGCAGGTGTAATTTTCTATTTGTTAATAAAAATTTACTTTGTATTAAAAAGTGGTTTGCTAAAATTAGAGAAATTAAAAATAGAAATGATACTAAATTGCTTTGCGACTTCTAAAAATCATTAAATTAGAGTTAATAATAGAAAATTATTAAAATAAATAAAACTTTTCCACACACTCTAGGGCTGACTCGGAGATTCCGTCCACTTTTGTGGGATCCACAATCGTGCATTCTCATCTTTTTCTTCTGACGTGGAAATTCATGAGTGGTCTTTATAGTAGGACCCAGATACGCCCGCATCTTAGCTGGTGACATAGACGCTCTCTTTAATGCATCCCACTCTCCTTTAGCCTGTGTTCCATCAAGAGTAACCAAGTATAAAATAAGAGAAAATAAATTAAATTTATTTTATTTTTTTTAGTATAAATAATATTAGAGTAAATGAGAGTAAAGTAATAAAAATAAGATTTTCTATTTTACTCTTAAACTTTTTAAATATTTATCTTCAAAATGAAGAGGAATAGAAATAAATTAAATCAAAAGTCTCTTTTCTTCATTAAAAATTTTAAAAAAAAATTTTGAATTCTCTCTTTTTTCATTTAAAAAAGCAAACAATAGAAAATAATTGAAGGAAAATTTATTTTACATTACCTCCACCCCTTCATTAAAGTAAATTCAATTTCATCTCTAATTTACCTCCATCCAAACAAAGCGTTACTTCGACATAGACACAACCGAGTCTGAAAAATCAGATCTTCTCTCGTCTTAATCTCTTAGAAATCTCGAAACTACAAACTGCCGTCACTAAAGTTTCTACTTTTAAGGTTTGTTACTTCGATATCAATCACTTGCATATGTTTTTCTTTCTCCCAATCTTATATAGTAATTGTCTTTTTATTTAATGTTACCGTGTTTGCATGTTTATCAATTGGTTGGTGTTTTTGGGGTTTTCACAAAACGTGAACTTTCTGAATTCCCTGTTTCGTTTTATCGGTGGAATCCATTTTTTTCAATTTGCCCACGATGTGGATTCAATTGATTATGGTTGTAAATGGGTTCTTTTGGTTTTGATTAAAGACTGATAACTTGCCGTGAAAATATCTTAATTTTTGTTGGGGTTTCGGTTTGAGTGTTTCTTAGATAGTGTTGAAATGGGAGTTGGGTCAGTGGGTATATGAGCATTATGTTTAAAGATGGCTATTTCTATGTTTTTTCACCTTTTCTACTGAATATAGATGTTTCAAATATGGGCAGTTGGTATATAGACCTAATACAATTAATAAGATCTAGAAGAAATCCTTTAGTTGGAAAGGAGTGTGATTCAGACACTCGTAATTCGTGAATGTGTGCCTCGAAAAGATTGTGGTCTATCTTCAAGAATGATAGGAAAGTTCAGTGAAGGGCCTTTCTTTTCCAGGCCATAATTAGATTCTATTTTGCATCTTCTTTGGTATGCTATGCATCTTGCCTACATGTTTTTCCATATTTGCCAAACCTCATAAGTGTAATAAATCATGTATGCCGTAAAAATATTGGGCATATTGAAGTACAATACTACAGTGTACTCTGAGAGTGAATCAAGAGCATATGCTTTTGAAACTGTAACTGTTGTGATAGTTCATTTTATTCTTTGATCTTGCCTTGACTTGCATACTCGAACTTTGTTTTCTCTTGAGCAGCCCCTCATTTATACTAGGATCCTAGACAGATTTGTGCACTTCCTAGTAAAAGAACTGACTTTAATTTCTTGTGCTAGTTTTAGTTCAAAGGATAGGATAAATGCTGATAGTCTTTCTCAGAATGGAAATCTATTTGAAATGTCAAGATATGTTAAAATGTGTTTCTTGGAAGTCCTGGTTGGTTTTAATTTCAGATTTCGGGCTATAAAATGTCGCCAACATGAAGAAGGATGATGTGGACCATGTGGTGGTGGACAACAATCGAGAAAATCCAATCACAAATTCTCAAGTAGGAAAAAGTAAATGCTGGATGATGTATTAATTGAAACTTATTATAAGTTATCTCTTTTCAATTCTTGCTGCTATACCATTTGGATAATTAGAAACTTACTATTTTCTAGGTCTGATTGAGATACTCATCCTTGAAAGCATAGTGAATAGTTTAATTGTGGGTGAGCATCTTTAAATTCATGGTAAAAAACCTTATATTCTGATGCGATCTAATGAGTGCACTATTGTCAATTACATAGTTAATCTCTACTTCCTAAGTCAGGATTTCTTGAGGTCCATTCATTCATTCATTCATTCAATGGCATGATTGGGGGAGAATATCAAACCATGTACGATGGCAATTGTTCTTATGGTGTGATCTTGAAATGTGTCACATGTGATGAGTGTAGTATTTTAGAAACAGTTATTAGGGGGGATTTTCTGCTTTTGCACCATATTTTCCTGCTTTTAACGAGATAGAATCCGCTCTCAAATTGGTGGGCACTGTGCTTGAAAATTGAAATAGGATAATATAGAGCAGTGGAAACTCTTGGGCATTAGCCCAAAGGATAAAGAATGAGGAGGGATTGGGCACAGGTTTTTTTCTTACCATGAAAAGGATAAAAACACACGGAGAGAGAAACAGAATGACAGAAGGCATTGATTATCATTATCATTATTCGTGATGAATCTAGTATTTGGCATCTGTGCAGAAACTGGAAAATATGATAAAAATGATGGCAAATAGGGTAACCCAGTTGTGTTATATTTTTGGGAAAGGTGTACTTACGTTGAATATTCCTTTTATTCATAAGCTCTGCCATTATCATGATTTAATGTATGTATAATGAGATGCATAACTGGTTATATGGATATATAAGATGGTTATCCCAATACAATATTTTCTAAACCTAGAAATTTTCAATTTGTTGAAATTGTTCAGTAATCCTGGGTTTGATTTGAAGTGCAGAAGAAGGTTGTCAGTTCAAAGATGAGTGATGCTTCTTGTAGGTGAATCAAACTGGGATTGGATTATGGGAAGTGGATGTGAATATATGGCAGGATTAATGGCAGTTGCTATCAAAATGTTCTCTGTTGCCTGGAATGATGGACCTAAGAGGAGTTTGATTTGTGATTTAGCTTGGGGTAGAAAGATGAAACCATAGTTTATTACAGAAGAAATGCTGGAGATTGAGGATAATTTCATTGATAGTTTTGATTAGCTGGTGAGGGACACTGCGTTCACACATGGATGTCAGGTCTTTATCTTTAGAAGCTGAATAGTAGTGGGACAGAATTCTAGTTCTTTAGAGGTTGTTGGGGAGCTTTTGTCGTAGTGCAAGTATAGACTAAATCCACTTTTTGTTCCCAACCTATTGTTGTTGCCACTAGGGTTTCATCAGATTTCTATCACCTGCAGTATTTGACTGTCTACATAGCTGCAGTAGCAAGTACTGCTGAATGGCCTATTATTGAGCCCAAGTATCTGAAACAGAATTTATATTTGTTTTATGAAAGTTGAAATTCATGTCTAATCATATGCATTATCAGCATTCATTTATAAAATTCAATAACCAAAATTCAAAATGCATGCCCTCATGATGCAATTTACTAGGGTGTGAGATAGGATAACACTGAATTCTATTTAGTTCTGCATTTCAATATAATTCTATTTTTGCAGTGTCAGGCACCTGATGTCTGCACAAAGATAATGCATGTGATTCCTCCTTATGGTGATTATCCCATGGAATTGCTGCAATTTAATGTCTTAGGGATTAAATTTCTTTCTTTTTTTTTTTTTCATTTGCAAATGAGGGGAGCAGACTTGAAATCTTGTGCGAGTCAAGATATGCGCACAACCAAGCATGTGACCTTGTGTTTAGCATGCTTTGATACTCCAGTGTGTTTAGCATGTGACCTTTTGATACTCCAGTGTGTTTAGCATGTGACCTTTTGATACTCCAGTCTGTTTAGCATGTGACCTTGGTCTCCTTATAGTCTTGTGTTTCTGTTATGTACATGGGTGGGACTTTCATGATTGAAAAGGTGGCCATAGCATGTACATGCACATATTAGTATATGGGACCCAGTTGGTAGATAAAGATACACTTCTTTCAGTCAAACTATTCCCAGAAACTGTATTTAGGCACTAGAAAATAGCGTAGTAGTTTAACTTGTCTAGTGTAGTAGTTTAACTCGTTTTAAACAGCGAGTCCCACCTTGGTGCTATTTTCAAACATTCTTTGCATCCATCAAACCTTCTATCACTCTAAAACTTTCTCATTTCTCTTGCATTGGCAAAGAATCTATAAAAAGGAGCCATAGTAACAGAGACAAATTTGAGACTTTGAGAAACTGGTTCCACTTGTTGCTAGTGGTGGTGTAGAACTGGAGACTGGTTTTGATTTGATGGCACAGTAAATGAAGTTTTTGGAGGGTTTGGCCCAGTACGAGGCTCAATTGGACTGTTATAAGGAATAAAGAGTTGCAAAACTGAAAATGCTTGTTCTTGATGCTACTAAATTACTAAGTTAAAAAACCTAACAAACAAGAGACACAAACAAATCATCATTCTAGGTCAAATCAAGTTTGCTGGGAAACTGCTAATCAAAACCCAGAAAATCCAAGTAGTGATTCTAAGGCTGTGAGTTATCAATGATAACTTATCAAAATCCCAATATGCTAATCACATTCATAAATTCTCTTTAAGCAACGCTACAATGATTAATATTTTATTTTTGTTTGCAGCAAGGCAGCATAGTTGATCTGAAAATAGCCGAGGATCAAATATGAGCCTGGCATGTCTTGTATGCCACAGCGTAGAAAGTCCATCACACTCCTTTAGAAGCTACTCTGTATCAAGTTCAGACAATGAAGGAAGATGTTCTGCCATTGCAACCTGCTTAACCCGGAAGTTATCTCTTCCCCCTCCAAGAGCAAATCCTTCTTTTGCGTCAACATCCAAAGTCACCCCTCATCCAACTAATCCCAGTCATGATGAAATGACAGGACCCCCGCGACTAGTCCGAAGCCGTGCTGTGCGAAGGGATCTTGTTAGAGATTGGAATTTTGATGGGGTAGGAATGTAGCGATAGCTCCCTAGAGAGGAGTTGGTGCTTCTCTAAAAGAGATTGGAATTTTGATGGGTTAGGAATGTGGGGCGTTAGTTCCTTTGAGAGGAGTCGGTGCTTCTCTAATAGTTCGATAGCGTAAACTCACTCTTCCACTTGAAGAGTTGGAGCATTTGTGACCATCGTAGGAAATTCAATATGGGATGATGTTCATATTTCTCCTATTGTTGCTTTAGACTGCTAATCATATTCACTGGTGAAGAATCCAAATTAGTTTGATTTTTAGTAGATTCCATTTTTTGTTTGACATTTGCATGGTCGCAGGCTTGCAGCAAAACGCTGTCGGTTTAATGCAGAGACTCTCTCGTATAGAAATCAGAGAGAGGGAAAAACCCATTCTAACATCGGGAAAAAAAAAAATTCCTTCCCTTCAATTTGCACTAATATTGTTTATCGAGAAAGAGCAGAAGTTCTGATGGTGCGAAAAAAATTTGCAAATATATTCATATGTTTATTCAGACATATAAAAAGATTCATATGTATGGAAAATCTACTGCAATTTTACATTACTACTGGTGGACGAACTTAAATCTACTCATGGACTATGGGGAAACAATACTATATATAATTGGGATATTGAGTCTCCTTAATTTTATTATTATTATTATTTTTACAGTTTTTATAGTAATAGACGTAGATGACTATTTTTGTGTCTTTATAAGAACGACGTCGTTTTACCGAAAGGTCGAATTAAAATTTGTTGCTGATCAATATTTTGACTTTGGTTTTTTTTTTTTTAACAAGTCCCAATTATTGGAATTCTGGCAACAGAAAATGTAATCTAAATCCTGTTTAAATATACAGGTGTCGACAGTAAAAAAAAATTCTTAATAAAATGTTCTTTACTTTATATTAATAATTTAGTGATGAAAATAAATTATATGATACATTTTTAATTTTTAAATACATTATAATTTTTAAAAATTATAAAAATATTCATTTTTTAAATTTAACATAAATATATTTTTATCTCTGATACGTATTTTTAGATATGAATATATATATATATTTTTTGCATAAGTCGCACATGTAAATAGTATATTTTTTTACTAATTGTATTATAAATTTATACTCTCTGTATTTATAAATAATTATCACTTTAAAATTTTGCATAAAAATTAAAAAATATATTTAATATTTTACTTTATATAACTTTTTTAATAGACTATCATTCTCCTTAATTTATTACTCATTTCATTATATATTAATTATATAGAAAAAAATGGGATAAGATATGAAATAATTTTAATTTTTATAAAATAATAACTATTTATAAATAAAATTTATTATTTAAAATAATAATTATTTATGAACGGACAGAGTAATTATTTAAAAAAAAGATAGGCAACTATAATCGCCGAATAAGTAAATAGGAATAAATAAGAGACATTTACATAACTACCTTAAAAAATAATTTTTATTACAAAAATACTACAAAAGTTAAAAATTATTTACATTTTTATAAAAAATTAGTATAAAATTTTAAAAATATCTCATTTCTTAATAAAATAATTTTCTTCCTCAATACCATCAATATTTTACTTTAAATTTTTATTTTTTTAACTTCACTGTTAAATAAAAATATTCTAATAAAATAATAAAAATTAATATTTTAAATTATTTTTCATCATATAAAAATTATAAATTTTTATAAAAAGAAAAAATTAATTTTAATTATGAAAAATAATAACATTCAAAAAAATAAAATATATAAAAATATATTAATAAAAATAATTAAATTTATTTTTAAATAAATTTTATATGTTATATATATAAAAAAATAAAAAATATATAATTTTATTATATAGTTGTTATGTGTATACTATATTTTTATTATTTAAATTATATATATTTTATGTAAAAATTATTAAATATTATATAGATATTGTATAAATATTATGTAGATGTTTTAAAAATAAAAAAATAAAAAAAAATATTAAAAATATTATATAGATATATTTTAGATTTGTTGTAGTTTGAATTGTAGATATATTTTGTATTGTTAAATATATATTTTGTATATGTTATATATATATTAAAAATACGAAGGAAATTAATTAAATAAAAAATAAAAAAAATAAAATAGTAAAAAAATAAAAATTATAAAAATTATAAAAAAAAAAAAGAGAGAAAAGAATGTTACAAAGTTAGTTTTGAAAAAAAAAAAAAAACCGAAAACCGTATAAATGCCAAAAAAAAAAAAAGCCTTAGCGGCTCCGTATAGTTGCAAAGTAGGTGAGAGCAAGGTAATTTCCTCAATAAATAGCTCCAAAACCAGTTGAGCAGATCAAAAGATCCAGGCCCAAAACGCAAGAAATGCCTCCAAAGAGCACCGCAGCTGCTGCCGCCACCTCCGCCGCCACTAAAGCAACCACCTTCCCATGCTCTATCACTTTTCTCTTTCTCACCTTCATTTTCGTTTCTATTCTGTCTCTATCTATCTTATTGTCACTCTCCAACTCAAATCCATCTTTTCCAAATCTTCAAAGTAATCTTCATGCTCCCCAAAATTCCCTCAAAATCTACTTAGCAGGGCTCCCTAGATCCCTCAACTATGGCCTCCTTGACCAGTACTGGTCTTCCTCTGTACCCGACTCCCGTACTAGCTCCGACCCGGATCATACCCAGACCCACAATTACCAAAGCTCCCAATACCCTCCCTACCCTGAGAATCCATTGATCAAACAGTACAGTGCGGAGTACTGGATTACTGGGGACTTGATGACCCCAGAGAATTTAAAGTCTCAATCTTTTGCCAAAAGGGTATTTGATGTTAATGAAGCTGATGTCGTTTTTGTACCATTTTTTGCTACATTGAGTGCGGAGATGGAACTTGGAAGAGGAAAAGGCACGTTTAGAAGGAAGGAAGGAAATGAGGATTACAAAAGACAGAAGGAAGTTATTGAATTTGTGAAGAATTCTGAGGCATGGAAGCGATCTGGCGGAAGAGATCATGTTTTTGTTCTCACAGGTATTGCTTTTAATCAATTTCTCAACATGTGTTTCCCATTTTTTTGGCTTTGACTTGATATTCAGCTGTTGATTTTTGGGGGGACTTCTATTTGTTTCAGTTGGATAAATGCTGCTTAGAGAGTTTGAAGTGATTATTGCTGCAGGTTTTAGTTGATCTAATATGTTTTTATGTTAGGTTGCAAGTAATTATACTTAAGATCTTTAGATCTTAAAAAGGTGTGGTAGTTGTGTGTATTTTCCATGCATCAAAACTGATTTTGTGTGTTTGGAGAATATGCTTGTTGCTCTTCACTTAGTCAGATTGGTTTTTGGAGTCAGATTGGTGTTTGGTTTTGTGCACGATATCATATCTGCATTTTATAGTGCACTTCAATGGATTTTTCCGTTTGAGCTACTAGAAGCATTACCAATACTAAATGATATTATAATTATATTTAACAAGGGGTTTGCTGTTGTATGATTCTTTTTTTTTGGCTTTTCTTATTTTGTACTTGGTTAGACTGTTTATAAACGCCAGCTTGTTTATTTGGGGATTAGGCAAATGGAGCTTCTGTACCATTTTCGTAAAAAAAGTGGATAATGAATTTTTTGTGTTTTGCTACACGAAATTCACCATGTTTTGGTTGATGATGTTCATTATTCATGACAGTTTTCCATGATTGGTTTATGCCCATCCTTTATGAATTCATTAGTAAATGGTCAAATACAATGCCTGCTTCTGTTTCATCTACTGATGAAGCAAGAAAATAACTTGTTTTGCATAGTTTAGCTGCTTATAATTTAGTCTCTGGATTGTCAGGTCATGTTAAAACTTGAAGCATTCTTTGGCAGACCCAGTTGCAATGTGGCATGTAAGAGCCGATATAGCGCCAGCTATTCTTCTGGTGGTGGATTTTGGTGGATGGTATAGGCTTGATTCAAGATCATCCAATGGTAGCTCATCAGATATGGTTCAACACACTCAAGTTTCATTGCTGAAAGATGTAATTGTTCCATACACACATCTGCTTCCTAGATTGCACTTGTCAGAGAACAAGAAACGCAATACCCTTCTTTACTTTAAAGGGGCCAAACATAGGCACCGGGTCAGTATCTATTTCCTATCCTTTTGAATCTTAGCAGCAGAGTTTTGTTTTTCTTGAAGCAGCTGATATAATATTTTGTCTTCTAATTTATTTGGACAAGCTGTAATTATGTTTCATGTGTTTGTAGTTGCTTTTTAGGTCCTTATATGCAACTGTACATTTATACTGAGCCATTATACATGTTTTTGTTATATTTTTTTAATTGCTTCCATGTTTATTTGTTCCAATGGATGGCTATGGATTCACCTGTCAAGGTTTCATGCAAATACCCACCTCTTCCCTTCTTTTTTTCTCATCAATATCTTTCTTATGTAGTAAGATGGGTAGTTCCTCATTGATGGACATTGATTTGGACTTCTTGCTCTTTTGGTTAATGGGTTCTTCCTTATTTCGAAAATTAGATTAGTCCAAAAGGGCACTTTTAAAGTATAATAATGTTTTCTAGCTTAATTATTCCTGAATTGATGCCCTAACTTCAGTATGAAGGATATCCCTATTAATACAACATTTTGAAGTTTTTATTTTTATTTTTATTTTTATTTGTATTTGTATTTGTGTTTTAATACCCTTTTTTATATGATTATGAATAATGATGCCTTGTTTCTAAGCGTGGATAAGACTCTATGAGAATAACTTCCATCTCATATCAATTGAAACATTTAAAAGGTGCTCAGTTTTGCTTCATTATGTGACTAATGTTAAACTTTCTCGTCAACAGGGAGGTGTAGTTCGAGAAAAATTGTGGGACTTGTTGGTTAATGAGCCTAGGGTTATCATGGAAGACGGCTTTCCCAATGCCACTGGTAGAGAGCAGTCAATTAGAGGGATGAGAACTTCAGAGTTCTGTTTGCACCCAGCTGGAGACACACCCACTTCTTGCCGGCTTTTTGATGCCATCCAAAGTCTTTGTATACCTGTTGTTGTCAGTGACAATATTGAACTCCCATTTGAGGGAATAGTAGATTACACAGAATTCTCAGTTTTTGTGGCAGTTGATGATGCCTTGAAACCAAGTTGGCTCGTGAATCATCTTAAAAGCATTTCTGGAAAGCAGAAGGCTGAATTTCGTCGAAAAATGGCCCAAGTACAACCAATCTTTGACTATGATAATGGCCATCTCGGTGGCATTGGACCAATTCCTCCAGATGGCGCAGTGAATCACATATGGGAAAAGGTCCACCAAAAACTGCCCATGATTAAGGAAGCCATTGTTAGAGAGAAGAGGAAACCAGCCGGTGTATCAATTCCTTTGCGGTGCCATTGCACTTGAATGACATTTTTGTCAATTTTTTTTCTCTTCTAGTGCAAATAGTATTCTATGTAATAACATTTGTTTCAGAAAGCTAATCGGTCTCGTATTTGATTTTACTGCCCTATGCACGCGTTCTGTTCTTATTGTCTAGCAATGGTATAAATTATCGATAGTGCCTGAAGGCAACTCAAAATTTCGACCTGTCCCATGCATGCGTTCTATTCTTCTTTCTCGATAGTTTCGATCTCAAAGAAAATGGAAGTAACTGAGATTTTAAATCAGGATATCAGTATTCATGTGTCATCTTATAAAGTAGGCAAAATAAGTTTTACATAGGTGTACATGCGAGAAAACGAAACTTCATTTTCTGGAGTACAAATCATCCCTCTGCAGCAGGAAAGGGTCACCAATTCCTTTTCTTGTGGAGGGAAACAATACAAACAAAACACTGATCTCAAACCCAATAACAAGAGAAACAATGTTGATAACCTTTCTAGGCATCGCTGGATAGTAGCATCCTACATCAGTATGCAAACCAGCGAAAGCAAGAAATGCAATGAAAGAAAGTGATGCATGGAAAAGATCAGACCATCTCAGCCGATAATCTGAAGGCACATTGGTCTCTTCCTGCCTCCATTGAAAGTCCATATCCCTTCGAATGTTGCCACCCCATAAAGCAACCTACCAGTTGATGTACGGAAGCTATCTGTTAATGTGAAAAAGATGCAAGAGGCGGCCAGAAGAGCCCAGAAAAAACCCATCAGCCAGCGATTGATTGAAGTGCATTTGCCATCATTAGTCAGGAGAGGAGCGAAAATGGTGAATGCAAGGATTGTAGCAGTTGGCAAGAGAATGTTGAGCCTAGTAGTGCCACTGAGTATTGCATTGATCAAATCCAAGTAATGCGATTCATCACGGTCATCATCTTTCAGATTGTAGTAATCACTGTCGTGCTCGCAGCTTTCAATGAAGTCTTGCCAGTTTGAATTATCCATTTTTGCCAGAGTACATTTAGTTGAAGAATTTGCAAAAGAAGAGGAAATTTATTGGCTGGTAAAGATGTGAACTACA
This sequence comes from Garcia nutans, assembly GCA_947685225.1. Lineage (NCBI taxonomy): Eukaryota > Viridiplantae > Streptophyta > Magnoliopsida > Malpighiales > Euphorbiaceae > Garcia > Garcia nutans. The sequence goes on along the minus strand of CANTUV010000019.1, from coordinate 39,643,620 downwards.
GATTCTTTGGGGAAAGAGGCAAGCTATTCTCTACCTTTTTCCTATATAAATCTTGGCATCTTTTGTTCTTTGTTGAAGATCTCTTTCTGTACCACTTGGTGATTTTGGCTTTTCTTTCCCCCTCAAAATTCTTAAGGAATTTTATGCCTTGCAGAGCTTTTTCCTTCTGTGAACTTCAAGTTTCTGAGAACTTCCGAGAAAAAAGAGAACTTCAGCGGGAGAAGAACTAGAGGAGCAAAACACAGACGACATGACTGGGTTCTGCCAAGACAACCAATCTTTAGAAACATGTCATTTGTCTTCAATTAACCGACAATTTATTAGGCAGACTATAAGCCATTTATCATCAATTGATGATCAGCAGACCACAAAACTTAATAAACTACCGTACCCCATTCAGTGAATGTCTCCAACATCTTTTCTTGTTGCAAAAATGAGTTTAGAATACGTGAAACAAGAACACAACATGAAATGTGTATGAATAATAGCTGCATCTTTTCATTGATTCGAAATAGCCAGTTTGCGGCCCTCTACACTTTTTCAATGGACTTTACAAAAGTCACAAGCATTTCAGATTGGTCAAAGGTACACCTGTACATACAAAACTATCCCCATAAATTTGCTAAAAATTGCTAAATAATTGGGGGGGGGGGGGGGGGGGGGGGGGGGGGGGGGGGGTTGGGTTGTGGCTGACTATATAACCTTTAAGCAGGTCTATTTACAATAAAATCATGAAAAACATAGTATAACTAGTGAGAAAACCCATTTAACCCTCCTTGCTTTTGGGAATTTGATTGAGAAAAGCCATTATCTCTGATACCACAAAGATCACAAGGGTCGGAGGATCTCCGCAAGCACCAATTGTCTGGGACGCTCAAGAAATGTGTAGACAAAAACTTTCTGAACCTTTTCTTGTACTCTCTTGGAGAGATGACTGTTGGCAAGACATTCCTAGGAACAAGGGAAGACTTAACCCATGTTTCCAGTTGTTTGTCCCAGGTATATTGCCTAAGATAATCAATGATCCCACATACAAGTTCTCGCTGCTGGGTATCTACCCCAACAAGTAAAGAATAATCCATTACATTGATTGACTGCAAAGAAAAAAAAATCTATCAGCTGAAACACTGAACAATATCAATTTTCTGATTATCAAGACAACAAATTCCAAATTGTAAACAAAAACCTACAGGGGATAAAGGAAATTAATTAAAGGCGTGCATAAATTAAAAGAAAGAGACAAAAAGTTGAAAAAAATTGATATGCTCTTTATTTAGTGAAATTTTGATTAATAAACTTAGGATTGACAAGTAGATTTGTTTATATAGTTCCAACCCCTTTGAAAAAGAATTAGGAGACACTCACATTAAGGAAAGTTGTGTCATTCCAAACAGCACGTTCCAGGAGACGCTTTGCTTTACTGTTAACATATAGTGGAGAGGAGTTCATGTCATTGACAAAGTTTTGATCTAATAGAACATCGCCCGAGCCATCAGTAACTGAATTGTATCGAGCGTGTAGAGCACCCTTAAGATCATACTGACGAACAATGTTTCGGCCAAAGGAAAGATTCTCCATAACCATCAGATCATGCCTCGTTTCTTTCCCACTTCTTGCATGTCTAACAGTTACCTGCAAAATTATATTAAAACATTTAGAGCCAGGAAAAACGAAGTAACAAGACTACTAGAGTCTTTTAAATCAATGCAACAGACCTGATAAATCCCAAGAACTTTAGCTAGACAAGTTTGGTTCCCCAATTCGAATGACTCATTCATGTACTTGAAATAATGAGGAGCAAACTTAACAAATGATTCAAATTCAGTCTTCTTGATTTCCTTTATAATGAATCTGTCATCCAGTGTTTTAGCAAAAAAGGATTTGCTCTTTCCACCTTTAGCATCCCAGTTCTTACAACGACTGAGAGAAGCAATATAATCTTCCTCGGATGGACAGCACCAACTCCGAAGATCACGGAACTGCTTTGCATATAAACAAATTACTGAATATTTACCCTTTCCAAGTGATTTTGTAACCCCAAGAGAGACTTCAGGGCTAACATTCTCAGGAGGAACCAGAGATTCCAACAGATTGAACCCATCAAAACTGGAAAAACGTGACTCTTCTGGAGAAACACTTAAAGTAGACTGGAATGAATCTAAATCAGAAGAACCATTTGAAGACCAATGTGAAGAAATTCTGGTGGGAATTCGTGTCAGGATGTGTGAACTCTCAGTCGATTTAGCGAATGTTCCACTTTCTTTCCGACCATCCTCATTAAAAACCTCCATTGACACATGTATATCTTTCAAAACTGCCAGGGCACAGCCAATTATACTAGAGAGTTCACCATCATAGTCTCTCACAATATAATTATCGGTTCCAAGAGGGATGTGGAGCCTTGGTCCTTCCTCATTGATTAGTTGATAAGCTGCAGATATGTGTTCTTGTATATACCTATTACCAAACTCAAATTTTGGCATGAAACCTCTCTCAAGATCCTCCATATATAGCTTACAGATTTCTGAAAATGGCATCCAGAACCATCCCTCCGAGTTTTCTAAACTGGATACTAGTGAATGCAGAGATGCACCCTTTCTAGATGCATCTGAATCAACAACAGAATCACTTTTGCCAATATCTGAGGCAATAGGAACCGTCCTTTCAACTTCAAAATCACCAGACAGAGCAATATCATCTGCTTGGAAATTTTTATCACTAGAATGATGAGGGGAAGACCGATCATGTGTCACAAGTAACTTGGGGCTGGGTGATCTATTCTGGCTCAAACCATTCATGTTTGATCTCTCTACATCTTCAGCAAAAGCAGATGAGTTATCCAGATGATTTTGCAGTCTAGATTCTGGTATAGAACCATCAAATGGAATTTCTTTTCTTGAGAATTCATTTGCTTCAACAGAATTACTCGACATATCTTTCAAATTGCCACTATTGTTTCCCAAAACAATTTCAGTTCCCTCAATTCTTCCATCACTGGGGACATTCGTCTTTAATTTCAATTGGTTGTTCACAGGTTTCTCAATAGCACCAGTGTGAACTAAAGAAGGATTGGACAACAGCAACGAACTTACCCGCAGCTCCCAAATGTATGATCCAAGAAGAAGTTCCCATAATAGTCGATTCAAGCTAAGAAACTTGTAAGCCTTGTCTGTATATCCATTCTTAGCAACAACATTGTTAATGCGTGCCTGATTTTTTCCCAACACGACACACACAAAAAAAAAAATTTTCTTAACAATGAATTTAAAAAAGAAAAACAGAAATCAAATACAATATGAAACTGACCAAATCAGAGAAAATTGTCACATTATTTAGGAGTGGAATAAAAGGAGTTGCTCAATGAGGCAAAAGAAAATCAGATGCTAGCAAGCAAAGCAAATTCAGGTATCCCTCTTCAAAAGACTTCCTAGTTTATGGTCTGTGGGTGCTGTGCTTCTTTTCAAGGCATTCAACAAATTTTGCAAAATAATTCCAATATGCAAACAAAGAAAAGACAACTAAAGGTCTCTATCTTTGTCTCGATTTACATTTACGGGATAGGTAAATGAAACAAACATGTATAGAAAGATATCTAACCTCAAACTCAGACCATTCCTGCTCCAACACGCCTTCAATATCAGAGAACTCTTTTAATGACCCACGAAGGCTCAAAACAGAGCCTTCAAATTGAGTTTTTAACTTCGTCAAAGTTTCTGCAATCCCAGTGAAGAGTGATCTTCCTTTTGAATACACCTTAAAAAAATCAAAGAAATTATCAATCTCAAATCAACATAATTTAAAAAATTCACCAGAGAAGGAAATTACTCTCCATTGGGGAAAAAGGAATATATTTTCCCACATTGGCTAAAGAAGCTATTAATCATCATCAGAAATTAAGGAAGCATGCATTATCAGATTAGACACATACATTGTCAAATTCTAGCTTAAGCCCGTCATATTTAATTGAATGGCAGAACTCCAGTATCTGAGGTGGCAGAGACACGGTGTAAGTTGTAACTGGAGAGTACTTGAACATTGCTGCCATTGGACCTAATCTGCAAAATGAATTAGGGCCATGAATAAAGAGAGAAAAAATAGAAGGCACATCTTCAAAGATTCGATATAAAATGGTTCTACAGAGAACACAAAGGCAGGCTGACGCTTAATCAATCCAATCTACTTTTGTATGCTAGTTCCAAAAAGCACGGGAAAGGGGACAAAAATAGGTGCCCCAAAATTCTCCTGGAAGAACCTATTATCCCAGTGTATGCGAGGGCAATGCACCAAGAATAGTGGCAAATACCACCTTCATTAATATATATTATTTTTCCTATTTTATATTTATCTTAAAATTTTGGTCTAATTGAGTAACAGAACTGTAGCACTTAATATTGTACTTGCATCTTTTTTAACTCTTCATTTTGTGAATTGAGAGAAATTCTCAAGAGAATGTAAATTCTAAATTAAATTAAAATGTGCGTGCCAGTGCATGTGTATATCTATATTTTGAAATAAAGTATATCAAAATAAGATACATTTCAATAACACAGGAAGGACCATATGGCCCATTAGAAAGGTGCCTGCCTACCTGTAGAACTTAATCAAACAATTTATAATAAAAAATTGGGAGGAAAAGAAAAGGAACAGTGGATTAAATCAAAGTCACAACAATGGGTCTACAAAACTAGACATGACAACAAAAGCTAGAACTTAATATAGATTAATAAAAAAGAAGAGGATAGAGAAAAGGGAAATTGGAAGGCAGAGAAAAAGAACTTTCTTATTGCATCATAAGTCCACTGCTAGCAGGAATATTTTGAAATAAAAGTAGAAGTTGCAGATACTTACACAAAACAAGTCATTTGTTTTTTATTTATGTATGTTAAAAGTATTTATAAAAAAGCCTCATCCCATTTATGTTACTTGGGACAGGACTCAGGTGCTGTTTTCAAAATAAAATTGACTCACATTTGCAATTCACCCTCTAGATTCATATCACTAGCTGCAGAACTGAATGAATCAATTCATATATTTAATTCTATTTCCAAGTTTTTTCTTGATGATATTACTCCCTTTGCGAGTTGAAACTTTTTTTTTTAAATTTGGCCATTTATATTCTTTTTTTGACCTAAACTAGCATACGTTTTGATTCTAAAATTTCATGTTGTTGTCGATTCAAGTACTTTCAAGTTTCAATAGCTAAAATTGATTTTAGAGCAAAAGAATGCACGTATGCCTTTGTCCCACCCAGGAGGTCCTATGAGACAGCCCCTAATTGAAGACAATAATAAAAAATAAAAATAAAAATAAAAAAGATCCTTGTAATTCATACCCGAAGAAGAAGAGGAAGTCTCTCTCCAGGGAATGGCCACAGCAAGATAATTTACCAAATGAAGAATAGCGAGAAAAGCTCAGCTCCAAGAATTTTCCAAAAGACAAACAACGTGCAGCTGTGGAAATGAGGACTCTTTTTGTGCCTTTTTTAACTCCATTCTTATGTTCACATTTACCACAGCAACTCCACATCCAAAGTTTTCCGTCTGCTGCTCCAGGCAAAAGCTTCTGAAGCCGTTTAACTTTTATTGTAAGTTGCTTGTTATGATGTGCATAGTAGTAAAAGTGAGCTTCTGGCAATTCTCCACAAGTGGTGCACTGCCTTTTCTGAGACATACAGCAGTTTCAGTGAGAGAAACTTCAAATGATGCAACCTAAATATAGAAAATAACTAAGGAACCAATAGCAATTCTGCCATATCATGTAACTGAAGGTTGCTTCTCTTGCATATATAATATTATTTAAAATGGTCACCAGACAAGACTAAATTTCAACAACTCAGGAAGAAACTATTTGATTCGAAAAGTATGTTGTAGTAAGAACCCAAAAAGTTCTTAAGCAATCTAGAACACAAACTGAGGTGATAATTTCATAAATATATCGTTCCTTGATAAATAGAGATGTGGCCTCACCTGATCGAGTAAATTATCCTGAAGAAACTTTCCAAGAGGTACATCGAAATTCCTGTAGAACATGATATGAGAAAGATGGCTTTGCTGACATATAGTCCCTCTCAAGGAATTCCGGCTTGACATCAAAACCAAAATACTCTGAGAATCCAACATTGCATTGACATCATCCTTGTTCTGAATTTGATCTTCTTTACTGTTAGCATCTTTCACTCTGTCAACTGGCTTAGAGTGAGACATCAAAGACAGAGGTTGTAAATCATTAATTGATTTGTCTTCATCAAAACCATTTGTAGACTCCATATTACAATGGTTGGAAGTTTTCAAAACTGAAACCTCTTCTGTGCTTTGACTAACGTTAGCTTCTCTACTATTGAAGCCAAAGTAATTAGACAAGGGCTGGTATGGAAGAGACGAGGCAAGAGGAAAATTATCCCCTATAACTTTCTTAAGAGATGCTGAAAGAGAGGAAAATCCAGAAAAAATGACAGGATCATATTGCATAAAAGACATGGGATTGCCTTCAAATCCCATGTTTAAATTGTGGGAGCCTTCATCATGGAGTCCACTAGAAATGGAAACATCAACAGTAGACGGCTCAATTTCAGTAATTGATTGCCCAACATAAGGAATGCTAGAATCACCAGTTCCTAAAAAAGACAAGTGATGATCTCTTGGTGACATAACTGCGCCAGGTAAGGGAACAGTTGAGAACATTGCTTTCCAATCAACAAGAAATGCAGTCTCAAGAATTAAAAAATATGCCAGCATAACTGCAATCTGCACCACACATTTGACCCTCTTCAAATCTTCACTGTGACTTCCTTTCAATAAGATCTGCAAGATCACATTGTACAGCCAGTTAAGGATATGTGCATAAAAAATTCACTCATAAAATGATAAACGTTCATCAGATTCATGTAAAATTGAAGTAAAAATCAAAGAGGTACATAAGGCAATAATTACTGACTCAACTTGGTCTCAATCCCAAACTAGTTGAATTTTGCTAATAAATCTTTTTCCTTCATTGTGTTCTATCTTTTTGCTTCATTATATTCTATCTTTTTGCTTCATTGTGAGCTCTTGTGATGGTAAACCATGAGGGTAAATGGCTTAATAGATTTAACAAAGACTATTATTTGGAAAAAAAAAAAAAAAAAAAGAGCAGCTCTGGTCAAGAAAGCAATAATGATAAAAATAGCTTCTATAATTATGCTGCATTCACATGATTGAAAATTCTTGAAAGAGTTTAAATGCCTCCACTCCAGGCTTCAATGCAGAACTAAAGAGGACAACAGAAACTTACTGCACTGACAAGATAACATATTTCTAACAATATTAAGACAATGTATGCATAGTCACATGCTCATGTCAACATTGTAATAGACAATATTCCAATTGACCAAAAAGCTTTCAGCAGCTCTTGCATGCGTGTTCATCTCTGTATGGGCAGGTGCATTTTGTACTGTGTATGCCATGTGTGCACGTGTTCACACATTACCACTTGGCCCAAAATTACAGAAAGAACATGAAAAAAGAAATAAAGGTCTCCAGACTCACTGTGGAACCCAGGTGTGTGGGACAGCCCTCGATAAACATCAATGTCTTACTTGGCTTCTTTCCCCCTTCACCAAACTCATTATGTTCCTCCACAAATTTTTCAATTTTAAATGAGTCACAGTGCTTTAACTTCTGACCCACTAAAGTATCAAGAGATAAAATTGGCGAACCAGTGCAGCGAGCAACTCTTTCTAGGCGATGGAGCTTCATATCATAGACCAATGTGATTCCTTTTGCAAGAATAGACTCCTGAACATCACGGGATACAGATTTTTCTACCAAAACCACATTTGGGTGGCATATGTCTATCACATCCATAAGTGACTTCAGATTATCCTTTTCCTGTTTTTGGCAAATGATCAGAAGCAGCAGCATACCTTCATGACAGAGAAGATATCAGGATTCTGATCAACTTACCAGATCCATTGACTTAAACGATGACAACTCGCTTGAAGATTGACCGAGTGCTCCCCGGATCAGCAACAACCTTGGGTTCTGGTAATTAGTTGACATGTGCTTGTGAGCAGCATGCTTTTTGAAGACTAAGCCCTTGACTACTTGACTGCATAATAAAGAAATCAAAACATAAAAATAAATCACAGATTCAAAAAAATGTATAAAAATAAAAGCATTACCCACTATCTACTGATGGACATGAATGATATTATTGATATTTTTATTACAATTAATCTTGTTTTTTAGTCATGTACAACATAAGAAGCAAATTCCATAGCCTGTCATATATATTTTTTGATAAAACTGTAGGATTGCAAATTTGCTACTTATGGGTAAAAGAATATTGCTGAAACATGGAACTTACTTCCAAAATTAAATGCTGAATTTAAAAACTCTCTCTAAAAAGAAAAAGATGTCCATGCCAACAGATGGAGGGATACACATTTCAATCACACGATTAAGACAAACTATGGGCATATAGTGCGCTAAAAAGAAATGCACAAATTAATAATCTTTTACGTAACAAAAGTCACCTTTCACTACGAGAGCCTGTTGCAATACATTTCACTTTGACATAGCCATTTGGATCCATTCCTTTCCCATCAATTGCATCAGGCTTCAAAAATGAAGCAGCTTCCCAAGATAAAAGACTAACGATGTCTACCCAACTTTCACAATCTTTCCCCATAGAGGTGACACCTGCGGTTTTAAGAAGTTGACTCACGATGGCCTTAAATTTCCCATTTACAACCTCCTCCATTTCTTTTTGCTTTTCTTCTTTGAACCTGTAGCTCCCACTGCCTCCATCCATGCAGCAACTCAAGGAACTTGGCTTGCCCCATTTAGTGCCATCACCACACTCATCGTCATCATTATAAGCCATACTCCCCTCCAAATCATCTTCCGGGTCTTCTGCTTCGGGAGGCTCCCAAACTTTGTCATCAATTACATCATCACCAGAACAAGAAGTATCATTTCCTTCATTTGAGCATTCAAGAGGATTTGAAGACGAATTACCTTTAGTTTCTTGTCCATTAAGAGTTTGCACAATTTCTATGTCTCTCACAATGTCTCCATCACAGCTATTATGGTTTTCCTCCAAATTGTTCTCTGTCACTCTATATAATCTATTTACTCCATTAACAGGAGCTTCCAAGTTTGATTTATGTAGGTGGCCATTCAGACCATGACTGACATCCTCCTGAGATTTGTCTACTGTACCTTCCTCTTGAATCCCCCTAATAAAATGAACATAAAAACTATAATTAGTACCTAAAGAACCCAAGGGAACCAACATCTCATTTCAGTGGTCTACTACATACCGGTCATATGAATTTATATCAACTGAAAGATCACCTGAAAGAGCAAATAATAAAATAAAGCAGAAAAATATAACTATAGAGTACAAGGTATTAATCTAATAAAATCAATAAAAAAACCAATGATAATATGAAGAGGCAGAAATTTACTGCAGCTTGAATTAGATCTATCAGTGCTTGACAATGAAGTTGTTGGACTGATCATTGGCGATGCAGAACTCCAACCATTACTCTTTATATGTTCTTTTGCCTGCTTTTCCTGACAAAATCTACAAGACCAACCATGTCCTTCACCATTTAATTTCAAATGATTTTCATTCTCCATTTGCCTCTTTTCATCCTCAGATTTTGGAGGTTCGGCACCACAATAGCGACACACGCTACACATCCAAGCCAAAACAAAGTAAAGCAACTAGCTTATTCCAAATGATGTAGAAAACTGATCGCCTGTTTGGTTCAAGCAAAGAGATCAATTTATTAATAAGCGTGTCATTCAATGTTTCTCACACATAAGATACTTTCGAGGCATATAATCAGAAGCAAATTTAGAAACAAACAGGTGAAAGGCATCTCCTCATCCTTATTTCTATCATATTAAGAAGCATTTCTAAAACTTTTTTTCATTTCATCACCATGCTTTTCATGTTTAAGAACTTGCATTGAAGGATTCAAGAATTCATCATGTCATGTATTACCAACACTCAGAATAATAAGAAAGAAAATCACAGGAAGAAGAAATTGATAAGTCAAAAATTAATCAATTTATGGATCCCAAAGTAAACGAGCAACACACAATGACTTCTTTATAAAATAAAATAAAATTTAACTTAAAAGAGTCGTAAGACACCCATCCCATGGCAATTACTTACTCCATCAAATTTCAATTTTATAAGAAAAAATTTCACAAATGACACAATGGAAGAAGAAGCAATCGTAGGATAAACCCAGATTCAACAACAAACAAATAGCATTATCCTCGAAATTCATTATTAGTAATAATCAAGAACAGTAACTTAGATAGGTCCAGTCTACGGTCTAAGGTGCTTAAATGGTTAGATTCTCCCAGCCAACCCCTACACCTGAAAACATAAAAATAAGTGGCACGAAGAATCATCATCGATCAAGATCAAATAGAACAGAAAGCACAGGAGAAAGAGAGAGGTTCATAGAAACACTGTACAAGCCCAGAATCTTCCGTACCCATTTCAATAGGCAAGGTAGAAAAATCAAGATCGGTACTCTCTTGATAAGATAATAACCAAATCAAATTAAACAAATCCCAAAAAAAAAAAAAATCAACAGTGACAGGAAAAAAATAAAATCTTTGAATCTATCAACTAGCCAGGACAAACCCAAAAATTAGTCAAAAGAAAATCCAATAACTTTTAAACCCAAAGAAGCAGTAAGGAAAAACAATTCCATTAACCAATCCACCAAATTTCAATACAGATAGCCACGACTGATCTACTAGTAGGATAAAGCTCACCAAATCAATCTTGCAACTCCAAATGGCAACTAAATAAAATTGTTGACAACTGTTATTAGCCGATATTTTGATACACAAGTAACCATTTATTTTTCAAGGCTAAACAAGTCAAAAAAACTCAAAATAAAGAATAGACCCATCACAATTAACCAATCAAAAATTAATTAAGGAAAGTAAAGGATATACTTACTGTTAAAGCAATCCAAAGAAACAACAAAGATATGGTTTTTCTGTTATCAATCTTTCACAAGAAACATAAACTAGCATTGCAAATACTACAATTGAATTCTTTCTTTCAAATTTTTGCAGCAAAATTAAAAAAAAAAATAAAAAATAAAATTCTGTGCCTAGGAAAGTAAAGAATTTATTTTGAATTCTGAAAAAGAAAAACAGTCACTCGAGGGAAGAATGGAGAAGGAGAGAGAAGGAACAAGGCGAGAAATTGGGAATAAAGCGTTTATAAGTAGGGTCCACTGTGTGGTCCCCACACTTTTTTTTTATTTTTCTTTATTTTTTTTCAAACAATTGTTGTATTTGAAGGTGTAGATTTATATGTTCTGTTTGTTCCTATTTATTTATTTTTGATATTTATTATTATGATTTATGAATCAATGGTTTTTTTAATGATCCATTAATTATTTAATTAGGTGTTAATTTAATCATAGGTTTGAATACATATATTATATTTATATATATATATGCATGCATGCACCAATTACATCTTTTCTTTTCCCAAATTTAGGAATAATTAAAGGCATTAATTTATGGATACACGCATAAGTAAGGTGCTTTAAAAAAAATAAGTATTATTTTATCAAAAAAATAAAAAAAAATTATATGTTAATGTATTACATTTTTAAATTTAAATAATTAACTTTTGAAATTTTGTACACTATATAATAAATACTTTCAACTTTTAAAATATAAATAAGTAAAATAGGATATTGTATAAATATATATATAATTTGTTATAGATAAGTACACCTTTAAATTATTAATATTTAATGATGTGAAATATTTAATTATTATATAATTTAATTTAGATATGAATTAAGAAAATACATTTAAAGAACTTTCTACAGTAATAATAATAACAATAATATAGCTCTAGATTAATTGAATTTGAGCTTGCTGACCTTTTTTTAATAATAAATTTAAAAATTCACAAGTGGTAGTGAAAGTATGTCATGGTTTTACTTTTAGAAGTTTGGGTTAATTTACTATTATAGGTCAACATTATAGGTAGGAAGTTGTACAATATGGTTCAGATATAATAGGGTAAATAAATTAAACTGTATAATTTTGGTATAAATTAATTAAGATAAATGGGATAATTTAAATTTATTGTTTCATTATCTTTTGTTTGGATGATATAGAAGAGAGGAAAGAAAATTAAAAGGGAAAAAATAAGGAAGGGGAGAAATTTTTTAAAATATTATTTTTGTTTCTCTTCCCCTACACTTATTTTTCTTTGGTATTCTTGTTTTTTTTAAGTGTTATTTTCCTCTCTCTTTTTATTTTATTCTCTTTACCAAAAAAGGAAAAATAGCAATTATACTTTTTTATGTAAAAATAAAACAACTATACTTTTTTATTTTATTGTTTTATTTCTTTCGTCCAAACACAGAAAGTAGTATAATATGATAGTAATTATTTTTTTTAGTTTAAATTCAAATGAAATTTAAACTTCTAATTTTATAATTTTCTCGTTAACTATAAATTTACTGAAAAATTCATTAAAAATAAAATCATTTATATTTATTTATACTTTATAAATTTTTAGTAAAATTATTATTATTATTGCTATATGAATAGATATATCACAATTTAAAGTCAAAATTAGACATTAAATTTGATAATTTTTAATGAAAATTCTGAACCATTAATTACTTTATTTTTATTTTTTTATGCATTTATTATTATTATTATTATGTGTTCTATAGCCGTTAATTTTGAATTTGAAATGCCATTCAAAAAATTGTTAAGTGAGCAACCATGATCGATAGAGAAAATTGAGGAAAATTATCTAACTGTTAAAGAAAATTCAGTTATAATTTTTCGATGCGCGCTTTTTTTTTTTTTTTTTTTGGTTTACGACTAATAATATTCTAGTAAGTGGATATTTGAGAACTAACCAAAGTGAAACGCATGACGTGTACAAAACAATTAAAAATATAAATTTTGACAATAAAATATTGGGCGGCATTCATATACATGGAACCAAAGGTCAAATGATACTGTCTTACCTTTACAAATTTGATTTTATTAGTAATTTAGTTTTATATGAAATTAAATCCTATCATAGATTTTTATATATATATATTTTACTTTCTTATTAATTCAAGTTTTGTTTTTTAAATATTTTTAATGTGCTCAAAAATTTATAAATTTCTTAGAGACAAAGAAATCATTTGTAAATCATAAATTAACAAAAATAAATAAATAATAACTCATTTTTTAACTTGCTCAAAAATAACTCATTTTTTTAAGGACTATCAAGATTTGGCTTAATGATAGACATATATTATTCTTATTTAGATTTTAAATTTAAATTTTTGAATATTTCTTTCTCTATGTATAATTAATAAAAATATTATTTTTTAAGACATGATAAAAAATAAATAATTTTTATTAATTTATGAGCTACTCTATTTGCATATCACCTAATAAATTGAAACTCAAAGCTATAAATAGAAAATATAAACAATATTTTAAGGTGAATAATAGTGATCATTCACCTTAAATATATTTGAGAGCAAATGTATGATTTTAGTTCAAAACTGGTAAAAATAATCTACTGCAACTTAGATCACTATAGCACTACCATTAACAATAAGCCGCTTGTCAAATTAATTTCTAAAACATTTTTAATGCCACGTGTAAATATCTGAGAGGACAAAGGCGGTTGAATGATTATAGTGATTGAGCCACCTGTCAAAATCGATCACTGACATTTTCTAATGCCACGTGTAAAGATCTGAATCGGTAAAGGCTTGTATGATTGATTGTATAAGTTGTTTATTTTTTTTTATTTTTTTTTTTGAAATAGTATAAGTTGTTTATTCATTTGGCAAGACATGCAGCAATTGGAGACACTATCTCACCTGTTATTCACGTGGCAAATAGGGTGTATGTGTCATTTAAAAACAGTTAATTACTAAAGTACCCTCATTCCGTGGAGTAGGCAACATTTTCGTAGAATGATTTGGCAAATGATGATTGGTTAATAGGTCCGAATATTAAACGTAAAGCAATAATGGACTCCCCAATAGTAATTTTCACTTAAATTCCAAACTGTCAAAAAATAAAAAAATATATATATAAATATTTATATTTTTTTATTTTGAATTATCAGTTTATTTTTATTTTTTTGCGTGTGTTCAATTTTAAGATGGCATTTCTAATTTTATTAGCGGTTTGTCATATCAAAGGCCCATAACATATCTCAAAGACTAAAACGTTGACTAAGTTCCAAGAAAATAGAAGTTCTTTCAGTTTTCCTCTTTCACTCTATCTTTCTTCGCTTCGTTTATTATGAATTCTTTATTTTTATTTTTTTCAATGATATATTTGGACTTTCCTTCAATTCTAAGAGATTGATATCATTCCCATCTGAAAAAAAAAATTTAATTTTGAGATTAAATTGCAGGAAAAATATTTAATTTGTCTGTAAATTTCATGTTTTTTTTATAAATGATTTATCAATTAAAAAATAAATATTTTGGATAATATATAAATTTTGTTCTAGATCGTGCTACCTTGAAAAAAAAAAGGGTAAATGTACATGATTTGATTTATAGTATTTTATTTTTAATTTAAAACCAAAATTGGTTATTATTTATCTATCTACTCGTAATTTTTATCAATCAATCATTCATTAGCTATATCAAGAAAATCAATTTAATATGAATAACAGATTTTTTATATTATATTGTTTTCAAAAAAAAAAACCTAAAGCTCTAGTAATAATTAAATCTCATGAAAAATATTTTTATATTTGGGAGTTCTTAGTTGTCATTCTCTGGTGTTTCATCAATGTAAATTTCAGCATATTTAGTCTTTATATTAATTTTGATTTTGAAATAATACTTAAATTTATTATTTAACTTCTTAAATATAAGTTAGTTATTATGATAAATTCATATTTTAAGAGATATTTTTAATACCGGGCAATGACAATAAAAGAATACATAATTTATCGGTTTGTAATTCATTTTTACAGCTAAAAACTAATGAAAAGACTAAAATACCCCTTCATTTAGACCATTGTATATTATACATTAATTACCGGAGGGCCGCATAAATGGAAAATGAAATAAAGTTTGTAGATTTTTTAGTTTTATTTATTATTTTATATTTTTAAAATTCTAATTTTATATTTTCAAAAAAACTATATCATAATTATTAAAATTTAAATTATTTAAAATTAAAAATTAAAAAATATAAAAAATAATTATAATATTTAAGAAAAAAATATAATAAAAAAAATAAAAAATTGAGTTATATAAAATATTTTTTTCAAAATTAAAATTTTTAAAATCATATTTTATCTATGTATTATGATTCTATATTTAGCAAGAAAAATAAATTTTATTTAATAAAAAAAATTAAAATTTAATAATATTACCCAACACATTTTATTTAAAAAAAAAAGTTAAAACAAAAAAAAATCCCGATCACAACCTAAATTTCTTATTTTCTTATCTTTTTAATTTTTTTTATCATTAATAGAATCAAAATTTGTAAAAAATAATTAATTAATTAAATCAAATTTGCCAATTTTTCTATTTGATACTCTTGCAGTCTTTGCTAATGAGTATGGCCAGCTGTATTATAAAATTCAAAATTCCCTCCATTGATACAAAAAAGGACAAGAATTTCTTATTCAAATTCCATATGGCATTGTCACAAAATTTGCATAAAGGATTTAAATTCATTTTTGATTTTCGAATTTGTGAAAATTATGGCCCACTTCATTTTTAATCAGTTGTAAGCGCTAGTCATGTCGATTAAGCTTAGGACAATTCCTGAATTAATTGCTTCCATTACAAATTCTATTAATTCTTTTCTTGTTAATCATTAAGATATAAAATACTGAGTAATATTTTCCAATTTTGCAAACCCAACTTTATTTCTAATAATATAATTTGAAAATTATACTCACCGTATAAAATAATTTAAATTATAAAGGTGAATTAAGTAATTAATATTAATATATAACCTAAATTATATCAAATTATTATCATACTTAATCAACATCATATCACTTATAAATAGAATGCTACATTAGTCAATAATTGATATCATGAGACATTAAAATGTCCGAATAATATATTTCCATCAATAATCCAAGGGCATTAGTAAACAATGTAATAAGAATGAAGAGAAACATATATAACGTGTTTGAGTTTTTTTTTTTTTCCTTTTTGTTAATAAAACTACTACCTTCAACTCATATTAATGAAATTATTAAATTTTATAACTATTATATAAATTTATTTTAAATAGATTAAAATATTTTATATTAACTCATTAATATTAAAATTATTATAATCTCACTCCACTAATTAACTTATTATTAATAAAAGCATCGATAAAAAATAATTAATTAATTTTTTAATAATATATAATGATAATTTTAATGTGATAATTTATTTTATATAAAAGTGATAATTTTAGTAAAATAAAGAGAATATATATATATATAGGCCATGCTTGATTGATGGTTTGAGTTTAAAAATCAATTAATTTTAAGATTTCTTCAAAAAAAATAAAATAAATAAAACTCTTTTCGATAATATTGAAGAAAATATTTCTCAAAACATTCACATTCATTTAAAAAAATATCATTTTTTTTAACTTTTAATTTAAAAATATTTTATTTTAGTTACATACATTTAATATATAAAAAATATATCATATTTTTAAAAATTTATATCTAGTATATATTAATATATCAAATATATTCAAAATTGTATGAGGTGTTTAAAAAAAGTAAAAAAGGTGAATATAATGTGATTTTTTCATTAATTTTTGTTCAAGAAAGAGATAAAAGGACAACACATTCATACAGGACAAAAATTTATCTTTTCTTTTACCAGAGAAGAAATAGTGAACTCGATTCTGAACCTGTCAGATGTATTACTCGTGTGATATTTTTGATAAATTTTTTATCTTTAATTGAAGGAAAAAAATAAAAATTGACCAATAATGTAACAATTCCAGTTAAGAGTAAGAAAAAAGAAAGACAAGGGATGCAGGGTTTTAAATGGCCTGAAAATTTCAGGACAAGTAAATTTGGCAGGCTGCGGCTGCCCTTGCACCCTGGGAATGGAATAGGCAT
Organism: Garcia nutans; assembly: GCA_947685225.1. NCBI lineage: Eukaryota > Viridiplantae > Streptophyta > Magnoliopsida > Malpighiales > Euphorbiaceae > Garcia > Garcia nutans. The sequence continues at coordinate 39,626,493 of CANTUV010000019.1, read as the reverse complement.
TTTGTTGTTGCAGTGGGTGGAAGCACAACCCTCTTATAGGCCATTTTGAATTTTTGGTACGCTATGGTACGAGGCAACATTAATTGGACTGTTAAAGACAAAGCCAGTCCATTTATAAAAGAAAAATTCTAACATGAATGGAGTCTGATTGTATATATATCATAGTAATAATGTGATATTAGAAAAAATAATTGGTATACATCCGGTTCGTAATAGTTATTTTAAAACATAGATAATATGCAACTGTATCTTAATTAATAGTCAACCTTATGTTTAATACTATATGAATTAATTACGAAATAAACTTATTTTTTAAAATGTTTTGATGGAAAAAAATATTAAAAAGCACATATCATCAATAAAAGATTACACAAACCTCAGTTCTAATCAATAAAAGTCACCTAATTCTACTATGTACAAACTTTTCCCTTTATAATTTTCAATTAATCCATTTTTGTGCCATAATAGGACTTAATTGTCTTACATTAATCAATAAAATCCATCATCCACTGGTCTAATTTTTTAATAATACCCACCTCCATAAATAATTAATAGAAATTACGATTAATTAACATTGTATTAAGCTGAAGGAACATGGTAATATTTCCCTTTACACATGCACTTATAAACAATAGGGCAAGACTCTCCAATTGAGCACTTGAAGCTCACCATCACCCTCTTGCAGGGAAAACAAGGTCCACATGCATGGGAACAGTCCGGCAAGCTCGAACCTGTCGGAAAAAGCTCCATTCCTGATTCTTCTTCTGTTCCTTCTTCCTTTCAGATTACACATAATTAACCATAATTTTTATTAAATTACAATACACTAATCAGCATCTTATCACAATTTTTTATGAGAAAAAGAGCAATAATTATGAGTCTGCCATCTAGATAAATATGTATTTATTATTATTAGAACGTATCCGCATCTACTGTTATAATTTAATTAATAAATTAAATAATCAGGCATCACATTAATTAATATAGTTATATTGCTAGATGGGAAAATAGACAAACCTTGGGAGACACCTGACTTTCGGCAACATTTGATTTTATTTCTTTATGAAAACTGACTGAAAGATTTAAAGAAAACAGAGAAACTTAATTAAATACAGAGAAACTTTATATATATATATATATATATAACATTTTTAAATGTTTTTAAATTTACATGCGACCAAAAATTATTCTAAAAAAACTGATAAAAAAAATTGACCATTTTATATTTGTTTCATGAACTTTTGAATTGACCATTTAATGAAGTAGTTTTTTAATTTCTGTAATTATATTATGAATCCAATTTCAAGTAAATCAATTTCACATGCACAAGATGCAACGCTCTAAATAACTAATAAAGGACAAAAGAAAAATTAAAATGTCATTTTTTCTGCTTATCAATTTAACAAGTTTAAATAAATATGGGCTCAACTTGCACCAATGAGAGGAATTATAAAATACAAACGTGTTTCATAAATTGTTAAAATTAATTTTTTTTTTTTACTCAGTGATTTTGAAGTCGTTTTCAGAAGTGTAAAATTTTAAATATAATTCGAACCACGACTGTAAATCAAATTTATCCAAAAAAAAAAAATCCAAGTAATGTAATGTGAAATAATTGAATTCTTACAAGAAGAAATTAAGGTTTGAAGTAAATTATGTTTGACTTACAATGATGAGGAGGGAGGCCTTTACCAACAATAAGTGGCAAGAAAATAAGCAGAAGAAGGAAAGATTTGTGGGCTCCAAATAAGGAGTTCATGTTATAGCAAATTAGAAACTACACAAAAAATTTTAGAATCTTGAAGAGAAATACCATTTAAAAAAGGAAAACTAATAAAGAAAGAAAGAAATGAAGAAAAGCAAAGTGTTATGATGGATGGACTTAGGCAACATAACATTATTATATATTATGAGGTGGGTAGTTTTAAATGTTAAAGAAGGTACACCTGATACTCTTCACATGATCCCCGGCTTTCCTTTCATGACTTTTCACAAGTTTTGTTGAGTCCTTCCTTCTTTCCTTCTATTTTATTTTTATTTTTTTAAAGAAATAAATAAATAATTTAACTATATATATATATTTTATCAAGAATAATTTGACTATATATAATAAACTCTACAAACATGGTTCAAAAATCAATATTAGAATGTTACAGCCATACATTGATGTTAACTATATATATAATTTCTCTCCACTTTCTCTTGTTTTCTCAGTTAACAAACATTACTGTTATCTCTAAATTTGACACGATATTTCAATTCAACATTTTAAGATAATAAATTTATATATTTCTTACTAATTCTATCTCTAACTGATATGTGAAAACTTATGAGATGTAAGAAAAGCTCTTATAAAAATAAATAAGGAGGGAGTTCACGGGCAAGAAAGACATGCAAGTAATTGAAGAAGGGACTGCCACAAACGTGAAGGGTGAGTTTGTGATATAAATGAAGTTAGTCCCATTCCTTAAAGGACACTTGTCCTTTTCATGCTTCACTATTTAGGAAACATATCTTGTTGGCTGCTGACCATGCATCCAATTTAATAACCTATTAATTACTTTATATATCTGTTTATGATTTTATAAATATAGTAATGATTTAATGTCAAAATATCTCCTTCTCCCTTTTAATGAAGTCAGTGCACAGTGATTCTCTTTAAGAGACTTTTGAGTAAGAAAGAATAGTCTTTTATCTATTTCTATGTCAAAATATATTTATTAGTAGGATTAGAAGATTAAGTTGCTTAATTATGAGTTATGAGAGTTGAACATAATAATCTATATATACCCATTCATGCACATCATGTATTGATATTTGGATTAGTTACATGAGCAAGACAGCACAATTGAAATTTAAATTTGATATTTATGCGGAAGCAATATATATTTTTTGCTATTAAATTATATCTTGATGATTGATATTAATTAATATGCGGCTTAGTATTTTAACATGTTTGTGAGTATTACTTAATATTTTATATATGTCCATTGAAAAAATGTTGTTTTTAACTTGATAAACATGACTAGATATACTTTATGATTGCATAGATATTTAATTTTATTTATAAAATCAATATAAAAATTGATAAATCAAAATCTTTTAGCTTATTTAAAAATTTTATTTTAAAGCATAAATTAAACAATATAATTTTACTGCAACTATTAAAGTATAAATCAAAAAATAAATTATAATTGAATATTTTTTTAATGAAATACAATGAGAAATTTTAGAAAATAAAATTGTTCAATAATTTTAGAAAATAAAATTGTTCAATAGTGTTGTCAATTATACTAAAACAAAGCCATTGGGTTGCAGCCCATGTTAACCAGAGTCCATTAAACTCGTTAGTTTCTAATATTAAAACCCAAAACCTCACCATGAAAATGCGACGCCATCGCTTTAAGCTTTGCCTTGCCGGCAATTTTTAACTGCACACCTCTGGGAATTTGCTCTGCAGCAAAGAGAACACACTCAAAGATTTCTTCTTTTTCTCTTTCTAACTCTGCAAAATGAGGTAAGCTCGTTTCTTCTTTCTCATTTCAATACGTAAAATCCAAATAACAGAAGCTGCATCAACATCACCAGATTCTTGATCTTAGTATCTTCAATTTAGTTTTTATTCTGTCCAATCTCCTTTCATTTGTATTCTGTTTTAGATAACATGAGTTTAATTTTCCATAGAAGAAGAAAATTATTAGCCTTGCTCACAAATCCTCTTGCCCAACCACAACAATTTTGCACAAAACTCACTTCAATATTGTCTTCAATCAACGCCCCGTCAAACATTTGTTCCCAAAACCCTCAATCAGATAACCCTTTTAGGGTTTTACAATTTGGTGCTTCATTTTCAACACAGTCTTCAAAGTTCCCTGAATATGAGATGCCTTCGGTCACTTGGGGCGTGGTCCAAGGCAAGAGAGAAAAGCTGGTTAATCGTGTTATAATTTGTGATTACCTTAAGTCCTTGGGGATAATTCCTCATGAATTGGAGAACTTAGAACTCCCATCAACTGTGGAAGTGATGAAAGAGCGTGTTGAGTTCTTGCAGAAGTTGGGATTAACCATTGATGATATTAATGAGTACCCTTTGATGTTAACATGTAGTGTCCGGAAAAATATTATACCTGTGTTGGGTTACTTGGAAAAAATTGGCATTAGTAGGCCTAAACTTGGGGAGTTTATTAAGAGTTATCCACAAGTGTTGCATGCTAGTGTTGTTGTTGAGCTTATGCCAGTTATTAAGTTTCTTCGCGGGCTAGATGTGGAGAAACAAGATATAGGATATGTTCTGCAAAAGTATCCTGAGCTTCTTGGATATAAGCTTGAAGGGACAATGAGTACTTCTGTAGCTTATCTTGTGAGCATTGGCGTTAATCCTAGAGATATTGGGCCAATGGTGACACAGTATCCATACTTTCTTGGTATGAGAGTAGGGACCATGATTAAGCCACTTGTTGATTATTTGGTTTCTTTGGGTTTGCCACAGAAAATAGTGGCTAGGATGCTAGAGAAGCGGGCATATTTACTTGGATATGATCTTGAAGAGACTGTTAAGCCAAATGTGGGTTGTTTAATTAGTTTTGGAATTAGAAAAGAATCACTTCCTTCAGTTATAGCGCAGTATCCACAAATTCTTGGATTGCCCTTGAAAGCTAAGCTATCTTCAAAGCAGTATTTCTGCAGCTTGAAGATCAAGATTGATCCTGAAGGGTTTGCGCAAGTGATAGAAAAGATGCCACAGATTGTTAGCCTTAACCAGAATGTGACTATGAAACCTGTTGAGTTCCTTTTGGGCCGAGGAATCCCATCTGAGGATGTAGCAAAGATGGTTGTAAAATGCCCTCAGTTACTTGCACTGAGAGTTCCACTCATGAAAAACAGCTATTACTTTTTCAAGAGTGAAATGGGGAGGCCAGTGAAAGAGCTTGTGGATTTTCCTGAATATTTTACTTATAGCCTGGAATCCAGAATCAAGCCAAGGTACCAGCGGCCGAAAAGCAAGGGGATCAGGTGTTCATTGAATTGGTTACTAAACTGTAGTGACCAGAGATTTGAGGAGAGATTGCAAGGTGATTATATTGAATCAGAGAGTCTTAGTCCTTCATTCTGTATGGGTGGGAAGTTAGAATTACCAGGGCATGAGGTTGTATCAGACGAGGAGGATGGGAGTGATGATGAAGTCCTTTACAGGCGCACTGTTTCTCTATAATAATTTGTAAGTTCAATGAATCACATTCGTATTATATCAAATTAATTATCCTTTTGAAATTATTTTTGCTGCCTGTTTTATTTGAATTTTTTTTTTCGAGTGTTAATACTGACTCGAATGTTAAAAGAGATTGCTCGGTATCATGCCATTCTAAACCATGTCAAGATATTCCTCTTAAAGACTTAATTAATGAGATCAAGGAAGCATTCAGATGTATTAAAATTATTAGTAGAAGTGGATACATTCACAAGTAACACTATTAAGACATTTCTGAGCATACAGTATAATATAATTCTTGGAGATACATAAATCCATGCATGTGCCAAAATTGCAATTTGGCAATGGCAAATCAAAATCTTCCCTTCAAATCATTTTATTTTCTTTCTTCTCTCTATGACTCAGTCCTCCTGTAAAATGCCAAAAAAAAAGGTGAAAATCTTTAGCAATATTCAGCATGACAATTCAAAAGAGGAAGATGTATTATTAGTTTCTTAATGCTTATTCTAAGTTTGAAGTACTATTTGTACAAATAAATTATGAAAAGTTAGCTCAATAGAATCAGTCTGAATGAAAATGAAAGAAAATTGAGGATTCGTTTCAAGAAACTCTAGTGGCAATTAAACTAATAAATATGAAATCGAAAGGGAAAAAGTAAAAAAAAAAATTCAGAACATAAATGATTAATAAATGTATACCATGCAGGTGTTGATCTGAAGCAAAGCTGAGGGAATGTAAAATGGCAATATATTAAATTATTATTAGCTATAATACATAGGCTACCTCCGTTCAGATTCGAACTCAAAAATTACTAATCAAAATTTTTTTTATGACTTGGACGCATATTTGATACTCTTTATGAGTTTGTTTCTATAACAAATAGTTTTTCACACATTAAATATATATGTACATATATATGATTTTTAATAAAAAATAAAGAAAAAACTCGCTTAATGATGTCTAGTGATGGTTTTTGTTAGTTCTATCATAAATCAACAGACAATATTGAACGAATACTTTGAACTTTATTAAACATCACAGCTGAGAAATTCCTTTCTAAATGCATTTTCAGCCATCAAAGATTAAAATCATCAGTATCTAGTCGTGCAGCGGTTGGCCTGCAAACAAAAATATAAAAACAAATAACTTTATAAGTTTCAGTGGTGAACACAAGTAACAGTCATCGTATATTTGTATAAATGTGCAAAATCAATTTCTTCCCGTTACATAAAATGAGTTCATTTCTTACCATACAGGGAGTTGATTTTTTAATTCACCGAAACTCTGCAATCTCAAACACTCTTGCAGTTCCATCAATAGAAGCCGAAACAAGGAAATCCAGATTAGCAGATGTGGAAAGAGACTGAATGGCAGCAGCATGGTCGCTGAAAGCTCTTATTACAGTCACCAGAAAGACTATCCCATATCCTTACTTTTCCATCCACACATCTGGTAGCTACATATCTAGATGCACCTAGCCATACCAAGCATGTAACGCCATCCTGCCAGAAAGGAATGAAGTTCCAATTGTTAGACAAACAAGGGATATTTTGTTGCCATGGCCACACAATAGCACATGTAACTCAAACTGGTGAGCTCTTAAGGTTCCACTTTATATGTGTGCGCCCAAAGTGCAAATATCATTCTATACGGCTTGTCATCATTCATATTCCTTTTCTCATATCCATACATGATTTGTGCTTGATCATATTCATTTGGCTCATATTTCTTGTAGAAGACCTGATATAGAGCCTCAGTTTGGGAAAGGTAAAAGCTTTGCTCAGATTAATAGAATTTTAGGAGTAAACCTCAGAGATGTATTTGTTCATTGGCATGCCCCAACATGATTACTCTTCTAGCTAAAACTTTTCAAATCCAAAATGGAAATGAACCAACTCTTCATCATTTGAGAATAGAGCAACAGATAAGAGCTCTCTTTTGATGCGTAGAAACTATGAAAATATCAATGTTTCCAGAAAATTCTGAAAGCAAGCATGAATGATATATTTGCATTTTAGCAGGTTCATCTATTAATCCAATAAGAAATTTGAGTTGATTAATTTTATAGACACAAAAAATAAAACAGAATTTTAACAGACCTCATGGTCACATGTGCAGCGAGCTGATGAACGCTGCAGATCCCAGATGATAAGCTTCTCATCCATGCTTCCTGTTGCAACCCAAGGAGAGCTTCAAGACAGAAGATGGAAGAACTGTAACACATGGCTACACAAATCAAAAGTTAACCACATAAAATTGCACGTCTTTGATTCACAATTTTCTTCCCTGCCTTTTTTGAGGGACCAGGAAGGGGACAAGAAGAAGAGAATGGCAAGACAAACTAGTGCACCATCTTATAGGTTTCCCTCTTTGAATTTACATGACCTTCTGCTCCAGTTCAATTTCATGACTAAAAAACAGTTAAAAATTACCTCAATATAGTTGGTACAAAAATCCAGAAACAATTAAGAACTTGAGATAAAATTTTAATTGAACTGAAGGAAATGATAAAATCGGATAGTCCTAACATCAGATTGTACAAGGTTCACTCCCTTTTTATGGCCCAATTTCTGAGAAAGTAATAGTGGTGGAGAACTAGTAAACAACATATGACCCCATCATTGACCCAGAAACTTGAAAAGTCAGCAGCACAGTCCGATGGTAATAAGTTATATAAAAGCTTATATTCACAATTCAAAATGAAAAAATCATTACCACATCTACAATTTCCAATTTGTGAATGCTTATCGATTAACAGTCGTTATATTGATAAACTCAAATGCGATGGTGAGCTTGTCAAGAAAACACCAAAACTTAAGTTTGCATCTGCATAATACAGGTGGACAACTTAATTGGAAGATTTCCCAATGGCACATAATAGTCGTTTCAACTCACTAAGAGTCAGGAACAACCATTTTGGCACACCAGTTTCTGCTGCCTTCATAATTTGTTCTTACCATATACGCATATGCACAGAAAACAGAGAAAGAAAGAGAGATTTGGACTGTACCTTGGTGCAAATCTAACACATTCAATTGAATCTGAGTGAGAAACCAGAGAATTAACCACCTGTTTATAGCAACAGGCAAGTTTATTAAGGATTACTGATAGATTAGCAATTATTACTCCAACAATATGATCAAATCATACAGGCGTGCAACAAGTCGGAACTTTTCCCCACATGATGTCAGTGAGTTATTAGCAGTACATGCCAGCAAATAACATATCCAAACATCACAAATGAACCTCGAACAAAATAGGTACTCATCACATGGTAATGGGATCAACTTAGAATGGCTATTGAAAATCTACAAATAGGCATATGAGAATCATAGTATCCCAAATTTCGCCAGTAGCTACTACTGTATGATCTGTTGGACTGGAGGCAACAGTATAGAGTTCACCTATGCAGAAAATAGAAGCAATGATACTTAATGACTTCCGATTGCCACAAAATGCATAAAGGTATGAAATGAGAAGCATATCACACACCATTTCAACCATTTTCAAAAAAGGATAAAATAAATAAACAAATTTTGTGATTAACTTATATTTGACATTAGAAAAATCCCTCCGCTAATGATGAAAAATATCAAAATTTTTCGGAAAAAAAGAAGTTCTAACTCTAAACTAAAATGTCCAAAAATTCAAAATTCCTCAATCAGTTGCAGATAAAGGATGCAAAAACTTACTTGTATGGCCAGTGAATATGTGAATAGAATCATCAATTCCATCTGAAAAAGCCAAAAACACGAAATTTTTTTTTTTTAAATCTTTGCCGAGAATATTACATTGAAATTGAGCAAATTGCACACTTACCAGCATTTTCACATCGGGAAGATCTACAATGATAAAAAGTGATAGATTTCAGTAGAAAATGGTAAAGAAATGGATGTGAAAGTGAGGTATATCAAGTTATGAACATAAAGCAATAGATGAGGACCTTCTTCGTCAACGGCAACTTCGTGTATAATATCAGACTCGTCAAGAAAAACCTCGCCTTGATCGTCGTCTTCTTCATGGACTGGATTTGGACCATTCATTGTTCTTCTCAATTTTTGTGCGCTCCGTCAACAGAGGTTTAACCAGGGTTTCTGACATATTTATTCATATGCAAGCCTATTTATGTCAATAAATTTCAAGAGGAAATAATAATAATAATAATAATATGCGCTGTATGGGTTTTAAAAATTGGACTAATTATCATGTCAAAAAAAAATGGACTAATTATAATATATTATAGATTTTAAAAACTAGACTAATTATAATATATTATTTTTATTCCATTTAAATTATCATATTCAATACATATATATTTATTAAATAATTAATTAAATTTTTTTAATATTATATAAAATTATTTTAAATAAATTAAAATATTCCCCATCAATTCATGAATATTAAAAATATTTTATTCTCGCTTTATTAATTAATTTATTAATAATAATAGTATAATTAAAAAAAATTAATTATTTTTTTTAATTTTATAAAGTGACAATATAAATAAAATAATTTTTTTATTCAAGTGATAATTTAAATAAGATGAAAATAGTAATTTCTTAAATAATTTTTCTTAATCTAAAAGATAAATTTCTCAATATATAATTTAAATGTAAATTACTTTTAAATTATTTGAGGGAAAATTTTCCATTTTATAAGATATATAAATGAATTCAAATTTTTCGATCTATTAAAAAAATAAAGATATAAGGTTCAAATACACTCTTATAATATAGTGAAAATCTTATTTAAGTACTTAAATTTTTTTTATCTAATCATATTTTTTTTGATAAAAAATAATTTAATTAAAGACTCGCCATAATAGAAGTTAAATTTCTGTTAACTTTTGTTTATATAGTATTAAGAGTCTCTTTTTTACAAATATCTTAATTTCATTGATTTATAAAAAATTAAAAAATAATAAAATAAAATAAAATAATAAAAATTTAAATAAAAATATTTTTTTCTTCTTCTTTGTGATTTACTCACTTCTCCCATTAATGTTTCATAATAAAAATCACCACCGGCTCCACCACCACCATCGATTATAGTAAAAATCAATACAAAACCAACTTGCACAAATACAATAACCATGGCCTTTCACAAGAACATATTTCACCAAAAACTTTGTCTCTCAATCGACACGATTAAGTGTCAAATTTATGGGTCCATTTTTCTTTTTCTCTTTCTTATTCATACATTTATTGTGGTTTAGGTATTTTTTTTTATTTTATACTGCTTTACTCTAATTTCTGCTTATTAGTTTTGATTTGGGTTTTGTTTGGTTTTTCAATTGGATTTGTTGGATTATAGCTTCAAATTGCTTTGACTTTTTGGTTTTTGAGGATTCTTCAGCTACACAGTTGGAAATTGTTGTACTTGATATATGAATTGTATGTTTGGGTATAAAGAGTGTGTTTGTGGATGGTGAGCCTACTAAGTTTGAATATTACCCGTGTCAACAAAATATAGTGGAAAGCGAGAAGAGATGGAGATGGGTTTCTACTCCTAGCTCAACTTTGATATTGCTAGCTATTTAAAGTGTAAGGCAAAAGAGAAAAAGTTAGAGATGGGTATGGATGGAAAGAAATTTATATTTATTCTTTGTGATGAAGATTCAGATTATATGAAAAATAAGTATGGAGATATTTTAGAGTATTTGTTAGAATACTGAGAGAGAAATGAGATATATGGAGTGTTTATAGAATGGTTTTTGCAGAGTTTCATAATGATGATAAGATTAAAAATTTTGATGGGCTTATTATTACTGGATGTTGCAATGATGTTCATGCAAAATGATGTTTAGATCTATAAACTGTTGAATCTCTTGAAGAAATTGTATTCTACAAAAAGGAAAATTCTAGGTTTAATTGAACTAGTTTTGACTAAAAAAATAGTTTAATTGGACAAAAAAAATTTAAGTATTTAAGTGAAATTTTCGTTATATTATAAGGGTGTATTTAAATATTACCCCTTAAAAATATAATAAAATTTGAGCATATAATTAGAATATAGAAAAAAATAAATTTAATTTATCCATAATTATTAAAATTAATTATTATTTTTCAAGACTAATTAATTGTTTTAAATCAGACATTTACTGCTAAAAATATTTATAATTTATTATAAATATATTTATTTATTTTATATAAAGAGGTAAATATTTTTTTTTATTTTCGCATGTATATTTTTTGTATAACTAAGTCTAAACTAAAATTTTTAAATGAAACAATATTTTAATTCTATATATTTATGTTGTAATGATTAATACTTCAATTAGGGGTGGAAACTTGTAAGTTATAATTAATTCTAAAAACAATTTAATTACAAAAATGTTATATTTTGTCAATCAATATTTTTGACTTCCTAAATATTGAACTTTTTTATTTGAAGATATTAACAATATTTTAATATTATTTTAAAATAAAATCTTAAGAAATAAAATATAAGACGTTTTAATCCTTCAAAAAAATATAGGACATTTTAATAAAGATAGTGTTTTTTAACTATTTAAAATCATTCAATTCGATTAAAAATTGCATATAAAATAGTTATCTATTTTGTCAAATCCAAAGGGTTACGAGTTAGTAATTTACCCGCTTAATGAAATCTATATGTAATTTTTGTTAGTTTTTTTTGTTTTTTGAGCATTTATCATATCCAAAATGGTTTCAACTTTTGTTAGTTTTTTTTTTACCAACAGAACATATAAATATATTAAAAGATAATCCCAAAGTATAAAGAAGCCTCTATCATGAGATGGAAAACTACGGAGAAGAAGAATAACAGCACGAACATAAAGAAAAGAAACTCAGTAATAAAAAAAAAAAAAAAACTTATAACGAACAGCAGCTCAGGAGACCTTTCTCAAATAGAACCTCAGGCCAGATAACAAAGTGAGTTGGCCAAATGAGAATCTCCAACACAGACTGAGCAAAATGATTGTTAAGAGCAAAACTGCAGTACTTTAATCCTTGGACTATCAGTGTATTGGCAATGACCCGTAAATAAGAACTAGAGAAATATGCCTTGGAAGAATCAAAGATGAACGTCATAATCCTCCTCTCTAAACATAGGAATCTAAATAGAACCTAAAAAACATAAACACAATATCCTAATGTTAATTTCAACTAAGTAGCTCTGAAAACTCTCCATCTTAGATACAATGAATAGAGAGATGACTCGAAACTTGAATAAACTTATAAAGTGAGATGATAGAGACTAATAAGTTTCTTAATAATCAAACAAGTACGACAGCTACAACCTCAAACAGAGAAAAGAGAGAAAATGAACCCTTTAGAAGTAAGTTTATTTCAATCATTCTAAATTACACATTAATTTAGTGGTAAATATATGAGATCACTTTAGAAATTATTATTATCATATTTAATTATCATTAATATTAAAACCTCTTTCCCAAATTTAAAAAAAAATGTTTATTTATTATTTTGTTAATCCAAAAAGAAAAATCATCTGTTCTACTTCCTTTCCATTTATTCAAAAAATTAAGCGTTCATATCAAAACCAGGAACTTGAAAAAAACCACTAAAATTAATGCAAGTCAGTATTTTTGATAAAAAAAAAAAAGTAATAGTATTTACTGACAAAAAAAAGTATTAGTATTTTTTTTGTCAAAAAAAAAAGAGAGAGAAAAGTATTAGTATTAGTCATAGTGTTATTGCCACAAATACGGCAAGCTATTATGCCCCACGCACTTTCCTCAAATTTCCTTATCTTCTTCATATCGAAGTGGCTATGGTCTATGGTTGTCCACTCACTAGATACCACTCATTCCTCCACCATTCATTCTTACCCCTCCAAATCTCTACCGTCCAATTCTATCAGAACTGCCTTTTCAACCGTACCCATTTTCAAGCCTAAAACTACTATCAAATCACAATCTTCAGCTCTCTTTCTCTCTTTCTTTCCGCCGCCGACACTACCATCACCACCGGCAATGGCAGCTCTCCATAACACTCCAATTTCCCTTCAATCCAAAATTCCTCCGTCTGCGCGACTCTCGAGAACTATTTCCTCTCGAAAACCCCTTAGTCTTTCCTTCTCCGCCACTTTTCCTTCTCTCAATCTCTCTTCCACCACCACTTCCCACCGGTCCCGCGGCGGATCCTTTGGAGCCAAAATGGCAGCTACAGCCGCAGGCAGTTACGCTACCGCCTTAGCAGATGTTGCGAAATCGAATAACACACTGGAGCAAATCTCTGTCGACATGGAAAACATCAGCAAATTCTTCGCTGACCCAGAAGTCATCACTTTCTTCGCCAATCCAACAATCGATGTGGAGAAGAAACGGCAACTGATAGACGAATTAGCAAAATCGACAGAGCTGCAACCGCATACGGCGAATTTCTTGAAAATATTGATAGACGCGAAACGCATCGATTTGGTGAATGAAATAGTGAAAGAGTTTGAATTGGTTTATAACAGACTTACTGATACAGAGCTTGCGATAGTGAGTTCTGTGGTAAAATTGGAGTCGCAGCACTTGACACAGATCGCAAAGCAAGTTCAGAAATTGACTGGAGCTAAGAATGTGAGGATTAAGACAGTAATTGATCCGAACTTGGTGGCTGGATTCACAGTGAGATTTGGAAGTTCAGGCTCTAAGCTTGTTGATTTGAGTGTGAAGAAGCAATTGGAAGAAATTGCTGCCCAGCTTGAATTGGGTGATATTCAACTCGTATGAGATTTTATGTTTATAGTGTTTGATTTTGTAATTATTTTGTGTAATGTGTTTTTTGAATTATCGGATTAAATTTTATGATAGCTTTTTGTTGAAATTGCGAAGCTGAATTCTACGTGAAACTTAATTTAAAAAAAAAAACCAATTATATTGGATAACAATTGGCTTCTATTATTGAAATAAATTAAAATTAGAATATTGTTTGAACTAAGACAGAGAGAAATGTGCAATGTCGCAAACATTTAGGTGAAAGGTGAGGGGGAGCAAGTGATTGTTGTATTACACATTTTTATTGTTCTAATAATATTATTTTATATTTTAAATTAATTTTTTTAATAAATATTAACTGAATACAATAAATAATTAAAATTTTGTAATATTTATATTATTTATTTACTATATCAAACACCAACTTAATTTAGTAGGTGTGTAACTTTCCAATTAAAGAGAGAGAAAGAGAGAGAGAGAGAGTCTCTTCTCTATGTTTTTATTGTAAAGAATGGTGATATGAAGATCTAAGTTGAAAGTAGATATAGAGAGATGAAGTGTGCTCTAAATGACAAAAAGATAATTTGCTGTGAAAATTAGGCTTACATGGTATGATCTCCTTCTGCTCAAGTTCCTTCTTTTCTTAATTTCTAGCTATATATAATATATATATATGGCCATGGGCTTATGATTTGCATAGAAAAAGTTATGGCTTAGGTTGTGTTTATTGCAAATGAAATAAAAAAAAAACTAAAGATGGATACCATAATCCTCTCCAAAAATAGGGGTCTTGAAAGGCCTAAAACAATATAAATATAAAATCATGAAGGTATTATGCACCAAGCAACCATGATGGCTAACTCTATCAAAGATAAAAAGGGATATACCGAAAAGGTTGACAAGCCATAGTTTGTATAAACTTGCACGGATAGATGACAAATATTAGAAAGTTAATATCCAAAGACCAAAATTTTCTTGTAGGCTATGAACAAGATAGAGCCGTGGTGGTCGGCTTTCTGATTTATAAAATCTAGCTTCCCTCTTAGTTTCAAAGAGACCATCAAAATAAAGCTCTAAAGAATTCAATAACTTATTCCTAAAAGCTAAAGTTAAATTTAGAAAAAAAAATAATAACTATTTAAAATTATAATCGGCAAAAGCGTCGGCTTTAATCTCAGATCTAGAATAATAAATCACTAAAAGAAGTTAGAGCAAACTTCGGGAATTCTTTATAAATAATATTAAATAAATATGTGTACATTAATTAATTTAAATGATAAATATATTATAATTTGGGATAAATTTAAGTTTATTTATTAATTTAGAAATGGTGATGAAGTGTTTCATTTCATAATAACTAATAATTTCGTTCAACGAAATATTTCAACGAACGAACTGCAGAGGGAGTACAGGACAGGCTGACCAACGAGGCAGTTTCGCCGATTGGTCCCACGTCATCAAGCAACTCTGAAAAACAAGCTGACAAGTCTCGACTGTAATATCGTTTCCTTAGCAGACGACGCCAAATCCAGTAATAAGCAAATAAATAACAATATATTTAAAAAAAAAAACCCTTCGATCGTAAGGAAACAAATCTAGAAAACTCCGTTCCAATTACGCGTCTTCTAAGTGCAGCAGGTAACCCTATTTTACATATTTATATATATTTTTAGTTAAATTAATATATTCTCTTTCTTCGTCATCTTATCAATTCAATAAAAATTATCTAACATTCTTCTTCCCCCTTCTCTTTGAAAACTTCGATTTTATTTTTATTTTTTAATATATTGATCTTCTGATCTGATCTCCAACAGTCATGTCGATGCTTGATTCCTTCCTCAATAAGGGCTTCAAAGCTGCCAGATGGTAATATTATTGCTTCTTTTCTTTTTTCTTTCTTATGCTTTAATTTTTATGATTTTTTTTATTTTTCAAGGGTTTATTTATGAATTTATGTGATTGGGAGTTTTGGATTCTGTTTGGTTTCTGAGAAAATGTTGGATTGATTTTATTGTTTACATTTTTGTGTTTTTAATCTTTTTATTGAATGTATATTTTTGGGAAATCTATTTCTACAGTAAAACTCTACTCAAGTTGACTATACCACGCATAAAGTTGCTCAGGAATAGGAGAGAGATTCAGATCAAGCAAATGCGTCGTGACATTGCTAAACTTCTTGAGACTGGCCAAGAAGCTACTGCTCGCATTCGGGTATAATTGCCTTTCCATTGAAGTTCTTGATTTTAGTAACTGTCTTGCTGTTTTTCATGGATAAGAGCATTTTTATTTTCAGTTTGTATGATTTTGTTATGAAGGGTAAATTCTTGATTTTTTTTCCTTATTTCAGGTGGAGCATATAATAAGGGAAGAGAACATGATGGCTGCCCAAGAAATCCTAGAATTATATTCTGAGCTTATTTCTGTGCGGCTTCCAATCATCGAAGCACAAAGGTCGTCTTCCACTATCATTGTGTTTTGTTAATAATGCTCTTTCCATATAGAGATAAATAGTTGTCCTAGTTGTAATGCTTTTGAGATTAGTGGCCTTGCAACTGATAGGCGTGGGATTTGATGAGGATCAGTTGTTAAAATTTAGGTAGCATTATAAGTGGGCTACGCGAACAAAAAAGCTGCATATTTATGGGAATCTGCAGGATAAAAAATTAAACAAAATTAGCTTGTTTGGGCATGTTTAGCTGCATGGCTTTTAATAATCAAATTGGGACTTTGGTTTTATCTCAAAAAAAAAAACGAAAACATACTTGATTGATTCCAATACCTTATTCAGAAGGATGCCAAGTTTTGTCACCTACTGAGAGTTTGAAGCATTATTTTATAGAGAAGGTAATTAAAATTTAGGTAGCATTATATGTGGGCTACGTGAAGAAAAGGCATATTTATGGGAATTTGCAGGGTAAAAAATTAAACAAAATTAGCTTGTTTGGGCATGTTTAGCTGCATGACTTTTAATAATCAAATTGGGACTTTGGTTTTATCCCAACAAAAAAAAAAGAAACTTGATTGATTCGAATACCTTATTCAGAAGGATGCTAAGTTTTGTCACCTACTGAGAGTTTGAAGCATTATTTAATAGAGAAGGTAATTGATACATGATTATGAGTTTCAACATAGGTTTAACTGATGAATAGATTTAAAATTTTTATTAGTATGGTATGCAGTTCAGAAAGATGCTAGGTTAGTGTCTATTGGGATAAATTTCTAATTTTTTGATTGCCTAGAATGGAATAACATAGATATGTTCCATACTAGACACACTTCCATTGACATCATTGCTATGAAATATTTATTAAGAATGTTGAGCATTATTTTCTTGAAGTAACAGGCAATCCATTTACATGTACAAGTCGACTCCATATCACTCCAATTTAGTTAGAATATGTTATATGGTTCTTTTTTGCAGTTCAGAATCCTATTTTCGTACACTAAAGCAATAATAATAAATGTATATGTGCTTGAGGAAATAGTACTAGAGGAGCATAAATGTATAATGTCCTTGTATTGTTTTGATGATCATCATATCATGCGAGCAATTTTCTCACTTTATATGCTTTTGAGTTATAGTTCTATCTAATTTTACTTTATCAGCATTTAATACTTACTAAAACCCATATAAAGAATGAATAAACAAAACTCTGTAGCTACTTATAATTCAAAGCTTCACTTTTTCTTGGAAATTGAATGTCTGATATGTCAATTTTACTTCAGGGAATGTCCTTTGGACCTGAAAGAAGCAATATCTAGCATCTGTTTTGCTGCACCTAGATGTGCTGATCTGCCAGAATTGCTGCAAGTTCAAATGCTATTTGCTTCCAAATATGGGAAGGAATTTGTATCTGCTGCAACTGAGCTTATGCCAGAATGTGGTGTCAATCGCCAGGTTGATCAATTGTCAGCTTTTATTTTGGCTTAATTATGATAGAAATTGACATGTTCATGTTTCTTTTCATTTTATAATGTTTTCCTGTAAATTAAAATGGTGCAGTTGATAGAACTCTTATCTGTTCGTGCTCCTTCGCCTGAAGTAAAATTGAAGCTTCTGAAGGAAATTGCTGAAGAGCATGAATTAGATTGGGATCCAGCTGCCTCTGAAATTGAACTTTTAAAACCACATGCAGATTTATTGGTAATAATGTTGTCTTGCTGTACTAATATTTGTTTTCTTTCCCTGCCTGACATGTTTCCTTATTTGTCAGAATGGTCCAATGCAATTTATCAGTGGGTCCACATTACCCCTTCCAAAAGAGAAACACGAGGAAACATTGACCTCCGTTCCTGAGCATGCTCACAATCAAGAGCCCAAATCTGATTCAGACTTTGATGAGCTAGATTTTCCAGAAGTTCCTAAGGTGTCTTTACGGCCAAGTGCAAATGCTGCCTCTGCACCAGAAATGGATCCAATACCACCTACTGCACAGCATTGCATTGATCATGAATCATCAAATCTCTTTGCAACTTACGAAAATCTAGCCCGAACACCTCATTTAGAACAGGAAGATGTGACTGAAGAAAAGCTAGTAACCGACAAGGATGAAATACCCAAGGAAGAAAAACAGTTTGTGCCATTTATATCTCCCCCATCCTTATCTTCCCCACCTATTTCTACAAGACCTAGTGTTTCTCCACTGTCAGCATCTCCTACAAGAACTAGTATTTCTGCAAGACCTAGTGTATCTCCGTCAGCATCTCCTATCTCAAGGACAAAAAGTGAGGTCAATGTAGACCTACAAGATGTTTTAGCTGCTGCTCAATCTGCTGCAGAAGCTGCTGAGCGGGCAGCTGCAGCAGCCCGCTCAGCAGCCACTCTTGCACAGACCCGGATTAGTGAACTCACAAAAAGAACTAGTGAGAAATTCTCTGAGAATGATAATGAGAATCCATTTCATACAGATATTCCTGATCAATCAGCCACTAAAGGGCAGCCGCATTTTGATCATCAACATTCTTTTGAAGATCTGAATGGTGTTTCAAACTATAAAGATTCACATGGGCATCATGAATTACGTGATCTTCCTTCATTTGAAAAACTCAAAGTGGAATATGATTCTCCCAGTCGTCACAATTCTGCTCAAGGGTCTATTCATCATCAGCCACAGAGATTGCCTTCAATGGATGATGAGTCGTACTTAGCATACCCTAATTTGTTTACGAGGCAGAACTCGAATGTTGGACCCAGTGCACAATCTGGGACAGATGGTTACCATTCGACACATGATGTTTGAGTTGTTAGATCTTTGAGCATATCTATTTTCAGGTCCGATGGTCTTGCCGGTGAATTGATTCAGTGTTATGGACCTTACAGTGTGGTGTTGATCCTCGTATTTTATTTGTAAAGTAACGAGGTCAGTAGCCATTATAGAGTGCAAGGACAATACGCTGTAATTGTGTTCAACAAGGCTTTAGATTATGAAATCCTCAAGTGTTTTAGCGGCTGAGAGACCTTCTCAGATGGTTTGCATTGTGATGTGTTGGTGAGGTTTAAGATTTACCGTACAAAAGAATCATTGTGTTGATAATAAACGTTTGCTTCCCTCTGAAAATTATGTTGCGTAGCCACTTGAATGCATTCAAGAGGCACTGGAGTGCAGAATGAGTTTGACGTTACTCTACTTGGTAATGATCAATCAATATTAGAACACGCCCAAATTTTTATTTCTTGAGGAATTTTGTTTTCTAAAACTTCATTTTGGTTTCGTTCGCTTCTGATTTTTCCTGAATTGTTTTTATTTCGCTTCATTTTTTAAGATAAAAAATTAGAATTACTGAATCTATCTTTAACCAAATTGAATAAATAAGATAGTTGACAATCGCCTAGACTTTGAGTATGAAGAATGCTATGGCTTTAAATAGATTTAAACACAGATTCATTGATGTGTGTATATATATATATATATATATATATATGATTTGATAAGAATTAGATAGAACAGGGTGCATAAATTTGCATATGCAATTGACGCGAGGAAGCATACATGCTAAAAGAAAATTAAAAAGAAAAGAACAAAGGAAGAGTCAATGGGAGCAGAAGATGATACAAATTGCACGTCAACAATGCTGACTCGTATACACAAATGTAATGAATAGAATGCAGAATAGACTTACAGGAGACTCAATCAGGATGGATATGTTCATCAAATCAGGAAGGCCAAAAAAGAAAACAAAGAAATTAAATGAAAAGGGTAACACTATGATTAAAAAAATAAATAGTGATTGTTCCCTCTTTACTTGTAGCTGTGCCAGGGTCACCTTGGACCAGATAACTCTACCGCATGCAGATGTTCCATTGAGTCAACAATCCAGTCAGAATTAGGATGAGGCGCTAGTTCCACCTCTTGCCGGTGAACTTCAACCTTTTGCCACTCATCCCATCTCTCCGCTAATCCATCCCCTTCGAGCATTCTAACCACATCTGACATTTTAGGCCGGTCCATTGGGGAGCCTTGTGTACAGAGCAGTGCAACCTGGATTAATTGCTCTACCTCAGCTTCTACATATTTATTTTGAAGATCAGGATCAACCAGCATTTCTAATTTTTTCTCTTTCAGGAGTCCTTTTACCTGAGATAACAGCCACAGCAGATGCATGAACAACTCATCGCTCTACAGCATGACTGAGCAAAGGAGAAAACAGATGATAGAAACAGAAAAATTTCATGCAGGCATTAGAGTTCATCCAATTCCAAAGTGTTAAAAGCAACAAAAACCTAAAATCTCCCAACAACCAAAGGGAAGTTAAATGACCAAGACTGGTGGCACTTGGATATTGCAAACTTGGAAAATTCGAATAAGATAACTCAGTACTTCTGTATGAACAACAACAACAACAACAACAACAACAACTAAGCCTTAATCCCAAACAAGTTGGGGTCGGCTGTATGGATTCTCAACAAAATAAGCTCAAAAGACACCAAAAAAGATACTCCAGCCTTAGGCCCCTTCCAAGACACGGATTTTACGTCTCCATTCAAGTCTGTCATTAATCAAATCCGCATCAAGATCTAAGGCACGTAAGTCTCTTGCTATCACCTCCTTCCACACAGTTCTAGGTCTGCCACGACCTCTAGCCCCCTCAATCAACAAATTCTCACACTTACGAACCGCAGCATTAGGAGGTCTTCTTAAAACATGCCCATACCATTTAAGTCTTCCTTCCCTCACCTTATCTCCGACGTCCGCTACTTGGACTTTTTGTCGAATATGAACATTCTTAATTTTGTCCAGTCTGGTATGTCCACACATCCATCTTAGCATCCTCATTTCTGCCACACTCATCTTATGCAATTGTTGTCCCGTTGGTGCCCAACACTCACTACCATAGAGCATCGCAGGTCTAACAACCGTCCTATAGAATTTACCTTTCACTTTCAGAGGTATTTTCTTATCACATAGAACCCCAGTCGCACCCTTCCACTTCAACCACCCTACTTGTATTCTGTGAGCCACATCTTCATCTATACGGCTATCATTCTGGAACACCGAACCCAAATATTTGAAGTGCTTGGTTTTAGGAACCAAAACTCCATCCAACTTAACCTCATGTTCCTGCTTCTTCCTTAGACTGAACTCACAGTGCATATATTCCGTTTTACTTCTACTTAACTTAAAACCCTTGTCCTCGAGGGTTTTTCTCCACACTTCCAACTTACGGTTTACACCAGCACTAGTCTCATCAATTAAAATAATGTCATCAGCAAACAACATACACCAAGGAACATCGTCTTGTATGCTTCTGGTTAGCTCGTCCATAACCAGGGTAAATAAATATGGACTCATGGCCGAACCTTGATGCAATCCGGTTGTAATAGGGAAAGCATCAGTGTCTCCACCAGGTGTTTTCACACTAGTGGATGCATTCTCATACATGTCCTTGATGATGTTGATATATTTGCCGTTGACTCCTTTCCTCTTCAAAACCCACCATAACACTTCTCTTGGTACTCTATCATAGGCTTTCTCCAAGTCAATAAATACCATGTGAAGATCTTTCTTCTTCTCTTGATACAATTCCATTAGTCTTCTTAGAAGAGAAATAGCCTCCATGGTAGATCTCCCTGGCATAAACCCAAACTGATTCTCCGAAACTCTTGTAAGCTTCCTCAATCTGTGTTCAATAATCCTTTCCCATAATTTCATAGTATGGCTCATAAGTTTGATACCCCGATAATTTGTACAGCATTGAATGTCTCCCTTATTTTTATATATAGGTACCATGATACTCTTCCTCCAGGCATTTGGCATCTTACGTCCTTTCACAATAGCATTAAAGAGTTTAGTTAACCAGGCAACTCCTACCTCTCCAAGGTTCTTCCAAACCTCTATAGGAATACCATCCGGGCCACAAGCTTTACCAACTTTCATATACTTCAAGGCTTCTCTTACTTCACTATGCAAGATCCTCCTAGACCAGCTGATATAATCATTTGTTGCATGAAGACCTTGAAAATCTTGTTCATGTTCAGGGTTGAATAACTGCTCAAAATAAGCCTTCCACCTCTCCTTAATCTCAACATCTCCTGTCAACACCCGTTGATCTTCGTCCTTTATACATTTGACTTGGCTTAAATCTCTGTTTTTCCTTTCTCTCATCCTTGCAATCTTATAAATGCTCATTTCTCCCTCTTTAGTACCTAACTTTTGATAAATCCCTTCTAAGGCTCTGCCACGAGCTACACTAACAGCCTTCTTTGCCTCTTTCTTAGCCCTCTTATATTCCTCAAAGGCCTCGCTATTAACCGCATTCGGTAACTTTTTATACCATTCCCTCTTAGCCTTAATAGCCTTTTGAACCCCCTCATCCCACCACCATGCATCGTGCGGTCGAGGCCCTGCCCCTTTAGAGATCCCAAGCAATTTACTACCTGCTTTCTTAATGTCACCTTCCATTTTTGTCCACAAGTCCTCTGCACTAGCCTCAAGGTTCCAAATTTCTTCCTTTAGTAACTCCTCCTTAAAGGTACCTTGAGCTAGGTCTTTCAATTTCCACCATCTTATCCTTGGTTTCAATATTTTCTTATCATTCCTCCAGCTACTTTTATTCTTAACATCTAAAACCACAATACGATGTTGCGCCGTCAATGCTTCACCCGGAATGACCTTGCAATCCTTACACTTACTTTTGTCCCGTCTTCGAGTAAGTATGAAGTCTATTTGACTTTGGGTTCGTCCACTCTTAAAGGTAATCAAGTGTGACCCCCTCTTTTCAAAGCAGGTATTCGCCAGCACTAGATCATAAGCCACCGCAAAATCCAAAATGCTCTTTCCCTCCTCATTCCTGTTGCCAAAACCATAACCCCCATGGACCCTGTCATAACCATTACTGTCCTTACCAACATGCCCGTTAAGGTCCCCACCAATGAAGATTTGCTGATTATCCGGAATACCTTGCATGATATCATCCATATCTTCCCAGAACTGAACCTTGGATGCTCCGTCCAAACCTACTTGGGGAGCATAAGCACTAATAACATTAATAGTGTCATCTCCCAAAACAAGCCTCAAAGAGATAATCCTGTCTCCTTTTCTCTTCACTTCCACCACCTTGTCTTTAAGCGTAGGCTCAATAATAATGCCCACACCATTCCTATTGTTATCCAAGCCACAATACCACAGCTTATATCCTGAGTTACCAATCTCTTTTGCTTTATTTCCCTTCCACCTGGTTTCCTGCAAACAAGCAATACTAACCTTCCTTCTTTTCAAAGTATCCACAAGCTCTATAGACTTCCCAGTCAGAGTGCCAATATTCCAACTACCTAGTCTTAATCGGCTCCCTTGGACTTGCTTCTTTAGCCGCATTCGTCCATAATGCGGTAGCCCTTTCCTGTCTGACACCACATCCGGGCGCTGATATGGCGGGACTAACTTCTTTACCCATACCCGTCCATGGCATGGGAACCTTTGCTCATACTCCACCACACCCAGGCATCGATGTGATGGAACCCCTTGCTCATTTAACACTACACCCGGGTGCCGATGTAGCGCGTGCCTAGGTGAGCACGTCCCAACGGTATAATGATAGTTTTGAGAATCCATAGAAAGTTTGGCAAAATTTTTACACTGGCCGCCAACCTACCGTAACCCTCCTCCTTTATCCGGGCTTGGGACCGGCTACGATACTCGCAGGCGGAGTTTACTTCTGTATGAACATGGATCTTTTTTCTTCTTTTCTTCATTTAATTGTTGACGAGGTGAGCACGTTGAGTTTGATGTGAAGGTCCAAATCCTTCTTTTGGACCAAAAGTTTCTAAGCTTTAAATCCTAAACCCTATAGTGCATCGCTGAAAGGCAACTTATCATTGATGAGCATCTAACAATGCAGAAATGCACATCTTCCAAAAAGCAAAGCATATCGTACAAGTGAAAGACAACAACGCATTGAGGGTAAAATGCTCCAGAAATTACATAAACAGCAAACACCAGTAACAGAATGCATACCCAGTCAAGTAACATGACATCATCATCATTTGCAAGCCGAGCAAGGTCAAAAGCCCTCTGTCCAGTAATTAGCTCTAGAAGCATGATCCCATACCCAAAAACATCAGTTTTTTCAGATGATTTTCCAGTAGAGAGGTACTCCGGAGCTATATGCCCTATTGTACCACGGACAGCAGTAGTGACATGAGTATCCTTGTAGTCCATCAACTTGGCTAACCCAAAGTCCCCAACAACAGCTTCAAATTCCTCATCCAGCAAAATGTTAGCAGCTTTAACATCACGATGAATAATCTTTGGGTCACAATGATCATGCAAATAAGACAAACCCCTAGCAGATCCCAGTGCAATTCGCTTTCGTGTTGGCCAATCAAGGGGTGGTTGAGATGGCGGGCGTTCTACAAGCATCCATCAAATTATTAATGAAAGATAGCAAAGAATGTTAATGTTAAAGCATACAAATGCAATCAACCAATCATACATCAAAGGATGTTGCAAGGAAGAGGTAAAATATCAATGATAAATGGGTGAAACAGAACAAGCTTGCCTCGTAAACATGAAGCAACACTTCCATTTGCCATGTAGGGATAAACAAGCAGTCTTTCAGTTGGTGTCATGCAAAACCCGCGTAATCTAAGAAGATTCCGATGGACAGCCATACTTATCATCTCTACTTCTGTCTGAAACTGCAACTCCCCTCCAGGTGTACGCTCTTCTTTCAGTCTTTTGACAGCTACCAAGGAGCCATCTGCTAGACGTCCTTTGTAAACCTTACCAAAACCTCCTCTACCAAGAATGTTTTTGTTGCTGAAGCTATCTGTTGCAACCTGTAATTCTCGCAGTGAAAACCTTTTAAGCTGTCCCAGATGGACTTCAGGATCCTCTTCAGCTGCAAGGAGACACCGCATATGATTAACAAACTGTCAATAAACATTAACAATGTTAAGATTTCAGTTAAAACACTAACCAGGTACATCAAAGAAGAATTCTTGAGGTTTCCTACGGCGCCACCAAGCAAATGCTATTGCAGGGGCAGCAAATAGCAAGGCTGCACCAGCAGCTACTCCTCCAGCAATTGCTCCAGTTGCACTATTCCCTCCTGAATTTTAATGCAATGGAAAAATATCAAATCAGTAAATAATTTATTATATTATAACAAATTATTATTGGCAACACCTTCAAATCAAATTCAATAAAATGATGTACTTCATTTAAATTTCTGAAATAGCATCACAAGATCTACTAGTAATTTTACTAAAAAATGAGAAAGCTGCATCAAAATGAAGTGATTGCTCCTGCATTAGGAATCCAACCAACTGGTTTTATATGCTTGCCCTAAATAAGAACAACAGAAGATAAGATAGAAAGAATAACAAAAATAGCAATAATAAAAATAGCTCTCTCAAGTGGACCATAAAATAAACCCTGTGCAACATAGAAACCCTGTGCAATCTCTTTATATTGATAAGGAATTCTATTGATCTTGCGAATCATGTAAAATCAATATGTGTTCTCCATGGTCTTGGAAGAAGGGCCAAATCATTGACCAAAATAAAATACTCTTTTTCCAATTAATTCAAAGACTTTCACAACTTAGAATGTCCAACAATCTTCAGTTGGGTTGAATTTAATAATTCAACATTATAGCACCTAAAAAAGAGGAGAGGGAAAAGTAGAGGACGACTTTATAAGAGTTTAATCCCATATTCATGTAACTTCCCATGTGTACTTGGCAACAAACATAAATTAGGCCATCTAATTTAACAGAAAATTAATGAACTTGAAGCATACAAGATAAGTCAAATCAAATTCCAAAAACAAGGATCGAACCACTCAGCAAGAATAAACTACTACAAGTAGGCACAGCTTAAAGATCATCTGCAACAATAAGTTCAAACTACGAGCAAATGGAAGCTTACCTGGTGTAGAAATTGGGGGTGGTGGAACAAATGGAGGAGGTGGCGAAAATGGAGGAGAACCTGGGCAGGGATGCCCAGTAACTGGCCCACAAAGGTCCAAGTTGTTAGCAAAACTGCAAGGCAAACAAGCCTTTATATAAAATCTCAAAATAGTCAGTGAAGCCATTTAAGGTCCATTTATTAGCAAACAACCTAATGGGAGTGAACATTGAGAAGGAACCATTGTCTGGAACAGCGCCTGAGAGACGATTGTTTGAAAGGTCCCTGCATACCAAATAAAAATATACACACATTAATCTCAGCATAAACATTACGCCTCTGGTTGTGTGTGCATACAAACTCAAGTAAGAAATTTTTAATAACATATCAAAATGAGCTAGGCACTCACAAAACTTGAAGCGATGAAATATTAGTCAATGACATAGGAATGGGACCCGTCAAGCTATTGTTGTTAAGCCGGCTATCCTTGCACAAACATAGGCAAGAACCAAAACAATATTATTATCTAAAATCAATCAAGAGAGATTACATTAAAGGACGAACATAAAAGTGAATTATATTTAGTGGAAATCATCATTGCAAAAATATGGCCCTCTTGTTTTATTTGGGTTGCATCTGCGAGTGTATGTGTACACACGCAAGCTATGGGTGGGTGTGACCTCCATTGCATGCATAACACTAAACCATGTAACAATCATAATTTTCAAATCCAAAAACTATTAGATTAAACATTAATTATTCTTCCTTGCACTTCATTGCAAAATTAGTATATTGCAGAATACAGAGCAATATATGATAACAATAGTTAAAGAATGTGATACAGAATACACTGGAATCCATAAATGATATTGATAAGGTATCAGTTTGACAATTGCGCGATGCAGATATTATATATTTTAGTTGCATAGTAAGTGTACTTACAGGAACCGCAATTTTGACAGCTTGCCCAAACTTTCTGGGATGGGACCAGAAAAACTGTTCAAGTAAAGATCCAAGCTCACTAAACTAGTCAAATTCCCAAGCTCATTGGGAATTGGTCCACTTATGTTGTTACTGTACAGCTCCCTGTCATAAATAATGAATTCAATGACTCATGCAAAAAAAGGTTGAAGATGAAAAATGCATCAGCTGTCAACTCAAAAGACTTGATGCAATATCAGCCAATGGCCAAGAAAATGTTCTGAAAATTTATAATTACATCATAAGCAAACACCTATGATCCATTTAGATACAGCAAAATAGAAGGAACTTTGCAGTCGTGAAACTATGTTTATGAGGAGCTTCTCTGGGACTTGATTTAGAATTATGCATTCTGCATTTGATCATTATCCTGTTATCTCAGGGATGCTGTAGTAAATCACATCTATATCAACCAGCAGAGATCACATGACTGTATCTCATCATTATCCTGTTATCTCAGGGATGTTACAGTAATTCCATCATATTATCTATATCAACCAGCAGAGATCAAATGTCCAAGTTTTGACCTATTGACTACAGAATTTTTCAACTGTGACTAGAGCTATAAATGAGCCAAACTACTCGAGCTCGGCTTGGCTTGAATCTCAGCGGTAAAAGCTCGTTCAGGCTCAAACTCGAATTACTCGTTTGTTAAATGAGTCAACCTAAAGCTAAGAAATACTAGACTCCTTAGCTCGCGAACTGGCTCATTTAAAAAGCTCATGAATTAAGTTCGTACGGTAGCTCGTTTAGCATATTAGATTAAAAATATATATAATTTAATTTATATATATTAAACTGTATATGCGAATATATTAATTTTTTAACTAATTTAATTTATATAATTTATTAATAAATGGTATATGTGATAAATAAATTAAATAATATATAATATAAAATAACTTAGTAATTTATAATAAAATATAAAATTATAGTAAAATAATATTTTATTTTTGATAATATATAATCATATTGTTCATCTTTCATAAAAACAAAAATTTTAATATATCTTTTATGAAAATATAGAAAAGATGAATGAAAAATGAAAGATGAAATAAGTTGATTGAGCTCGTTAAACTTATTTAAATCAAGCTCGAATTCAAGCTCGAGGTACATGACATATGAGCTGGCTTGATACAAGCTCGGGCTTAGCTCGGACTCGATTCGAGTTCGAGTTCGAACTCGATTATTTTATAACGAGCCGAGCTTGAACTTTTCAAAGCTCGGCTCGGCTCGATTACAGCCCTAACTGTAACTATCAAATGTTAAATTCAATGACGGAGTTGCAAGCAAATGTTATTCCTTTCCACCATTATTTTCCAGCTTTGCAAGTGATTTCTTCATTTCACTTATGACTTATCAAATGAGGCACCTTGATATAGAGATTCAATTTTTTGACAAAAACACGGCACAACACTACGTCCTACAGAATTTAAGGTGCGCTGTGGTATACAAAAAAAAAAAGCTAGCAAGGAGAATATTAGATTGACCTAGACCTCCAGGAATCAAAATAATGCGATTTTACAATCTTTTATAGTTAAATGGCCTGAGCATAGACTCCATTTCATTCAGTTTAAAATCTTGATGGATAACAGGTTGGCTGAAAAGCAAAATAATCTGCATGTTGTGCAAAACAAGAGCTACCATAAAAGTTTTGTCAACCATTTTTAGGACCCCTTGTCATAGTATCGCATCAGAATACATATCACATGAAGAATGTCATAGTATTTGCTTCCACAAGACGTAGTGTGAAATTAAAAGGACAGAAAATGCTATACTTGGAGTGTTTATATATTGCATGTAAACACCTTGGGCTCAAGGATCTTGTTCCATAACAATTTAAAAGCTTCTAT
The DNA here is from genome assembly GCA_947685225.1 of Garcia nutans. Classification (NCBI taxonomy): domain Eukaryota; kingdom Viridiplantae; phylum Streptophyta; class Magnoliopsida; order Malpighiales; family Euphorbiaceae; genus Garcia; species Garcia nutans. Next base: position 39,597,415 of record CANTUV010000019.1, on the reverse strand, counting down.
TGAACTAGCCAAAAAGGAAAAATTTGTAGCTCCCAAAGAAACCAATTGTTATCCCATATCTTCTTTATTCAAAACATGGACCAACTGGGGTAAAAGGACGAATTCATAAAGTTTTTCCTTCTCTTTTTCTTATCTCTTTTCCCTGCCGGTTGAAATGTCAAGTCAAGTCAGTTTTCAGGCAGAAGTTTTGCCAAACTACTTGAGTCATCTCATACTACAAATTGGAAATAAGTAAAGAGCCACTAGCAGAACAATATGCACTTGCAAAAACAACTAGAAAAATAGCACTTCATTCTGTTTGGGCACCTATTTAGCAGACAAGATATGTAATCGACCCTAAAAAACCAGAGATAATGACTTACAAGTATTGCAAGTTTTTAAGCAGGCCAAGTTGTGGAACAAGCAGACCAGACAAAGCAGCATTTCCAAGATCACTAAGAAGTAAAGAAGAATTATAATATAAGTGGCAGAACAACACAATCAAAGTAATTTACATCTTACGTATGTAGTTGGAGGATATCAAAGGGGAAAAAAAGCATACACTCTTATAACACTGTTATCATTGTTACAAGTGACGTGAAACCATGTGCAAGGGTTGACAAGGGTAGGATCCCAACTTTGCAAGACATTGTTAGGATCAACCAAGTTGCTTCTCAAGCTGTGCAGAGCATCACCTGTTGCAATAAAACTCTTTAGGAAACTAAAATACCTGCCAAGATACTACTGAAGGCATACAGTAAGCAAGAAGGAACCAGTGAAGAACAAATAAATGGATAGGAGTTCCCAAAAGCACTATACTAGATGCATGATATGTCCTGAAGATCTCAATTCTAAACGTTGCAGGTTTTGATGTTGAATACCAGTTAAACTAATGATTCAAGCCAAGCGATCAGTAGAAATGAAAAGCAAAAAAAATAAAAAATTCTCTTTAAAACAAAATATGTAGAGTTGAAGGCTTTCTCCAGTATACAGGGTTAGCTAAACAAATTAGGCATGTAAAACACAATGTACAACTTGGCATACTGTTACCGATGTCACAACGAATCTGTAAAAGCGCACTCCCTTGGCCAAATTATATACCGAAGTATGTGTCCACTAAAACCACGGTCAATATTAGAATTATTTGACAAAGGCATCTGGATGCAGAAAAGAATGAAAAGAAAACAGTGTCTCAAGAGACTTTCTCATTAACCTGCAAAAGCCATTTTGACTAAGACCCGGTTTCAAGTCATAAATAGTGCAAACTACCAATATTCTTAAACTGAACTGAAAGACCAACACTCAATTCTTCCCATTTTATTATGATTAATTGGGCAATAAAAAGGGAATAAAAGCCAGCAGATAATGAAGAATTCAATAAAATCACCAATGACCATTATCACAGAAGTACCTGTACCAAACTATAAACAGCCATTATTCACTACCCAAACAATTAATAAAAATTTAAAAGAAAAAAACAGAAACCTATTTCCACAAATCAACAAACAAAGCAAAAACCAAGATCGAAGTCTTCAAATTTAGAAAAAGGAAAAGAAACCCAAGGGAATATGGTACTAAAAAAGCAATAAATAAGACAATCCTTACCTTCCATATTACCCAAAACCAACCATAATGGATTCAGCAGCAAGATCAGCCACACAAAATGCAAGTTTCCAACTTTCCTCTCCATCACCCACTACACAAAAAAAAAACCCACACTCCTTTAAACTTGTAACCTCTCAAATCTCCTCAGATCCAAACAACACACCAAAACCCAGCTCACCATCACCCAACAAACAAAAGAAAAAAAAAACAAAGAAGAAGAAAGAAAACCCAACAAACAAAACCCTAACTTTCTAAAATCTTAAGTATAACCCCACCATCATCTCCTAAATTACCATCTCAAAAATCACATCCCAAAAGCAAACATCACCTTCTGATCCCTTTCTCTCTCTATCTTTCTCTATCTATTCATCTCATTAACAAAAACAATGACAATCCAAAAGGGCAACAAAACAAAAAAAAAAAGAACAGAAAACAAAATATAAATAATTTCAAAACATTTTTCACCGCTTTGTTTTTTTTTTTAGCTTCAGACAAAACTCAAATATAGAAATTAAAAAAAAAACTTTTTTTTCTTAAAAGCTTCACTTTAAGTGAAGTGTCTGAGCTCTTCAATAGCAGAGAGGAAGAGAGAATTTTTTTTAAAATTTTTTAGTCCGTTTAATTAAATAGGAGTGAGAGTGTTTGTGTGGGGCTGCCCGAAGGGAGAGCTGACGCTGCCCGAACGCAGTAAAAAAAAACGCATTCGCGCTACAACGTGGAAAGTGACGTGACCCGTAATGGCACCGTTTTATGGTCAAAATGTGGGACCTGCCGCTATGTGTGTTTTATTTATTTACTTTATTTATTAATTTTTTTGCTATGTCAGATTCGGTCCAAATTGTTATAATGGCATTAGTCATGTTATGCCATTGAAGTTGTTGTGGCTTTTGGGCTCTTTTGGTTAGTGATGTTTCTGTTTATTATTTTATTATTATTATTAATTATTCTTTCATTGCTTTTTAATTTTTATAAATAATACCATAAAATGAATTTTGGATTAATTTAACACTACTTATCATATTTTTTAATACATTTTAATTAGATATTTTTCTATTCATTTATATATTATACATTTTAATTAAATATTTTTCTATTCATTTATATATTTTCAAATGAATTATTCGTATCAATAAATAGCTCATTTAAAATTATAAATAAAATTTAAAAAGTTAATATTTAACATTAATTTTTAATTCTTTAATTGATAACTATTAATTACTAAATTATTATTCTTTTTATCTTTTTAAAATTATCACTTTGACCTCATATATATTTATTAAAAATTTATTAAATTTTTAAATATTATATAAAATTATTTTAAATTTATTAAATTAATATTTATTAATTTATTAATATTAAAATTATTATATTCTCATTTTATTTATTAATTTATTAATGATAAAAATGTAATTAAAAAATTAATTAATATTTATTGGTGGCATATAGTGAGAAGTAATTTTGTTTTATGAATATGAAAATTTCAGCGAGATACAGGACGTATTGAATTTTCAACTACTAAATATTGAGTTTCATTGGATGAGATAATTTATTTGGTTAATTAATTTTTGTTTTGACAAGTATTTAGCTCAACTAATTAAGCCAAAATAAATATGTTTTCCGTTTCTAGAACCGTCCAAATCCAATGACGGCAGTAGTACTCGTAGAACGGCGTAAGAGGATTTTGTGATTGGGACAGCTTAACAAATATTTTATTTTAATACCTTGTTTTCTTTGTAAATAAATTATTAATAAAACTTATTAGATTATGCATGTTTGCTTTGACTTTTCTTGTTGCTTTATATTTATATATTTTGTGTATCATTATTATTATTATTATTTAATTTTATATATTCATAAAATTTGACCAAAAAACAATTCAATCTTATATTAAATTTATTTGATTTTATCGATTATCAATTAAATAATAAAAAATTAATATAATTTTCTCAAAATTTCATAATTGTAAAGCATTCTCAATTAGATCCAATTCAACCCACCAAAAAAAGAATATAGAAAATGTCCACTTTGTTTATGACAATTATTTGGTCAATTGTTTGCCATTGTTGAAGATAATGGAACACCCAATGTTTGGTTAATAGTTGAATGGATAATGATTTTTCTTGATCTAATTCATTTAATGGATAAAAAACATATATGAACAAAAAAAAAAGCAATTTCCCCAATTGAAAAAAATAAAGAAAAATAAAATTGAACTATCATATTTGATAATTTGATTGCTAAATTGTTAATCTAATCATTATTTTATCAAGAGATAAAATGTTTTCTTGTTGATCATATGCTTCATTTTTAATACATGCTTATCTAACACAATTAAAATGGCCAAATTTTAGAAGAAAAAAATTATTTTCATTCTAAATACGTGTGTGTATATATATATATATATGACAGCATATAATAATATTTTACTCGTATTTTTTTAAATAATATATAAATACATAGAGAATAACCACAATAAATATAAATGCGCACTCGGCAAATGACATCTATTCAAACTTATTTTGTTTTTCACCTACCCTCAATCACAATCAAAATCAAACAAACAAATACGGTAAAAGTTCTAAGGATTTGAATAAATATATTTATGAAAAATATTATATCTACGGGTCACGATATTATAAGAAATACTTATATTAGCAATGAATTTTTATTTTTAATAATATAAATGTTATTCGATGTATTCTTTTTTTTTATATAGATATACGATATATTCTTAAAATAAATTAGTCTTATATTTTCATTTTTAGTAGAATATATATCTTATTATTTGAAAAAAAAATGGTTTTATAATATTATGATCATATGCTATCAAAAATAAATTTAATATTAAAAAAATTAAAATTATTAATTAATATAATCTAATAGGCCCTTCGAATACATCCGATAAAATAATATCACCTGATGTATATAAACATCTCCAATCAAGTAACAATAATTATATATATATTTGTATATATATCCGGAATATCTACATGTTATTAATTATACAAATATGCAATTAAAAATATAGAAAATAATGTGTTATTAATTATTAAATTTAATATTAATATGAAATCAATATTATTAAATCTAATATTTACAGTAAACTAAATTTAATATTCAGGTGTTCTATGAAAAAAAAAATTAATAAGTGATTGTTATAGGTGGTTTGACATTTTTATTTTTTAAATAAAAAATTATAAATTCGATCATTATAAATTAATTCACTATTTATTATAAATATTTTATTTTTTTAATAGATTAATTTAATATAAATAAAATTAATTTTGATCAAATAAATACAAGAATATTATAGTCACAAAAAAAGAAAGAAAGAAGGAACATCAAATAGGTGGTTGTGCTTGAGACTCTTTTGTTTTTGACTTATGGTTTAAATTAAATTTTAGACATCTAAAATTAGCAATGTGAAAATGAATATTATAAACTTGCCACGTCAACTCCGCAATGATTATTTGTTTGTGCTTTTGCGATAATGAGTGCCGAACCGATCAATTATTGGTTTTTCTAATTAATTTGTTTAGTAAGAAAGAAATATGAGAGAAAATAAAAAAAATAAATTTAAAAAATTGTATTTAAATTACCTGTCATAGCTCTTTTTAATTAAGTTTCTATAATTTTAGAATAAATATAGATTTATATATAATTTTTTTAAATATTCCTTTTCTCTCTCTGTAATCGGTAAATAAAAGATTATATAATAATATTAATAATAATAAGGAAGATTTTAAGAGGATAGATGAATGATTATAGGCTTGTCGAGACTCAGTTAAATAAATTATTTAGGGTGATTTGGGATTGATAGTCGTTTGATTATACAATAAATTTGAACAAATTAACTAAATAATTCTATTTGATAAAAAATATTATATTTTTTTATAAATTATTTATGTAAATAAAATGTCAGGTCCACTAAATTTTATCAACCACCTGATAAAATATTTTACTTATGGAGAAATAGAAAAAATATTTTACCGAAAAGTTAATTAATATGTCCATATATCAAAAGACAATCATACCCTTAATTTAAAATATGATAAAATAAAAAATAAATATTATAAGATTAAATATTACTTAAACTTTTTTTTGTAAAGTTGAGTTATAATCAAATAAGTTAATATTTTTTTAAAAAAATGACACTCCCACTATATTTTTAAAAAATTTTACTTTTTTATAAGGGGTATTTTAGTTATTTTATTATAAACTCATTATAAGCTGTATGAGATTTATAAACTCATTATAAATTAATTACAAACCCACTGTAAATTCTTTGTAAACTAATAAAAATTTGATATTTTGGTAAATATTTTATAAATTTTAGTATTTTGATAAATATTTTATAAATATGGTATATTTAAAATTTTTTTCATATTTTTTATATTTTTATCAAAAGTCTTATTTTTTTTAATTTATTTTTTCAGTATTTTATTGAATCTTTCAAATAAAGTAATATAATATTTATCAGTAAAATATAATTCATATAATATATCTCTATAAAATATATTTTCAGCAATTAATTTTCTCAGTAATTTATCAAATGCACCATGAGTTTAGACATATATTTCAAAAGTGATTTTCAAATTTATTTTGTTTATTTTTAAAAATATTTAGATTTTTTCTTTAAAAAGAAAAATCTCTAGAGCCCTTCCAAATAAAATTTAAATTTTATTTTTATTTTTATTTTTATTTTTTGAAGTAGACTGTATTATTTATTTGATAAATAGTTTCTTCTAAAAATATTATTCTTGAAAAATTTTCAAAAAAAAATATTTTATGAAATGAATAAAAAAATAATTATAAAAAATCAACAATAAATCTCAAAATCCTAAAGAGATATTAAATAATATTTTGATAAAAATAAAAAAAATGGAAAGCTCCCATGAAAAGACTAAAGATAAACAAAAAAAAACAAACAATATAATAGTTGGAAGTAAACTAGCTCCACAATAATGTTGATCTTCACTTTTATATGTTTCATGAATTAATTATATCAATGAAATTTGCAATTTTCCAATTTATAGTGTAACACGTATTTAATGCTTATAATAGTTATATATTTATACCACGAAATGGAGAGGGAGTTGACTTGCTAAGCTTTTTTTTTTTTTTTAAGTAATGTAAGACTAATATTCTTGGCACTAAATTTAGTAATTATTTTAATAAATATAATACATTTAGACATTTTGTTGAATTGGATTTTTTGTAGAGAACGCACTAAAATAAAATAAAATATATTATTATTAATAATATAAAAATGATATATAAATTAAATTAATCTAAATTAAAAATATTTTTATATTAATTATATTAAAAAATAACTATTCTAATGTTATATTAATTATTTATACATTAATTACATTCATTTATGCAACGGGACAAAGCTAGTTGGGAAGGGAAGTTATAGAAACCCCAAAAAATCACAATCTCCAAACATTTGTGGAGGGACCCTTTAGAAAAGGTCACAAATTTTATTCTTCTATAAATAAGAGAAAATGGCCTAATGCACGTGCACTTCCGACATTGCACGTGTTCATCTTTGTGGATTTGTGTCCTCTTTTTAGACTACTAAAAATGTACAAAAGAGCTCCCTACTAATATTTTTAAAATTTGCAGTAATTTATTTAAACTTAATTATTAAATTATTAAATATTATTTTTTTATAAAAATTATTATTATTTTTTAATTCTATAGTATTCACAAGTAAAATATCATTGTATACATACATTATAAAAAAACAACTGAAAATAATTAAGAAAAATTATATTATATATATATTTCAAAAATAGTCTATATTTTTTCTTTATAAATGTCTAAAGTGAAATATATATTTGACAATGAGGGGATTCCAAGAATTTCTATTTAAATTTGGATTATGCAATGATCAACTCATATACTTGCAAAATAAAAAAATAGATTAAACTTAAATTGAGATTGTCTGATGTCTAAATCAGTGATAGATTCCTCTAGCAAATATTTGAGCTTAGAGAGTAAAAAAATAATTTTTTATCTGTGAAAATTCATCTCTATTCATGTTGGAGGGTATAGTATAAATTTTATATATGTCAGTAAATTTTCAAAATATATCAGTATAGTACTCCTTATCACGTCAAGACTCTGTTTATAAAAAATACATGAGCTCGGCTAAATATAAATGTTCAAAATTGAGGTCCATAACTGTGGAGAGCTCAATTTGAGAATGTCAAGCTCGATCCTTAGGTCTAGCTAGAGAGGGATAGTATGAATATTTAATATATTAGACGTGATGTATATATAAAAAGGTTAATTTTTTGGAAAATTAGAAAGTAAAATATATATTTTAAAAAATTGACTATTTTTCAAATATTTTTAAAGAGTGCCTTTGAACAATCCCAATAATTAAATTGCAGTTTGACCTTTTGATCATGCCCAATAAATAATATAATTAATTAAATTAAATTAAAACCATTTCTTTAACTATGCAAGAAAGAAGAAACGAAGAATAAAAGAATGAAAAAAAGTGGGTCCATACAAGTGCAATTATCAAAAAATTCTTCTCCAACAAAAGGAATGGCTTTTTTTTTTTTTAATCCAATTAATTATGTAAATATGAAGGAGAAAAAATTACGTTTTAGCTTTTAATTGATTTCAAAACATTCTGTAATTAACGTGAGTAAAATTCCAATTGTCTATCATTTCAAATGCAAGTTGTTTATTGGCAAAAGAGGTCATAAAGGGTATTTTGCAATGAATTTTACTTTTTACATTTATGTAAAATTCACCTGCAACGGTGAAGAATAAATACATTACAACATAGCATGATGGAAATATAATTACTCGTCCTTTATATATTTTATAATACACTGTTCTTTTAATGTTATAAAGTAGGTTCGATTAACACTGGAACTGACTTGGAAATAAATTTACAGTCAACGTCCTTCCTAAAGGGCACTCTTCAATCAATGCATTTAGCGAAGGAATTTCTTTAGAAATATTTTGAAAAACAAAAATATTTTAAAAAATATTTATTATTCTAAATATTTATTTTCTTAATTTTCAATTTATTTTAGAGCTATACATTTACTATAAATATATAAAAAATATAAAAATTTTTTGAAAAAAAAATAGTGACAAAGTCCCGTTCTCGAATCTACTAACTTCTAATTTGTATATTTATAAAAAAAGGAGTTTTTACAAAAATATTATAAAAAATAAAAAAATTTTAAACATACCATATTTTAAATAATATGTTCAAATTTTAAAAAATTATAATTAATTTATAAAAATATTAAATTTAAATAATTTATTATGAACTTATTATAGATTTATTATAAATTTATTATAAAATAATTAAAATACACTTGATAAAAAAAAATTATAAAAAAATAGCAGGTGGTGTAATAATAAATTATAATTTGTATAAGGCCTACGGCCCATCTAGTAGCCTAGCCCATTTTTTTTATAAATAAAAAGAAGAAGTAATAATTCATAAGACCATTGAGATTATGAGATTTCAATTATTTTTTTACTTCCTAATTTATCAACATAACAGAATAATTTTTTATTTGGTACCAACTTGCATTCAATTGTACAAGCATATGATTTTATGAACAATGATGACCAATTATTTCACAGAACATATATAGTTAAACAAATAATTATATATTTTTTCTATAAGCATATACATTTATTAAAAAATATTCCCTACTAAAATGCATAAAAAACATTATAAACCTAAAAATCATTTATAAAAAATGATCTCATTTCTAGTGTTTATTACCTTATGGGTCAGGTTATATGAATCACAATAATTAAAAAAAAAATACCAGTTAATAAATTAAACTTTTAAAAAATTTAATAATGTTTAAATTTAAATTGATTTATTGTCAAGTCTAATTATTTATATAACACATCAATGAAGATAAATATTATATATATATATATATATATCAGAGAAAAATTATAATCCATAAAATTTAAATTTTTGATATGATTTTCTATTACACGTCAAATTTACCATGCATGACAATTTTTTTTCTTGGCATATAATACCAATGAACAAATTTTAATTTAATAGACTCTAATGCGGCATACGTATGTTTTATAATATATTATATATAGTGATCATTCTTATAATTAATTAACTTGGTGTTAGTTTGTTCAAATTTAACATTCTGGTTTCTATTAACATAATTATATCATTAAAATATTATTGGCTATGAAATCTCAATTATTAATGTTAATTATATTATTTACCAGGTGACTTTACTTTATTAATTTAGAATTTAATAAATTAAAAAAATACCACATATATTATATTTCTTCACAGTTATTTTCAGTATAAGTTTAAATATATATATATATAATTAGTTTTATATATAAATATTTTTAAAAAGTAAAAATATTTTAAAAACATTTTTTAATTAAGATATTTATTTTTAATTTTTAATTTCAAAATACACACATTAAAATAATATATCAAAAAGATGCATTTAGTATGTGTTAAAAAAAGATGCATTTAATATATAAGAAGTAAGTGTCATTGCAATAATGTAGATGTAGTTAGTAAGTAGCAATAATTTAAATAGAGTTAAATAATCAAAAAGAATTATAATTGAAGATTATAATTTGTTATTTTTATATAATAATAAATAAAATTTATATTAAAATATCTATTTTTTAATATTTTAATTCATTTTTAAATTAATTTTATTGTGTTTATCAAACATTATTTTACTGTTTTATCAAAAAAAAATAGTTTTTTTTTATTTTTAACTAATATAGCTAGAGAAATTGTGTTAGAAAAAATCCAAACGTTATATGTATGAAGAATGAAAATTGAGTAATAAACTAATAAATACTTACTAGCATTGAAAAGGTGCACAGGCAAAGCTACCAACTCCACTGTATTGGAAGAAGGATGTCAGATTTCGGGTATTATTGAACATTTGAACTCTTTAATTTCTCTGTTTGTCATTTTTAACACCGAATTTCAGTCAGTATTTAATTTAAAAGCCCTAATCACATAAAAATACCTTTTAATACTATTATTTATTAATTTCTTTTTCTTGCTAAAACAACGACAGTTAAAAGTTAACATCATTATAAATTAATTAAGCTATATATATATGTTGATTCAAATAAATAAATAAGTAAAGAATTTCATAATTTTATATGAAGAGGAAGAGCAATTGCTTATAGGAAGAAAAAATGTAATTAGATTAGTAGCTTTCGATTTTTTATTACGTAAGGCAGAAAATAAAATAATTTCTGATATTAAAAATAAAATGACAACAAAATAGTTAATGGAATAGAACGTACAGATGTAGACATTTTGGCGCTTACAACATATACAATAGCTACAGTTTCTTTTTTATTTTTATTTATTTCAAATTATAATTAACTTGTCATTCTAATAAAATTAGTTAATATTTTAATTTATATTATCTTCATATTTAATGTTATTAAATATTAATTAAAATATTTAATTTTTGTGAAATGAATTTTCTTTTTTAATTGCTTACGAGGTTAAATACTGATACAGCGTTAAATGAGGCAGAAGAGAAGACAAAGGACACAATAGAGCACCGAACAATCATATATGAGGCCTATTTAATTTTGGGGTTGAGAAGCAACAGAAATACATTGGAATTGAACAAGAAAAATGGAGGAGTCATCTTATAAGAAGTTACAAGAAGAACAAGAACAAGAAGAAGAAGAAGAAGACAGAAGTGCAGTTCGCAATATTTCTTGTATGAATTCTTGTTTTCTTGTTGAAGCTATTCTCAAATGTTTGGGTTTCGAAACTACTAAAACCACCAGTCCAAGTTCACCAAAGAAAGATGATAATAATAATAATGATGATGATGATGATCAAAATCAAGATCCTCCCTCAACTACTGTAAGTGTCTTTCCTTCTATGTGTTAGTTTCTTTTTTTCTCCTTATTATAAGTATATTTCTTTATAATTAGTTAAATTGATGTGTTAATTCTTAATTTAAGCAGGAAGATCCTGTTCTTATGAATGAAAGACGTCCTCCAAGGCCACCAATAAGCAGTGGGAGTGGTGGTCAGATTAATTAACTCCACCAAACCAAGCACTCTTCAATGAAATACAAGCTTTAATTTTCTTCAAGCTTCACTGCATGCCTATGTTTTAAGATTTTGCAGTCGGCAGTGTGGACTGTTCTTCCTTTTCCTTTTTTTTTTTTCATTGTTTTTGTGTGTGCTTAGAGCTTAGGCTCTCTCCATCTGATGCATTATGCATACTCCTGTAAATCTATAGTTGTGACTTTAAGCAAAAATAACTTGATTTAATCTTCCACTGACTTGCTTAATTATCTCTTGTAGGAAATAAAAAAAAATTGCATAAGTACAAATTTTAATGGCTGCAACTGCAAGTCTCTAATTTAAATTGTAATTTTTTTTTAACAATCATAAACAAGTGACTGGCTGAATTATTTTATAGCCATTCAACTTTACCATGACTGTTTCTGTAATCATTAAACCTCAATTTGTCACATAATTTAGGATTCGAAGATAGATTATTAAAAATGATAAATTTGATAGTTCAATATCATACAATTTTCATTTTATAAAATTGATAATTAATTAAACTGAATTCAAATTAATAGATACTTACATTTAAATATGAATTTTTACTGAAACATCATTTTTAGAAATTTTATATGTGAAGTTTAAATTTGTTGAGATACAATTTAATTAATCAATAAATTCACAAGATAAAAGCCAATAAAAATGGCTAATAGATATGAATAAAGGGATGAGTTATCTAGACCGAGTGTATATATATCTGAACAATAAAATTATTTAATTTTTTTATTATCATTTTTTTAGTAATTTTTATTAATCGAATACATATATATTTAATCTAAAAAAGAATTTTTCATGAATAAATGGCTTAACCTGATTAGTGATTAGGTTAGTTAGGGCCAAGAACGATGTCACCTTTTTTTTTTCCTCCAAACTAGCTGGCTTTGATAGTGAAAAGTTCGTCCATAATAGTAACATCAGACTGCTTCAGAAATACTAAATGGTCATGGGAAACATTAATACTCTATTAATTGCAAATAATAGCATAAATTTAAATGATTAATATTTTATATTACCCTCTTCATTTACAAATAATTATTGTTTTATATAATAATTATTATTTATAAATAATTATCACTTTGTAAAAATCAAGATTATTTAATATTTTTATTTTAAATTTACTCCTATATAATTTTTTTAATAGAAATAAAGGAAAAATATACAACTAGAAGATAATACAAAAGACAATACAAAGATGAAGAACAGATATGAAGAATAATAGTAAACAAGACAGAAATAAAAAAAATAATCACTCAAGTTAACCCCTTTATAATTAATATATAATGAAAAGTATAATAATTAAAGAGAAGTATAGTTTAGTAAAATTGTTGTATTAATTATACTATTACACAGCCTTTTTAATTTATATACAAAAATTTTAAATTGATAATTATTTATGAACAGAGGGAGTAATATTTAAAATTTATTTAGCAATCAATAATTTAGCAGGTGCATGCTTATAGTTAGTAATAGTAAGATTTGTTCTTATCTTAGGATTGCGGTATGAATAATAAATTTTTTCCTTATTTACGAATGGCCTATTCTAATTATTCATTGATTGAAATAAGGAGAATTGATACACTAACATTTGCATACAATATGTGATTATTTTTCTCTCATCAATTAAAATTTGATTTTATGAATAGTAATGAGAATTTTTTTTATTATTAAAATTTTTATTGCCCAAGCCAAACTAATTACATCAGCAGAAAGAACATTCTTAAGAAAATCAGAAAACTCTTTACAATTCATCATAAGAGAAAGAAAAAAAAAAGAGATTTGGCTAAACATGAGTTGGTATATTACCAGTCTTAGTTATTAAAAACCAAATACAGATGGAAAAGTTTCTGCTGAGAGTATGACAATCATTCAAAGTCATACTAAGTTCATTTTTTAGCTTCATTTTTTTGATGAGCTTATCGATAACTATTTACAGTTACTTTTAATTATAAATTTTAAGAAGAAAATATTCTAAATTAACCCAGAACTAATGGTTATAGCTGTAGCCGTATATGAGCTCCAACCTGCTAATAATCTTTTGTAACATGCGTACTAATTTGAGGTTGCAAGAACAATAACAATATAATTAAAATAAGGTGAATTTAATTTATTTTTTCTTGCTTTACCTTTCACTATCCTCAGCTAGACATAGCATTAGTTTTTTTATTTAAAAAAAATCTTATCCTTATGATAAAAAATAAAATTGTTAGGAAAAATGAATTTAAGCTTCTTAGTTAGAGTTTATAGGATATATTATTATTGTATAGAAAACATATAGAGAAGAGAGTAATTAATTCATTTTAGTAAAAAAAAAATAAAGGCAATATTATGGATAGAAAGAACAATCAGAAGGCTGGCAAAAACTTTGTAAGATGGAAGTAATAACCATAGATTCATCATCACCATCATCATCATCTTGTATGGCCGCATTCATATCCTTCCTAAGTTGTTCTCTTCCTTCCAATCCCAACGCCGGCGGCAGAGGTGGAGGCGGAGGCACTGGCTGCTGGGGAGGAGAAGGCGGCAGACCCAGGGAAGGGTAATAAAAATTAGTACAAGCTTTTTCAATGCCACTAAAAGAAATTGAAGAAAGATCATAAGCTATGGCAGCAGCTTCGTCCGTGTCAAATGTGCCTAGCCAATGTCTTTCTTTTGTATATGGGTTTCTTATCTCCACCACATACCGGCCCCAAGCACGCCGCCGAACTCCAAGGTATTTGCTTGATTGCCTTGAGCTTCTTTTTGGGTTCCTGTAAAACATTACTGGAGGAAAATTTTCCATTCTAATGCTTGCTCTGAGAGGAAGAAAAGGAAATGGATGGAATTTATATACACAATTAGTTGATTAAATTATAATTTTTTTATCCCACTAAGTGTATTGAGCAATTTAAATTATTTTTATCCCACTAAGTGTATTGAGCAATTTAAATTATTAGTATTAACCTTACAAATTTTCCTCAAAAAAAAAACATTACAATTTAAATTATTAGTATTAAATATTGTTCAGTTCTTTTTTGTTTAACAGAAAAGAGAAGATAGTATTAGAAACAAACCCACTGTACATCGCCATCTTCATCTGGGTGTGGGAAATCAAGTGGGGATCTTACATCAAACAAGAACAACAGAAATTTACAATCTTTAAAAGAGGATCCCATTACAACAAGGGAGAATTTTCCAATACAGCAAGAACACCTACACAGGCAAGATGAAAGTTTAAATGGCCGAAGAAAAAACCCAGCATATAATAGAGAGATAAAATACAAACTGTAACCACAATGCCAGAAAGCATCTTTAATGGGAGCCATAGATAAAAAGTAAGATGAGGCTCCAAAGACAAAAGAATGATGAAAATCATTCTTCTCCACAGAGTTTGGTGTAACCAAACCTGAAAAACGGAGATCCACCCGAAACCAATGTGCCTCCGGCGTGTTCTTGATGGATAGAGAGAGAGAAGATTGATAAATTCCTGCTATCCTTGAGTCTTCAAAAATCAAACCACGCCAAAATTCTTGGTAGCAAAATAGGAGCCATGGAAGGCCCAAATAAATAAAATGAACAAGTTAATCCATAAATTATTGAAGAAAATATGTAATAAAAGCAAAAAGGTGTAAGAACCCCGTGGAAGCTAAATAGATATGGAGTTGCCGCCGGCAAAAAGGCTAACGACAGCCCTAGAATGGCAACCAAACAAAGCAGATACACAGAGGAGAGAAAGCTTGGAGACGGTGAGAGAGAGAAAGTTTGTTATTGTTGTTCAGTTCTTCAAAAAAAACAAAAAAAAATGTTATTAACAGAGCATCCACAACGATGATCCCTCTCACTAAAATGACACGTAAGTAATTAGTGGGATACAAATAAAAATATTGTTTTTTTTTTAATTATTAAAATTATTATTTTTATTAAAAAATTATTAAAATTCTTTATTTATATTTAAAAATTTATTATATGTATATATATTAAAATAGCAACCCTTTATTAATTTTCACCAAAGTAAGATGGAGGAATTATCCCACTTCGGCGGGATGTGAGATAGGATAAATCCTACTGTCCTAGTTTCACAATGAAACTGTGACTGATCTCAATTATCACCTCTTGTACTATAAAATAAAGTATTTAATTATTGAACTGTTTTATAAAATTATTAATATTTAAAATTTTATTTTATGTAGAAAAAAGATAAATATTGAATAATTAAATTATTAGTTGAACTATGTTTAGTTATTGGAAAATTGAGAAGAGATATTTAATATTTGAGCATTTAGTCAAGTGGGGCAAGTAAAAAGCATAGTTCAGAATAGAATAAATTAAGTTTGTACAATTCTTTTGTTCGTTTGATATATTCTGTTAGTCTAATGGCGTTTTTTATATCTTCAGTTCCTTAAATTCCTCTTCAGTGACAAGATTATTGTGAACAAAATGCATAATTCGATGCAACTCATCAGGAATTGGCTGGCTGTGGGCTATTAGTGATATTTTCACCTTTTTTTCCCCGCTTCCACATTCAAGTAATGAAAAAAGAAGAAATCAAAACATAAAAAATAAGAGTATGGCCTTAAAAATATAATAGTGCATACATTATATGGAGATTTATGATGCTGGAATGAAATTGCACGTTTTCGATAGAAATATTTATCATCTTTTGCAAAGTATAGGACAATTTGTTTACCTTATAATGCAAAACTCTTTTTTTTGTTGAACTGTCTTATAATACAAAACTTAAAAGATTATAAAATAATTAACACGTTTTAATTTGGTAGTGTTTAAATAATACTATAAGATTATAAAATTATGAATTTAAATTGTATTAAAAATTATTCTACTGATCCGATGGCTTAAGTGTTTTTATTTACCATTAGGTCAAAGCAGAACTGGTAATTGTTCACAAATCACACATCGTATCTCTCCTGCACCTAAATTAAATGGTTTATGATTTTATGAGAAGTACTTTCGACAGTTTACTCTTTCACAGATTTTGCAGTGAATACTTCTATAGTCAGTTAACTAAACGGCCATAACAGAATTCTATCCTAAAAGCTGATATTTGTCCTCCGCCGTTTGTGAAGGTTCGAATTTCACACTATAATAATTCTCTAGCTAAGCCAGAACAAGAATTAGTACCCCTCTCTTTTAGCATTCTCCGCAAATCGAAAGCCAATTAAGAAACTAAAGAACAGCATCAATCGGTAAACTTGGCAACAGTAACTTTTTGAAGAAGAGCTGATGTGCAAATTTTGCTTCCATATTCTAAAAGAGAATAGCAAGTGTTTCTATTAGCGTATAAATTTACTGGATCCAACTTTCATTT
This sequence comes from Garcia nutans, assembly GCA_947685225.1. Classification (NCBI taxonomy): domain Eukaryota; kingdom Viridiplantae; phylum Streptophyta; class Magnoliopsida; order Malpighiales; family Euphorbiaceae; genus Garcia; species Garcia nutans. The sequence continues at coordinate 39,580,422 of CANTUV010000019.1, read as the reverse complement.
GTAGAAATAACTGGAAGCATTCTGAAATCAGTAACCTTACATATATTAACAACATTTCTCTTACCTGCGTTTCCATACCCTTATTGGAAGGCTTTCTGCTAACTTGGTCCTCCGTTTCACCAATCTGGCAATCTTAATATAATTATCAATGTTGACACTATTTCGGTGCTGTCTATAAATGCATAGCAAACATGGAAAATAATGTCAAATGGCATTTTTCTCTGTTTTAAGAATCCCAACTTCCTGTTTTTTCTGAATCAACAAATTTTACTCTCAGTGATAACCGAATTAATTAACCATAAATATATAATTACAAAGATAAGTACAGGTGCGAGACAACATGAAAACGAAAAATACAATATCAACTAAAATAAAATAATGCATCAATTCATCACACGGAATGAATTAAGTAAAAAATTTACAACCGTTGGAATTGGCAGTTGAACTAAGTAAGCTTTCGCCAGAGAGATCCTTTAGAAGCTTGCAAGCACTTTACTTTTGGGAAAACGAAACCATTCTTTGGGGGGTTTCCATCTATGAGTGAATTCTCATAAATTTCTCTGCACTCTTGTACTACCTGCGGCAAGGACAATAATGTACATTTAATAAATACTCCCAAAAATGATTTACAAAATAAACAGCAACATCTCCGATAGAATATTGCCCCTCTAAAGAAAAAGAAATTACATAAATGCAGTGTCATTTCATTTGAGGATGATTTTTTTGTGTGAATTTGAGTTATTTAAGGTTGTCAATCACATCCCAATGTCCCGCAACAAATGCATAGTTTTTATTCATTTAGGGTGTGTTTGTGCTTTGGATTTGCACAAGGAACTGAATAGTTGGTGATTACCTCTTTTGCATCCTTCCTAGGAATGCCCTCTCGCATTCCAACAAGCTTCTCAACCACTTCAGGCTGCATTGGAGGGGACAGAAAAAGAATTACATAATAGGGTTATTGTTGGCAAAAACCTTCAGGAATTTTGAAGTGCAAAGATTACTAGCAGCATATTAATGTAACATAACAACAATATCTGAAGCAAATTACGATCGAATTGAATTAATATTTTGTGCAATCACAGTGTTCTACTAGCAGCTGCTAATCCATTTACACGTAACCAGGTCTCACTATTGGAAAAAATATCAATTCAGACTGAAAGAACAAACCACTGAGAATGAGTTAATTAATGTTTACCGGACAGTCAGGTTGATGTTCAAGAATATTTGTGTAGATGAGTGTGAAGGTATCCAAGCTCTCTGCTGAAGCAAGTTCTCTTAAATCACTCAGTATCCTGACTCTACTTTCCACTTTCTGAAGCAAAGGTCAAAAAAAAAAAAAATCAAGCTTGCAAACAGCAAAAAAATAAAAAGAGAAAAAAAGCAAGAAAGAAAAAGAAAACGAACAAATCTACATCAACATAGAAATTTACTTTTTGAATATATTACACAAGTAAATGAAGTAAAGTTTCTAAATAAAAAAGCACCACTTACAGACACACTTGTGTACTCCCTGAAAAAATCCATGATAACCTCTTCATCAAGTCTCATCCGTTCAATAGTCTCTTCCTTGATGTAGTTCCTCTACAATAATCATAAACACATTAAGGATGACCGATCAATGAAATCAAAGCCCTCTCCTATTCTATATAAAGGTCCATCAACACAGCCGGTAAGTCCATTTTCCTAAGGTGACAAGAGGCCAGAGAAGAATGTGCAAGAAAAGATCCAATTTCACATCTTATGAGGAAACAAACCTGCACAAGAAGATGATCAATGTAAACCACAACTGTCTCCTCCAGGCAAGCTTCAACAAATCTCCTAAACGATCTTTCTTCAATATACCTTTATTTCCAAAAATTAAACCAATAAGAATAACTGTTCTGGTTAGAATAAACAAACACACAGGAATAATGAAGCAATATCTAAATAGGACAATATACCCTTCAACATAAATACAATGGATACTAATAGGTGACAACCCCATGAAAATGCTAATAATCAAACAAATATGGAGACATGCCAACAGATGCTTTGGGTTTCAAGATAATCACTTCAAGGAAAGAGGAAGACTTAACTGCTACCATTATAACCTTACACGAGTTAGTTTGAATATGAAGTGATTTTAGTCAACATTACCAAATCAACTAACGAATGATAGAGGCTCAAAGTACATCATATCACAACAAACTTTCATAATTTCCTTTATCTCCACTGTTTCCCTTTGGTTACGTCTTATTAACAGATTTTAAGCTGCATATTATGGATTAACCTTCAGGCCTTCCCTCCACAAATTATCTCTTTGACTAAAAGATGACATGACTTTGCAAGTAAGATCAATGGAGCTAAATCAACTTTTAAAGATATAGAGATGCAATTTAGCCTATTAATTTGGCCAAGGGCATAAAATTAATAGCTTAAGATGTTTGGCAACTAGTTTACACTTAACTATTTTTGCTCTACTAAAGAGAAGAGGATGAGCTAGTTTCAGGAGCACAAAAGAAATTGAGGTACTGTCGAGACCACAAAAGAAATTGAACTTACATCTTAACATCCGTAAAATAGTCACCAAATGTTGCAACTAGGTACTCTGTGACTTGTCCTTCACTCCATTCTGAAACATAAAATTGATTTAGTTGCCTTCCCTCAGCATTCGTCGAAAATAGTATTAGCAGACAATATAGCAAAATAATCCAAACATAAAAGTAGCTACATTGCAACATGTATCGGAATCAAACAAAAATTTGTAATTGGATTAGAAAAGCATAATATTCCATAAACAAGACAAATAATCAAGCTGTCTAATTGAACAGTTCCAATAAATTATAGATTACACTAAATCCCAGGACTCCCCTCTTAGAAAGCACTCCAACTAAACTTTTTTTTTTCTCGAGTAATATTCTCATACTAACGATTCTTTTTGTTTTTAGTGGTAACGCAATTAATACAAGTACTAGATACTTGCTCAGAATTTTATTCCCAAACAAAAATTTACCCTAATAATTAGATATCGCAAGAAGTAATATGTGATTAAGCACACCCATGATGAAGGAACAATAAAAGAGTCTAGCTCGCAGGCATCAGACACCTACAAAGGGTGACACAGAACCGGTGCAAATTTAGAGTACCATAAGGACTGCAGATAGAGGACTTATGAAGGTCAAAATTACATCACCTTTCTGATAAATCTTCACTAGCAATTCCTGCACTCCAGGATCTTCAAAGATAACCCTAACAGTTAGATGCACCGCTTCCTGCCATGAATGAATAGTTTGGAGACAAGTTTGATGATTCTCTTCAAAAAAGAATGTCCACCAACAGAATTATGCATGCTACAAAAACATACCTCTACCCATTGTAGTAAAGGTATAAAAAATGTAGTACAAAAAAGGACTTGCAATGACCAACTCCATGTTGCATTTATATGATTGCTGCATCAGAGTTGGACTTTTCTAGTCATTGCACCAAAAGCATCAAAACATATGAAGGGCAAAAACCAACACATTAATGCACACAACTCTGGTGCCTCTTATCATTTTGTCTCTAATCTATTCCAACTAGGTAGTATAACCTCAAGCAAAACAACAGAGACCCCGGATAACAAATGGGATGATTATCAAACTTGTTCACCTATTAGCACAAAAGAGGATTAATCTAAACAGATACTTATAATATCATTCATGACAATCAGAATCCCATCTCAAAAGAAATTCATAGCTCAGTTTCCAGACAAATAATTGTGCAACCAATGATTTGCCAGTAGGTAATCTGTGGGAAATAAGTGGTAACCAGAATTCTTCAACTGCACATCTCTATGGCTTCCAAACTAAAAGGCAACTATGAAATAACCCATCACCTAGAAGACAATAAATAGAAATCAACAATCTTAACAGCCCAACCAATTACCAATTGATCAAAATTTATGCTACAATCCTCAATGGCTATAGCATTACAGAAAAGAAGCATAATTATGAACTGAGATTCAAAAGAAGAAACCATTTTGCACATCATCTATATAGGTCTTTTGCATCATTAAACCAACAAATAGGTAATTTGAATTTGATGATGAGGTATGTAATTGTATCATGATGAATCAGTGCTCATAGATGAAGAATGTGGTACATCACCAGTATGAAAAATGTTGAAATATACATATGAAACTGAGAAAAAGAGGAAGACGAAGAAAAAATCAAGAGTGAAAAAGGAAACTCTATCAAGCTTTATACCTTTGCAACCTCTAGGAAGCCTTTGCAAGTATCTTCAAAATTAACCTGAGAAAGAGAAAAGAATCCCTCTTAAAAAAGGCTAAAAGTTAGAAATAATTTATTTTCCAATACGCAGGCTCCAAGCTCTAGTGAGAGAAATCGATTGCATCCACCAATTGATGTGTGTATAGACAAGAAAACAACTAGGAAGTCTTTGCAAAGATAGTAAGATATTCATTGCTAATATTTAATTATACAGTGGCATCTGATATTGTAGTAAGAGTGACAAGAATAAATGCTGTAGTACTTGGGTATTCTTTACTATACATATGCTTAAACTAGAGAGGAACAATAATGTACAAAAGCATAAATATTATTTCTCCTTGTAATAAAAGAATTAATTTCATTGGAAGAGAAAAATATAAAGAAAAGGATGAAGCAAGAAAGAAATGAGATTGAAAAAAATAATGTAACTAAGAAAAGAACTCGTCACAGGAAAACTAGATCATGACATTCAAATCTAAGAAAATAAAGCCCCCAGTGAACTTTTCAAGGGAACGGCAGCCGCCTGGCAAGAAAATTCACATATTCACTGCATATATGAGAAGACATTTTATAGAAGATGTACTTGCCTACTCATGCAAGATACCTAAGCCCTGCAAAGAACAGTGGCTTCCTAATTAATTCAGATGTCTTACAGGTCTAGATAGCTGATTTCTGGTCTTGATTGTTTGAGTGCATGGTTGAGAAAAAAAAAAGGTAATGGCAATTAATGGATACCTAAAGTTAAAAATAAGATGATTGAGAGTGATATTACAAGAAGAAAACCCCAGGAACTATGTCGATGCTGCAAAATCTCAATACCATTTCCTTACCCTATAACAAATTATGAAAACCTCTGTTTGTACTGAAAAACCTTAAAACACTGGATCCTAACCCTAGATCACGGTATAGATATCAAAATCCTAGTCAAGGAAGACAAAAGCCAAATTCTGAAGCTTAATTATCAATATAGGATGATGAACAGTATGCACATAAAATGGGGGCATAAACAGTCTAGTAACTAAAAGAAAAGGACATAGGAAACGGAAAAAGAAGGTTCACTAACAAATTGAGGATTCAGACAACCTGAAAAAGACCATAATATAACAAGTATATCACTTTCAATCTCCACAACCAGGAGAGAACGATGTCCTTCGCACAGTCAGCCTTCCCTCCTCCTATCCCTTACAATTTTCTACTTCTTTTCCAATTTTCTACTCTAAACAAACTCAAAATTCCTGCCTGTACTCATATTTTCAACATTGGAAAACATATTTTGTGCCAAAAATGAAAAAAGGGAAAACAAGTTGAGCAAAAACAGAAGGAAGCAGGAAAAGAAATGTAGCATAACCTGCTCAGCATAGTTTTGTGGAAGAGCTTCAATCGTGCTGTTACTCAGCTCCATTGCAAGGTCATAGCAGCGCAGATTGTTATTAATCTGCGGATATATTTACAGTGGAAAATGTGGTAAATAAAATCTACACAGAAAACCACAAATAACTTGCACATAAAAATATAATTAGAAAGGACCCACAAACCATTGCACATAAAGGTTCCAGACCAATATCAGAAGCAGGTTCCTCAAGCCTCTTCCTTTCAGCTGCTTGAAAATCTATCATCACCTAAAGAAAGAAAATGGTGAAAACCAAAAGAAAAACTGAGGAAAGAGAAAACTATGATGCAGGCAAAGATCAGGACCCCTAGTACATACTATATAGTAAAAATGTAATAAATATGTATTAATCCCTCTCTCTCTCACACAATCACTCAACTGATTGCAGTTTTACACATTAACACATAAAAACAGTCTACTCCCATGTGGTGTCAATGGAAGTCCTTATACTATATGTAAGTATATAGGCAAAATAGTAAGTCAGGAAGTACACCTACTATATACAAACTGATGTCAATGACTATATATATATAGAGAGAGAGAGAGAGAGTCAGAGAGTCATTGATATCAATCCCAAAATATAACAATTATTTCTACAAAATCTACCCATGCTTGCCTGAATAATAGCCAAGGAAATTCTGTATAGCATGACATCAGTGCTATTATCTCTAACAATTTGAACTTGCTCTGCCAGAATCCTGAACAAATCAACAGCAGCTGGAGTGTACAGTTTTCCATCCTCTGTTTTCTTTGGTGGCTGTACTTTGTCAGCTTCCAGGATATTCATATACCATTTCTATAGTGTGCACAAAATAGTAATAAGAAAGACAAGTAGTCAGCTAATAATATACACATCCAAAATATAATAACACCAATGATTAACAAGATATAATATCATTACCCTTGTTGTAGCTTGCATTCTCTCAACATATGAGTTCATGAGGGGATCTGTTGCCCCACTCTCTGAACAAACTTGAGCCAGAGACTCATCAACACCAAGTCCAATCAGATTATCTTGATATTCAACTACCCAGCCAGTTACCTAATTGTAAGCAATCAGAACCACAAACTAATCATTGAGAAGTACTTTGGAGTTCCCATTCAATGTAGAAAACTTTGAAGTCAATTTTTCTGAATTATTTTTTCAACTTGTTATGTCAACGTGATATTAATTGTTAAACTTTAGTTGCCTCCAAAATTCACTCTTGGGGCAGACATCTAATGAATTCTGCTTATAGAAACAGAGATTTAGTGAATGCTTCACCAACTGTGGATAGTGAAGATACCATTGGGTTGACCTCATAGATACTGGTGGCACAAGCTTAGCAGCAAGGATTATGTATTATATCTGGTACTAACCAAGGAACTAATTACAAAAGGAGCATCAATAATTACATCGCAAATCCTCCCATGATTTCAAAATCAACAAGTTTATAGGAGAATATTAATGTTAAAATAATATATACTAACACTTTACTCTATAATGTTATTCCACAGATGAAAATATTTTGGCCGCTAGAGATAACAGAATGATCTTCCAAGAAAAATTCATAAAATTACAATGAATTGAGCTTATTATCAAATTACAATGTTCAAATTAAAATTTTTTTATGTTGAATTGATGAATATAAATTATATTCTTTAATTTTATTCCAAAAATAAAAAATCATTTGGCCACAAAAGGACTAGAATGATCTTCCAAGAAAACAAAAATCTTCGAACATTAACAAACAATTTCACCATGCTTTTTGACAGGCATTCGATGCAATAGATCATGTGAACCAAAAACTTATTAACAAAAAAGCATGCCTGGGAAAGCTCACACAGAATTAAGGTTTTTTTTTTTTTTTGCTACCAGAAAAAGTAGAAGTCCTACTCCTATTAACAAAAGGGCTGGGAATGTTACGAAAGGTAAATATGGAGATATATATTTGCTTTTTTGTTTCTGATTCGTCAACTCTTATATCTTTTTAAATTTAAATAAGTCAGTTAATACCAGTAGTAATAAAATAAAAAATGTAAAACAAAAAATGAATTTTCTATTCTTAATTATTCGTATTATGTACAGCATCAACATTTATCTTTATCTTTATTGTCAAAGATGATTGGTGATACTGGTGCTTTGAGTAGCTAGATGCTCATGAAAGTTGATGCACATTAAAATGGTGAAGTTGGGCACGATCAAGTCACACTACATCATATAACTTAGTAATACACATATGGATCTTTTCTGCAATCAAATGTTCCCATATGGGTATCAGGTAAGATGTCAAAATCGCACAAGGGACAGCTGAGATACCTTTAAAATTTCTATATTTGATAATTCATTTGCCCTGTCACTCAGCAATCGGAGCATCTGAATGAACCTCTCTGTATACAGATTTACCATCAGTTGAAATATTTCATATCTGCAAACATCAAAGATCAAAATTAATGAACCAAAGAAAATTTCCTAGGCATCAAAACATTTGATATTTTATGGTGAGATGGCTAGCAGGGTTTTAAATAATGTAGTCACAGTTCGAGTATCACATTATTAGACTATATCAGTTCATATCGAACAGCATCAGCTGGAAATACCTGAATTTTCTACAAATAAGAAAAATACTCAAACTTATTGTTCAATATATTAAACAAAATATACACATATAAGGTATCTCAACATCTAAAGCAAATTGTGATTTTCTAGTAATGATTTATACCTATGCAATATGGATTGGGTGTATTTGCTCTGAAATAAAAGTTGACAAATTGAACAAATCTTTAGTTAAAAAGAATAAGGGAGTAATTGCACATTAGACAAACTTATGGGGCATCTAAATGCATGTAGCCTAATGGAAACAAAAAAGTGGCTATCCCATTAATAATCCCATCGTGAAGCACATGATCACACAAAAGTAGGCCAGAGTAAAAATAAGACAATCTTAAGATTCCAAAAAGTAGTTGAAAGCCTGAAATAAGCAACTGCCCCACATAAATTAACAAATAAAACAGACTTGGCATGCAGCAAACCTTGGAGGAAAACATGGGGCCACATAGTCATAAATATCTCCAAGCTCTTCTCCAATCTAAATGGCAAAAAATGAGAAAGTCGCCAAATAGCATTAGGAATTTGACAGTGTTAACAGTCCATAGCAGTTTGAGAAAAAGCAATGCTAAAAACTGACACACAACTGAAAGCAGGTTAAACCGTAAAACAGTGATCAAACTCGAGAGAAGCAAGAAAAATACATAGATTTGATGGTACATATGCATATTTGCTTCAACTCCAAATCCAAATCATATGAATGAAAGCAAGTGCACAAGCAAACACATGCATGTGGACACATGCAAATACAAGAACCAAGCTAGCCTATTCTGTAGCAGCAGAACCAGCAACACAGACATACATCAGTGAGTGATTTTTTATTTCAGTGCTAATTGTAGCACATAGATAACCAGTTTCCAAAAAGGGGAATGCTAACACTGGGGATCTTACAGTCACAATGGCAATGGTATGGAATATTATAATTCCAAGGAACCTACATCATCTTGATACACTCAAGAACATAAATGGTATTGTGAATCTCTTACAATTGCCAAAAATTACTTGGGCTGATTGGAAGAATGGAAAAAAAAAATCTAGAGTATGTATCAATCATTATATCTCAAAGATTCAATTGGAGTCAGCTCCTCCAGTGCTCATTGAAGTTCTACCTTGTAATATTATATGAGAAGTGGACATGCTCAAATGTCTAAAACCTTTTTAAACCTCACAGTTACATCACAAATACAAAGTAAATCAACTTGCCAATACATCCTTTTCCTCTGTTGCAAGTTGTCGCATATTATAAGATCATTATCTTTTGCATGTCCAAATGAAGTGTTCAAACTTACATTTTCTCAACCTATATATCCATTATACAACACCTTGCAAATACTTTCAATATGGATTCGTTAAAATATTTCATTGTTTTTATGTGTCAAAACTCTACTTGGGACTACTAAAATTCAAGCAAACTCAGTTTATGAGACAACTTTTTCAACTAGATTTCCATCCCACAGTAAACTTTGAATAATTATTGCAGAATAATAAACTGCATACATATGACATAATCTCATAATTTGATCATGCAAACTTTTTTACTAAAGAAGGCATATAAAGTGCAAGAAAATTTTTATCCCAAGAAACTAGGATAGATCAAAAACCCAATATATATGTTGCTCCATTGCAAATATCAAAATAACATACCACCCGGGCTTCTTCTAAAGCAGCTTTATGGTCTTCAAAGACAAGCTGATAACAAAATCAGTGTCAGAAATATGCATAATGGAAAAAAAAAAAAAAAAAAAAAAAAAGAGAGAATATCATATCATATAGGAGAGTGATTAAGAAAACCTCTGTTAGTAGCCTATCGAAGCGCGCTTCAACTGCCTTCCTAATTTGCTCATAACATTTATCCTTATAACCTTTTCCCTGGACCTTTAACTTCTGTTGTGTAAAGTTTTTGGAAGAAGCCATTGTGGTAGTTTTTCTGCAGTCAATAAGGAAACAAATAGCTAAAATACAGTTGCAATACAGGTCAAAGAATGGAAAAGGATATCATAAAATTACACAAAAGTCAGCAATGAGAAAAGGCAATCAAAATCTAGCATAAAAGCAAGGACATAGAGCTGAAATAGATAAAAATAGTTACTTGGCAGTTCTACGAGGATTTGCAATTGTTGCCATTGCACCCTCTCCCTCAGCTTCAGCTACCTCCTCAGCAACTTGTTGATCATGAATCTCTTGCATTTCAACCACCCTGGAGGGAGAAACAGTAAAAGTTATTACTCAAATTCTTACCCTCTTCTCTTTTTCTTTTGGGGTAGAATAAAGATGAATACACATATATTTCTTATTTTTTATAGTGACAATAATGATGGTGGAAGGCTTTCCCTAACTGTTTAGATCAATTCTCCATCATCATTCATGATATATTCCTGATCCTGATTGGAATGTTTAACAAGTATCATTATTGTGTCATGGATAAATGAGAACTACAATATGAGGGGGAAAATAAAAGAAAAGAATGTTTCCCAGGTACTTAGCTCCTATTATTAATACAGCAAATAGAGACCTAAACAGTTTTTCAGTAACCCACCTTATAGCACGAACCAGGGTTTGTGGGCTGAAAAAGTAGAGCATAGAAACATTTGTTAGAGGTCAGCATGAAATAAATAACAAGGCAAGCAATTAATACACAAGTGTGTATTTGTGTATGTATGTAAATCTAAAATTAACTACTGAAAGAATAATAAAACTGATACAATAGTGAAAGAATAACAAAATTCATAACTTTAGGGACAAAGTAAGCAATTTGTCTCGCAGAAGATGTACTTAAAAAAATGTATATAATCCTTACGAACCATAAAATGAAATTGTATTTCTAGTCATAGTTACTTGGGTATTTCTTGTAACTACTATCTCTAATGCAGGCCCAAGCAAAATGGCATCGTCCATATGACAACACGCATTTTAACTCTTTTGACAATTATGCAGAAAGGTTAAGTAATCCTTGCAGCATAAAGTGAAACTAGCAACAGGATACTTGCTTCATTTGTCAAGTATCATAATTTAAGCCCTTTAGGGTTGCTGTTCAAAGATGAAACCAAAAGCAAAGACAGTGGCATCATCCAGAGACTAAAGTCCATTTCCCTTGACATTATTTTTCTTTTTGCACAAATAAAATTGCTAAAAGAAGAGAAGATGGTAATACACCAAAAATCATAAGAATGAGGATAAATTATCCTGCTTGAAGAGTAAAAGGAAAAGAAAAATTAACAATGGTAAAGGTTTCCAATCTCTATTGATGTTACAACAACCTTCAAAAGCCTTGGAAGTGGTAAAATGAAGCTCAAAAAACAAACCTATTCCAGAATAGTGAATACATTTGTGCCTGAAGAATAATCCTCTAACAGGTCGGGGAATAGCATTATACCAATCATTTCAAACAGTGTTTTAAAAGAAATCATTACGCATTACTGATGTTGAAATTATTATTTCAATATCATTTGTTGCCAGAAGAACAATGTTTCTCAATAACACTATTAAAAATATATATTTCAACAGTTAAACAAAAATTTACCTCCCTTGACCCTTGCAAAGGGGTAATCACGCAAAGGACACCCTTTGCATGAAAAATACAATGAATCCAGAAAGAATGATTGAGCAAACAACTAGATGCAAGAATATGTGCCCCAAGAACTAAGAGACACTTTCAAATAAAGACATAGAAAACTTCAAATACTGACATTTCAAAGATAAAAACCATTATACCTCTCTTTTGCAAGTTTGTAAAAGTTGGAAATATGACCCCATAATGTCTTCTCAAAGGTCTCCCATGTTTGGTCTACATCTTCAAAATATTCTCTGGGCATCATAGAGACGAGTCATTAAACCCCAAGCTAAAAAGTAGCGCACAATAAACATCAAGAGTAAACAAATTATCAATTTCGGAATTTCCTTCTTCATGGTTATCATCATTGCCATCTTCCAATATTTCTTTTTTTTTTCTTTTTTAGTTTCAGCATGTTTTATCCTACCATGCCACGTGTAACCATGCTTTACATTTTGAATACAATTAGAGGCCGTAAACAACATAAGTATTATAATTTTATTGTTTGCAACAAAAACATATGGCCAAAAACGGGGATACAAAACAAGCACATGCCACTTGTCCACTAAATCAGACAGCTCCTTTGCTACAGACCTTAATCTGCCAACTTCTTCTTTGTGAGATGCTGCAGCTGCTAATGCAAACCTTCGCTTCCTATCAAGTGCTGTTAATCTCTATGACAAATTGATAAAAAAAAGGCATAAATAAACAAGTGTCTATGGGTGATCTATTTTGCTCAGAACTTAACATAATATTCATCCGTTAGGCTTACCTCATAAGTATTAACAATCTCTTTGTCATCACTCAAAGAGTTGCGTGCCTCAGCTGCTTCAACAGATATAGACATCATACCCTCCACATCCTAAAAAGAATCAAGAAAATAGTCAAACAGAAAACCTACAGGAAAAGAATAGATCAAAACATTGATAGAAGCTGAAGCTCAAGGCACAAACTACCACTTACAGTAGTGTGTTACATTATCACACACCAAAATCAATCAACAAAAACCTCTGAATCCAACAAGGTCAATCCCTTGTATCAACAGGTGCAGTCATGCAGACTATTAGTATGAAGGAGCGCATACAATAGATATACAGTAATGGCAACTGACAAAATTTGAACAACTAATGGTTGAATAACATTACTCACCTTCAAGGTCATATTTAGGTTATTCCTTGCATTGCTAAGGAGCTTTATCTGATCATGATTTTCAATCAAGGTTTGACATTCTAGGCAGTACCTAAAGCATGAGCCAATTGTAATTATAAAAAAAAGCAGAAAAATTAAGCAACCACATAAATCATACTAAAAAATAATAATAGTATAATATCAATAATCCTCGACAAATTCAAAGGATCTTTGCAGTGTGCCTCGTCAAGAACATACTTCTCAATAGAAATAAAGTTCTGGCGAAGCTGGTTTATCGTAGTCTGTGATGAGGTCAGTGCTTCCAGACCACTTTGTGCTTGTTCAACCTGCACTTCGTAATAAGAAATAAAAAAATGTAAAAGACCAGTATAACCCACGAGCAATATCCAATTATCAAATCTAGGTACCTGTTCTGCCACCATTGTACTGAGTTGAGCATCATTTGCCTGCAAACACAGTAAAATAACAAGATACAGATAACTGTTATTCTAATTGCGGAGCTGACTTAATCAAATATCCAATTCCCCATACTTCAATTGCAAAACCTTCCTTATACCACAAACTAAGTACCTACACAATCATTTTAGCTACTTTCTAACTACTAAAAAAAATTATGGTTTATCGAAACTAAAATAGTGAAATGTCAGCTGAATTACGTTAGATATAATTGAGATCCCCAATTCTGTTAACGAACGATGAAAAATTGAAGATTAGAAATGGAACCTGTTGGCGCGTAATGTAATCGGCTTTGATCGAGGAAATGGAATGGAGGAGCTCAGGGAGCGGCAAGAGCTTCGCCACCTCGCGAACGGCGGCTTCCTTAGCTTCGATGCCGAGATCCTCCACCATCATTTTTGCAGGACGATTATTGAAGAATAAAAAGTAAAATTATCAATTAATTCTAAGGACCTAACGAGACATGGATGTAAAACTGAAGTGCAAAATTGTTTCGAGTACAATCAAGATATGGCGTGAATTGGATGCGCTTAACGACCGGGCCGGTTCAATTCAACTGTGGAAAGCTTGAAAACTCATTTTTTTTATTTAATTACCAAAAAACCCTTCCGATTTACTCTTAATTAAATACTCCCTTCCGGTTCATTTCCTAATTCAAAAGGTCAAGAGAAATTAATTATTTTTATCAAAAAATAATTTATTGTTATTTTTTAACTATATGATGAAAATCATGTTTATTTCGTACATTAAACTATTAAAAAATTTTCCGTATGAATAAGGTACTTGGTTTTTTAAGGAAATAAGATAGGTAATTAAGGCATTGAATCCAAAAAAAAACTGGACTTTAGGAAGCCTAAACACTTCAAAACCAAGCATGGTTGTTTGTTCATATCACCCTTATTTTAATGGATCTTGATTTAAACATTTGTAACATATATGTTTTTCATATTGTGGCACATACAAATGAAGACTACTAATAACACTGAAAAGGCTGTGAATTTAATGAATAGTTTTATTTTGTGACTAATGAAAAATCTATAAAAAATTATATTTAAAAAATATAAGAGAAAAATTTAGGTATGAATATCAGTCGGGTTGGTCGGATTTTAGGACTTGGCCAACACGACCACTTAATAATAATCAAAAAAATCATTTTTGAATACCAACCATTCGTAACCTGTTTGTTCAATTTGGTCATTTTTTGTTGTATTTAATCAGTTTTAAAAGTAAATATATAAGTTAAAATTGATTAATTTCATGGGTGAAACCATAATTTTAAAGAAGAGAGAGCAAAATTTCTAAACAAAAAAATTATAGACAAATTTATAATTAATTTTATTTTCATATTAACAAAATTAATATAAATAATTAACATTAATATTTATATTCAATTTTATTTTTATATTACATAATTAAATATTTAAATATTTATAAATTTTACTAGTAAATTACAAGAAAAATTATACAATTAATATATTATTTCTTAAACAATATTTATATATATTTTTGAGATATTTTAAAGAAAATGTTTAAAATAATTAATTTTAAATAAATTTATATGATAGAATATATTTTATAAAATAATTAAACTAAATCACAAAACTATAAATCCAATTCATAATCTAATTATAAAATAATTAATCTAATTATAAAATCTTAAATTTTCAATTCATGTCATAATCAAATTTCAAAATAATTTATTTAATCATCAAAACTTCAAATTTCAATACATAATCAAAGTCCAAAAATAATTAATCTAGTAATCAAAATAATAAACTAAACCTATAAATTAAATTTTAAATTAAACAATAATTATAAATAGTTATAATACCCAATAAAATTACCATAACAATAAATTAAAAAATAATTTAAAACTTTTAAAGTAATTAATGTTTAAAATTAATTTTTTAACAAATAAATACATATACACATATATACACATATATATATATATATATTGGAAATGGGGGAGGGCAAATGACCCTTCGTGCCCTCTTAATTTCACCATTAACTAACTTAATCAGTTTAAATCAATATAGTCGATCAAGTAAGTTAGATTTCAAATTTTTTACACATCTCTATAAAAATTTGTTATGCATTTAGCGACAGAGTGAAGAAAAATAAAAGATGATGAAAAAATAAAAGAATATGGAAGATGGATTGAGCAGAAATATTAATAATTTCGTGATATGCAGTGACATTAGAGGATGATGATCTATATCCATTCTATATACATACATTTTATTTAACTATTTTGTGGCAGATTTATTTTATGTACATTTTATTTTTTTTAATAAAATGTTTGTTTGTTAAATTTTATATCCTTTCTAATAATTTTCTAATTTTATTGAATAATATAATTAAATAAAATAAATATATTTTTTAAATATCATAACGAAATTTAATGAAAAGAATAAGTTTTTATGATGGAATAAACTTTTTCATCGTTTAAAGTACCATGTATAATGAAATTTATGATGTTAAAAAGATAAAATATTATATTATAATTATGACAATAATTTTTACACTATATATTATCATATATGGTAATATAGATATTGTCATCATAAAAAATATTATTAATACATATAATATCATAGACAGACCTAAGGGATAGGAGGGGGGGAGAGAGGGGGTGTGGTTATGGTCTCTGGTAATGGCCAGCCAGTCTGAGCTTCCCCCTCCCCCTGGCTTAATTTGCAGAGGAGTGAGGAGTTGAAGATGACCTCTCACGCTCTCTGTTTTTTTAATATCCCTTACTGAAATGACGTCGTTTCACTTATGTCGCATTTAAAAAAAAAAGAGGAGCTTCTTGTTTGCCTGGTGAACGGATGAGAGAAAAAGACAAGGAGGGATGAAGCATAAGGCCGAGGCTGGTAGGGACGAATTGGAGAGGGCTCACTGGCGATGAACAACACCGGAGGCCTCACCATCCATCACCAACCGACCGACTACAAGTATTTATTTCTATTTTTTTTATATATGGGTTGTTTTGCTTTTTTATATTTGATTTAGGTAAAATTTAGGGATTTTTTAAAATAAAAATATAGTTGTTTTGAAGCTCAAATAATTACTTTGATTTATTTTAAATGATTTTTGATGTGATTATGTTGAGTTAATTTGTGTTGTTTGTGATTAAGGTTTTAAGTGAATTTTATGAATTTATTTTTTAATTATAAAATTTGATTTATTTTGAGATTAACCAAGCATAATAATTTATTTAAAATAATTTTTTATTGTGAATTTGTGATTGGGTTGAATAATGTCTTGATTTAATATTTTGGATTTTAGGTTAAATTAATTATAATTATAAGTTAAAATGTTGAGTATAAAAAAATTAATATAAATTGTGATTATATTTATGGTGTTAAATTATAAATTAAATTTAATAAGCTAAATAAACTAAGCCAATTATAAATTAAACTAAAAAAAATTTAAAAAAATTTAATATAAATTAACTATTTAATAAACTAAATCAATTATAAATTGAACATAAATTAATTAATTTATATTGTGAATATAAAATAATTTATAGTTAAGTATAAATTGAATATAAGCTAAGTGTAAATTTGATATAAAATACTTATAAAATGAAAAATATGAATTAAATTCTAAATTTAACCAAAAGTAAACTAATTATATTTAGATTAAACTAGACTAATTATAAATTAAACTAAATAAAATTTTAAAACATAATATAAATTAACTACTTAATAAACTAAATCAGTTATAAATTGAATCTAAATAAATTAATTTATATTGTGAATATAAAATAATTTATAGTTAAGTGTAAATTAAATATAAGCAAGTGTAAATTTAATATAAAATACTTATAAAATGAAAAATATGAATTAAACTTTAAATTTAACTAAAATTAAACTAATTATATTTAGAATAAACTAAATCAATTATAAATTAAACTAAATAAACTTTTTTAAAATAACATAAATTAACTACTTAATAAAATAAAACAATAAATTGAACATAAACAAATTAGTTTATATTGTGAATATAAAATAATGTATAGTTAAGTATAATTTGAATATAAATTAAGTGTAAATTTAATATAAAATACTTATAAAATGAAAATTATGAACTAATAATATTTAGAATAAAAATTGAAATAGATATGGATAAATTTGTGATTAAGACTAAGAGATTGCGGAATAAACATGGTGAATCTTTAAATATTTTTTACTCCGATACTAATCCAGATATTTAGTAGTAATGCAAATATTAGAAAAACTAGTGATAAAATAAGGCGTCTGGAGTGTTATTTTGATGATAATGTGGGTGATTTAGTATTGCGTAAATCAATTGACGAGTTTGATGTTGAAATTATGGATGATGTTATAAGACAATATGTGGCTAAAAGACATTGCCAATCATATGACCATAATTTTTCTTAGACAAAATTTTAAAAAATTATGAGAAATTTTAGAGATATTTGGTTCTCTAAATTTGAATGGTTAGAATATAGTATTTTAAAAATTGCAACATTTTATTTATGATGTTATCTTTTTAGTTCGAATATGGGATCTAAGTGGAGAAATAATATCTTCACGAAAATCGAATTTCGCAATTAAAAAAATCATGAAAAAGTTTAATGAACATGTTGGCGGTTATAGTAGTCCATACAATAATATTATAATGCTATATATTAGTTTCAAAAATTAAAGACAAAGTGTATTTCATGTCCTATATTCTCATAGCCAAGAGCAAGAGGCTTATTACAGGACATGTTTGACGATTGTTGTTAACTGTATTCATTTTCTTTTAGCAAATGGGTTAGCTTTTCGAGAAAATAATGAGTCAAAAAACTCATTTATCCAGGGTAATTTTCTTAAACTTCTCAATTAGTATAGTCAACACAGTTTTGAAGTTAGAAATGTAGTTAATTCAAATGCTCCAAAAAATAATCAACTCACTTCTCCACGTATTCAAAAGCAAATAGTTAGTGTTTATACTTTAGATACACTGGCTATTATTCAGTATATTAGATATGATTTTTACTCTCTATTAATTGATAAAACTAGAGATAATTTAGTAAATGAGCAAATGACTGTGGTATTGAGATATATTAACAAGTTAGGATAAATGATTGAATGATTAATTGGAGTGGTACATGTGAGTGACACATCTGCTTCTATTTTTAAAAAGTATATTTGATGATTTGTTAGCGAAACATGGGTTATCTCTAAGTAGAGTTAGAAGTTAAGATTATGATGGGACTTCTAATATGAGAGGTAAATTTTATGGGTTAAAGACTCTTATTTTAAATGAAAATCGGTCGGCAATGTACATTCATTGTTTCGCTTATCAACTCAAATTAGTACTTGTTGCAACAATAAGGAATAATATATTTGTGAGTAATTTTTTTATTATATTATAATAATTATGAATATTATCAGAGCTTCATGTAAAATGAGGAATGTTTTCTATCAAAAACAACATGTTGGAGTAGTTCAGTGCCTGGAGAGAGGTGATATTCAAAGTGGAAGAGGCTTGAATAAAAAAATAAATTTAACTTAACCTGGAGACACCGCTTCTCACTATAAAATAATTGTTCATCTTATCTCTATGTGGTCACCAGTAAAAGAGGTTATTGATAATATTTATGAGAATGGTTCTGAACAAAGAAATCGAGAGAGAATTGTGGGCTTAATTGATAAAATGAAAAGTTATGAATTTATTTTCACTGATTTCATAATCAGGAAGTTTTTAGAAATGATAAATGATTTATCTCAAGTCTTACAAATAAATTATCAAAATATTGGTAATACAATTCATTTGATAGCAATTGTTAAACAAGAATTGCAAAGCTTCAGGGAGAATAGATGGGATGAATTCTTGAAAGTTATTAATAACTTTTGTATAGATCATGATATTACAGTGCATAATATAGAAGATAATGCAAGTCATCTGCATTCCAAGCGTGCTAATTTTTCTATCATTTATTACCACCACTTTCGAGTGAAAATATTTTGTCAGATACTCTTTTATCTTCATATTATCATACTTAGCTATTTATTATGCTACAACCTAATTTTCGTTAATTTAATTATAGGTTATTAATTTCATCGCTCAATAAATAAAAAATCACTTCACAGAATCAAGTACTAAATAGCTTTTTATGCATTGCTTGTCTTTTTCTTAAAAACTCATTCTCCAATTTTGAAATATCTAAATTATTTTATCTTGCTGAACTATATTGATACGATTTCTCAATCACCGATCGGATAATACTTGAAGATCAACTTAATACATATATTATTGATGTAAAAATAAATGTAGTTTTCTCAAACCTTGACGAAATTGGAGCTCTTGCTCAGAAAATGATTGAGAAATATTATGACACTATATTTTTTTTTCGTATATCTGTTAATCAAGCTGGCTTTAGCCTTACCTGTTGCAACTACTACTGTTGAGAGAACTTTTTCAACAATGAACATTATCAAGATGAATTTGCGTAACATAATAGGGGATAATTTTCTGACAAACTGCTTGTGTGTTACGTGGAAAAAGATATTTTTTTTAAAAAAATAAAAACGAAACTATTATGCAACGTTTTCAAAATATTCAAACTTGTAAGATATAATTATTATTTCTTAGGCGTAGTTAATCTAATAATACAAATTAATTGTTGAATTATTATAATATTAAATGCTTAATTATATGGTGGACTTTTTTAAAATTTTTTTCTGCAAAAATTTTGTCCCCCAGTGTTTTCCTAGTTCCACCATTGTATAATATTATTATATTTAATATTACTTTTAATGTCAAAATACAATATTATGTATATTTTTTTTTTGTATATCTGTTAATCAAGCTAGCTTTTGTCTTACCTGTTGCAATTACTACTGTTGAGAGAGTTTTTTTTAGCAATGATCATTATCAAGACGAATTTGCGCAACAGAATGAGAGATGATTTTCTGACAGACAGCTTGTGTGTTATGTAAAAAAAGATATTTTTTTAAATTAAAAACGAAACTATTATGCGACATTTTCAAAATATTCAAACTCGTAAGATACAATTATCATTTATTAGGCGTAGTCAATCTAATAATATAAATTAATTGTTAAATTATTATAATATTAAATGTTCAATTATATGGTGAACTTTTCTAATTTTTTTTTTTTGTGAAAATTTACCTCCCCCCCCACTCCCGTGTTTTCCTAGTTCAGCTATTGTATAATATTATTATATTTAATATTACTTTTAATGTCAAAATATAATATTGAATGATAAATTAATAGCTTAAAACATATGATATTAGCATCACTAAAAGTAATATAATTTATAATAGTAATGTATTTTTATCATTAAAATTTAAAATTAGCATTACTAAAAATAATATAATTTATGACAATAATATATTTTTATTGTCAAAATTTAAAGTTACAGAAACGAAAATAAATTTCATCTTATTTATATTTTATTACAATACTACAATTAATTTTTATAATATTAAATTTTTATCATAAAAAATAATTAGTGATAAAAATTTAAGTTTACGTAATCACCATTTGTCAGTTTTTGTATTAGTAATGTGTCATTATCAGTGGCGTAGCCATGATTTTAGATAAGGGGGGTCCAATTCAACTTAAATACTAAACATTAAAAATATCAAATTATAAAAGAAATAAAAAAATTTCAGATTATAAACTACAAAAAAATAATAATTTCAATTTAACTTCATACTATTTTTCTCAAAAAAAAAAAAACTTCATACTACAAAATCAAATTAAACATTTCAAATTTATAATGTCCTCAAGTATTCAAGCCAATTTCTTAATTCATTATTTTTCAAATTTCAATTCATTTTAGCAAGATAAAAAAATTGCAACAAAATAAATATGAGATTAAAAGTAAGTGGTGTACCTATTCTTAACTTGTTGCCGCTGCCTTGCTGGTGCCAATCGGTGAAAGAATGAAATTGAAAAAGGAAGAAACTGTTATCTGAAAAAAAAAAGAAAAAGGAATTAACGAAGAAGAAACGTGAGAAAGAAGAGAAATAGTCACAATTAAGTTATTCTTGTTTGTTTGTAATGGGCAGAGTCATTGACAAATCTTGTTTGTTTGTAATGGGCTTGATTAAAAGGCCCAGTTTTAAAGATTGGAAAAAAAAGGATGAAAAATATTGGGAGCGTGGATCGAAGTTGCGTGCTCTCACATAGTAAGGCCAAGCTGTTCCATCTCAATCAATGTAATATTCATTCTCAAATATACCTAAAAATTTTTTATTTTTAACTGAGGGGGGAACAGGGCCCCATAGGACCCCCTTTATCTCCGCCTCTGGTCATTATTTACGTATGTTGAAAGCTTAATAAAGAACTATAGTTCGACTTTATCATTTGTGAAGAGTTAGGGAATATTTCATTGCCTTCCTGCTTATATATAAATGCTTATCAAAGGTATTTAATAAAATAACATTTGATAAATGCAATATGTTTAACTCACTGTGATTTAGTAAATTTATATTTATAAGTTAAAAAAAGTCTAAATTCATAATGATAAATGATTAAACAGAAAATTTAGAATGATAAAATAACTAAATGATTAAAGTTTAAATGTTTATAAATATACTGTCGTTAGCTTTGTAATTTCATCAATAATAATATAAAAAAATGGTAACTGTAATATACTGTCGTTAGCTTTGTAATTTCATCAATAATGGAGTTTTTTTTTTGCCAATTAATAGAGTGTATTTTTGAAAGTGAAATTCAAAAACACGATAAATAGTGCAATCTATATATATAAAACTAAAATAACTATTGCTAGCATAATATTATGCTACGTATCTCAATTAATTTTTTTAAATTAATTTTTTTATTTATTAAATAAAAAATAATATATATAAATTAAATAAAATTAGTATATATATATTTTTTATTTATCTACATATAAATATCTAAATAGATAAGAGATATCGCATAATATTGTGTCACGTATTTTAATTAATTATTTTTAAAATTAATTTATTTTTATTTATAAAACAAGAAAAATAATATATATAAATTAAACAAAATTAGTATATATATTTTTTATTTATCTTTATATAAATATCTAAAGAGATAAGAGATAAGTTTTAATAAATTATTTATTATTATCTTATTGAATAATAACTATTTATTATTGATATCAAACATATATAATTACAATCAAAATATAAATTTTTAAATAAATATTTATTTATTATAAAATAAAATTTATTCTATCTAGAATAAATAATAATTTTTATAATATTTTATTAAAACATATTAAATATTATAATTACTGCAGGGTCTAACTATTAGTCGTTTGTATCTTCATAATATTCTATTAATACAAGACCAATTCACAATAAAGAATTAAGATATTATAATAAAATATAATAAAGAATTAGGATAAGGATGAGGATATTGTATTCTACTAATATGATAAAACACATTTAATAATTTTATTATATTGTAATAATAGATATTTATTTAATATTTATCCATAGAGTTTAAATAAAATTAAAATATTATATAGATTTATATCATTCTATTAATACAATAAAGCATATTTAATAATTTTATTATATTACAATAATAAATATTTATTTATAGAATTTAAATAAAATTTAAATATTATGTTAATTTATATTTAATTTTTATAATATTCTATTAATACCGATTAAATATTGTAATTAGTGCGGGTCTAGCTATCAGTCATTTATATCTTCACAATATTCTATTAATACAATACCATTTCATAATAAAGCGTTATGATATTGGATACTATGAATACAACAAAACATATTTAATAATTTTATCATATTATTATATTATAATAATATATATTTGATGTTAATTTATAGAGTTTAAATAGAATTAAAATATTATATTGATTTATATTTATTTGAATCACTATATACATAACGAGTTGTGTATAAAACACAATTCATAATAAATAAATTTTTCATATTTCTTTTTCTCTATCTATATTCTTTATATTTATAATAAATTATCAATACGATAATCTTTACAAATTATTATAGTGAAGTAATAAGATTTAGTTTTTCTAATTTATAAAATAAAATAATTTTCATTCTACCTCCCAATAATTTATGGTGAATTTATTAATATAAGTTTTTTAGGCTATCAATCTTATTATTAATGTAATAATAAATTAAATAGTTAATATATAAGCTAATTTTTTAGTTAATCCAAAGTAGTTTGAGGTACAATTTTAATTATTATCAATTTAATTTTTTTAATAATTATATAAGTATTTTTTATTAATATGTGTACTAATTTTGCAAGTACTTTTGTTAATATAAATATTTTTCTATTTGTTATTAATGATGTTATAAAAAATATTTTTTATTATTTATATAAAATATTATGATAATATCATTGTATTACAAAATTTACAGTATTTTATAATTTAATAATTATACATAATTTATTTAGATATATGTATATTAATTTTATTTTTTATAATTATAAATAAATAATTATTTAATTAAAATTATCATAAAATTTAAAAATAAAAATATCCACAATATCATACACATTGTATTCTAGTTTCCTCTAAAATATTGTGTTTAGGAAATTCGATATTTGTTGCCGTTTTTTTATGCACACTGCACTGGAAAATAAAATTGTACATTATTATTCTCAAATTGACTAAAACTATATATTTATTTTTTCTTTTAGTGTAGTTCTATCTTATCCGCCTAATTGATATTATTCACTTACCAAAGTGGAGATCTTAATCCACCGACAAAAAAGATAAACACAGTGTGTATTTTGTACAAAATCTTAGTTAAACGCCCCTCGTTTTTTTTTTTAAATGTATTATGCATTAGAATATAAAACCATTCACCTTTTATCATTCTCATATATATCAAAACTATATATTTATTTTCTTTTAACAAAGAAGTTGTTGTTCAGCCTAATTGATATTATTCGCTTTTCAAACTGGAGATTTTTAGCCATCCAAAAAAGATTATATAAAATCATTCATCGCTCTAATTTTATAATTTCGTACAATTATTGTTTGTTGGTCAAATGCAGTGACAGTCTCGCACCCATTGTGTTTATATTTTGACCAAATTATATTTTATCATTTAGTTATGATCTAATTTAGATTTGCGTACTTATATTTTTAAAATTAAATTTCTCATTTTCTGTTTTTTTTTATTTTGATATTTAGGTTTTTTGCGTTTAATTTTTTTCTATTACATACAAAATTTATCTAGGTGCTTATTTCAATATATATAAGTTTTTTCTCAATTTGCAAGCATATTTTTTTTCTTTCACCATAAAACCTTCATACTATTGCATATATATATATATTAACTCATCTAAATTACCATGCAAAAAAAATATTTTAATATTTACTTGCTCAACCTCTAAATTAAGGCTAGCAGCTAAATCTAAAATGATATAAATTGATAACATCATGATAATTGATGAGAAAATCTGTTTAAAATCAACTTTCATTTGAAAGCCTTGACTATTAATTTGGCTTTATATTAATTACATAGATGAGCTAAAATTTATTGGGGTCTAAAAATTAAACTTGTGGCTTGACTTAAACACCCTTATAATTCAGCCGAATCTAGTCCAATTTGGTTGAATCAGCTATTAGGCCCCACAAACACCCTTCACCTTCACTAATTATAAGACTTCATTTAGAAAAATTATATAAAAAATTAATTAATTTTGTTTTAATATTAATTTTTTATTAAACTAGGAGAATTAAATTTTAATTTCCATTTATAAGTAATTTTATATTTTCCATAAAACTAAGTATATAAGTTAATTATCACTTGTTTCATTTAAAGATTTTTACTTGACTTTTTATATAATATTTGAATTAATTTTATCTCTTTAGTTTGATTTAAAATAAATAATTCTTTTATGATTTAACCACAAAAATTAATTATTTTTCCTTAAAAATCGAACTTTAGCTTAGAAAAAATAAAAATAAAGTTAACAAAACCAAGAAGTAAATTCACTTGCTAAAGCACTAACCTTTTTTTTTTTTTTGTCATGCGTAATATTAGATTTTACCGCTGAAGATTCAGATCAATCAATGATGAATATGAACATTGTTGCGTGCAAGATTACTAAACATTTTGACAAATAAAAGTCATGATATTATCTGCATGTCTAACTCGATTAAAGGAATTTAGATGCTATTTGACCAAAATTTATACTTTAGTTTACGCGTTTGTTCTTAATTGTCTTTTATAGCTGTCTATTCACGTATCGAAGTAAATTTCATTCACAACTCTCATATATAATTTTAGTGATTAATAATTATTTATTTCATAATGGAAATTTAAAAATATACCAGAAAATAATTTATTAAAAATTCGTTATAGCAACAAAAATAATCCCTCAATTTTTGTGATATGTTGGAATATTCCTAAATATCAATTCTAAAATTTGAACTTTAATTAATGATAAAAAAAGAGAGGGAATATTAAGGGATTAGACTTAGTTATTATTAGCAAAAATCTTCATTGTGTTTCGGGATAATTTTTTATTAATCAAATAAAGATATTCATTATTTTTTACTACATATTTAAGATTATTTATTTTTTTAAATTAATATCAATGATTAACTGAAATAATATAATATTGTCCATGTTTTTTTTGTTGTTTATTTAAAATTATATAAATTTTATTTTTAAAAATATGCGTGCAATACAAATAAGCAAACATGACACTTATTTTTTAAAATTAAAAATTATGTAATAAAATGATATTTTTATCTATTTATAAATAAATTAAATATATTTAAAAATATTTTTAAATATCTATTTTTAAAAAAGATTGCTTTAAAATTTTAATTTTAAAATTAAAAATTTTAAAAATGATATTTTAAAAATTAGAAATAATTTTAATTGATTAATTATATGATATATTTTTAAAGCTAATTAAAACTTGATATTTTTAAAAATAAAAAATAATTTCAATTTAAAATTATGAACAAATTTTTAAAATAAAATATTTTTATTTTTTTATATTTTTAAAAAAATATTTTAAATATATCATCCTAATAACATAATACAATTGCAATATATATATAAATAATAATTTTAAATATTAAAAAAATATTAAAAAATAATTTTAATTAAAATATTATTTAGTATAACAAATTTTTAAATATATTTGATTCATTTATAAATTTATAAAAATATTATTTTAATATATAATTAAACAAAAAAAATTATTGAGTATTAATTCATACTTTTGTGCAAATCAAAGGATATATTTACACATTCAAATAAAAAATTAGACACATAAGAGTTTATTTTTTTTAATTTCATAAAAACTAAAAAATAAATATAATTTATATTTTAATAAAAATAATTATTTTTTAATTATGAGCGAAAGTGCATTGGCAACTAACGCACACTCCAAGAAGGACAATGCAGAACACATTTTATTTTATTGTATAATAATTGATAAAATTAATTGTAAAATAAAATAAAACAAATAAAAAAAAGTAAAAAAAAAGATTTGTGTCAGCCAGCTGTTAGATGCATTTGTACTGTTATATTTTAAATAAAGTAATTTATTTTTTACTATGAGCGAAAGTGCATTGGCAACTAACATACACTCCAAAAAAAAACAATGCAAAATACATTTTATTTTATTATATAATAATTGATAAAATTAATTATAAAATAAAATAAAATAAATAAAAATATATAAAAAAAAGATTTGTGCCAGCCAGCTGTTAGATGCATTTGCACTGTGGATATACAGTGTAAATACAACTAACTTTAAATTATATATAAATTGACATCTGTTGATGCATGGAACAGGCGTGAAAATAAAATCAAGCTTTATTGACACTCAACAATGCAGCATATATTAAAAAAAAAAAAGATGCTAAAATGACATTCAAGACCTGCGTATAATATGATTTTTTTTTACCTGCTGTTATTTATTTTTTGAAGGTTTCAACATGATTAAAATTGCAAAATGAAGTACAAAATAGGTAGAAGAACTTAGAAGAACTTAGAATCACTCAGTGGCGCAGCCATGATTTTAGATAAGGGGGGTCCAATTCAACTTAAATACTAAACATTAAAAATATCAAATTATAAAAGAAATAAAAAAATTTCAGATTATAAACTACAAAAAAATAATAATTTCAATTTAACTTCATACTATTTTTCTCAAAAAAAAAAACTTCATACTACAAAATCAAATTAAACATTTCAAATTTATAATGTCCTCAAGTATTCAAGCCAATTTCTTAATTCATTATTTTTCAAATTTCAATTCATTTTAGCAAGATAAAAAAATTGCAACAAAATAAATATGAGATTAAAAGTAAGTGGTGTACCTATTCTTAACTTGTTGCCGCTGCCTTGCTGGTGCCAATCGGTGAAAGAATGAAATTGAAAAAGGAAGAAACTGTTATCTGAAAAAAAAAGAAAAAGGAATTAACGAAGAAGAAACGTGAGAAAGAAGAGAAATAGTCACAATTAAGTTATTCTTGTTTGTTTGTAATGGGCAGAGTCATTGACAAATCTTGTTTGTTTGTAATGGGCTTGATTAAAAGGCCCAGTTTTAAAGATTGGAAAAAAAAGGATGAAAAATATTGGGAGCGTGGATCGAAGTTGCGTGCTCTCACATAGTAAGGCCAAGCTGTTCCATCTCAACCAATGTAATATTCATTCTCAAATATACCTAAAAATTTTTTATTTTTAACTGAGGGGGGAACAGGACCCCATAAGACCCCCTTTATCTCCGCCTCTGAAATCACTGTTTATTTACAGTAATTCCAGATTCCCTTTTTAAATTGTAGAGTATAGATAATAGATTTACGCCTCTTCAAAAAAAAAAGATAATAGATTTACGAGAGAATTAAACTTTTTTACTTTGGTATTCGTAATTGGATTACTATTTCACCTTAGTCCGAAAAACCACCATCGGTTTTAATTTTTTATTTTTTTAAGTTGTCAAATCTTCTAGATGTAATTTATGGCTGCTCGATTCCTTATAATTTAAGACTACTTACTAGTTATTAGCAATATGCAACTGTAGAATTCTGCAGTTTGGATTACATTCCAGTATATCCCGCACAACTGAGTACTAATTACAATAGTAAAATTGTTTAAGAACATGGTAATTATACTCTTTTTTTTCTAATTATTTTTCATAATCGATATGGATAAAATTATAAAAAAATAATAAATTTTTTTAAATTAAATTTTGAAATAGTTATATATTTAATACTCGAAATTGAGATTTATGATTAAGTTAAAATGATTCTTTATTAACGATTTATATGTTCGATAATAATTATATTTTTTATAAAAAATATTTTTTAAAAAAATATTTTTTATTATTAATTTAAAAAATATATAAAAATATTTAGTGTTCAATAATGATCGGCAATGATCATAAATGCAGTCGACGGTGGTTATTGATAGTGAGTATCAGAAATATATTTAATTTTGAATTATATTTTACTTTGATCATATGAATTTGTTAAACTTAAAAAAAAAATCCAGTTTTAGAAAGAAAAAAAATCGTTTTCCCCAAAAATGAGTTAATTTGTCATTGAATAAAAAAAAACTATTTTTCAATGATTAATTTTCTAAAACGTTCCTAACTAGAAAATCCAAAAAATATTTTTCAAGAAAATATTTTATGCAAAACAAAAGAGCCTAAAAAAATATTATTTTTTACAAATTAGATTTTGATTAAAATTTAAACTCAAAAAAAAATATTAATTATGCAGACGATTCCAGTACTATAAAAAAAGGTTGGTTGATAATTTAAAGAAACTGAAATATTTAGATAAGTTTTTTTTTCCCCGAAATTTGAGTTAATCAATTGCCCAGTTCTTCAAATTCAGTAATTTAATATTTTTCATCATTTTGAGAATGAAAGAGTACTCTAATTCGATTTTTTTTATTAATTAGAATTTGGATAAAATTTTTAATTCATATCCTTATAAATAATTTGACTAATTTATTCATATCCGTTTAAAAAAAACTGTTAAAGACAACTTTCACATTCCACGATAAAATAATATAATAAAAATATTTTTGTATTAATTATAAAATTTAAGCCCATGGTTTTCATGGGACACAATCATTTCCTCTTTTTTGAATTTGTTAATTAAAGTAATCTTATATATATATATATATATATATATAATATTGAAACGTTTAACATATTGGGAAAATGGGCAGGTAAACAAGCAACCTAGTTAATGATTACCTAAAGCATGCTTCTTCTATAAATAGCAATTATAGATGCAATCTAAAAATCACAATTACATCAACAAAAAGTTTTTTTTTTTCTTGAGAAAAATTTTGGTAAATGGAATTCAAGAAAATGGGTCTCATATTAAGGCTTATAGTGTTTATGCTTCTTGATGGGTTGGCTTATGGCAAGAGACATCACTATGATTTTGTTGTAAGTTCTTGCTTTTTCTTTTTTTGGGAAAAAAAAGTCAAAGAAATTACAAATAAATTTGGCATTGTTTTCAAAAATAGACGCTAGCTGGCTATAAAACAAAAGATGGTATCAAACAATTATTTTAACTATATATTTATTTGGTGTAAAAAAGTTTTACAAAATTAAAAATGGTAAATTTATTTAGAAATTTACAATATTTATATATCCTTATTATGTAAAAAATTGAATTAAAATTAAATAAGTTTCATATTCATGTTGTTCTAATTAGTTACACTACGATTTCATGAATTCACTTAATTCTCATAACATATAATCTATTCTTTTTTTTTCCTAACCATCCAATATTATATGACTCCGAAGTTACAAACTAATGTGTATTCATATTTAATTAGCTATTGATTTGTCCAATATTTGGGTATATATATATAATTCTAAATTTTCATTGATAATTATGTAATTGCAGCTAAAAGAGACAAATTTTACACGATTATGTAGCAGCAAAAGTATGCTCACAGTAAATGGAAGTTTTCCTGGACCAACAATAAAAGTTCGCAGAGGGGATACGTTTACTGTTAATGTGCATAATCATGGAAATTATGGTGTTACTATTCATTGGTATAATCTCTTTAACTCTTTTGTATAGGCAGTATTTGATATAAAAACTCATTTTTTATATGTTATATTATTTTTTTTAAATTTACTGTTATCAAAACTTATACAGTAAAATTAATTAATACACTTCCAAGTGAAAGTAAATTTTTGATTATCTAATACTAAGATAACATTTCAAAAATGGCTATGATCCTTACTAAATGCATACATAAAAAATGATTTACATATATCATGTAAAGATTTATGTTATAAAAGTTTTGTAGGGGCATATTTTCAACCAATCAATTATATAATTTAATTGATTTTAAAGGTGCTGTTAAGAGAATTTTGAATTTAAATATGTCTTACATTAAATAAATAAAAAAATATACAAAAAATCTGTAAATTTGTGGGTATAGAATCCAATATTCAAACCAACTAATTTGCACTAATGGATTTCAACATTTGATCACTTATAAACCTATGCTCACACTCACTTATAGCACATTCAAGTACAATTGGATTGGCCTGTAACTCAACGGTTGATACTCTAATAATCCAAAGTGATTGAATCCAATGTTAAATGTTATCTGAATTAATTTATTACAGGCATGGAGTGAAACAACCTAAAAATCCATGGTCGGATGGTCCTGAAAATATAACACAATGTCCAATTCAACCAGGAAAGAACTTTACATATAATGTCATATTATCTGACGAAGAAGGAACTTTGTGGTGGCATGCACATAGTGACTGGTCTCGAGCAACTGTGCATGGTGCTATAATTATTTTGCCTGCTTTTGGCACCTCTTATCCTTTCCCAAAGCCTTTTGCCCAAGAAACTATTGTGCTTGGTAAAAATCCTGCAGTAATTTCCATTATATTAATTACCCATTTGTCTAAAAAGAAAATTTTATAAATATAAATCTTTATATGCACTGAATATAGTCAATAATTTTATGCTTATATTGACAGGATCATGGTATAAGGGAGATTTAAAACAAGTTATTGGCGAAGCTCTTGCTGTTGGAAAAACTCCAAATGTATCTGATGCTCATACCATCAATGGCCATCCTGGAGATTTACATCCATGCTCCAATGGTAACCTTAAATTTCAGCTGATAATTATCATTGAACTATTACATAAATCCAATAGTATTTATTTAATTATATTTTTGGTATTTTGGCAGAAACGATGTACCGTTTGCTCGTTAAGCGAGGCAAGACATATCTTCTCCGCATAATCAATGCAGTAATGAACGAAGAGCAATTCTTTGGGATTGCAAACCATAAAGTCATAGTTGTAGGACAAGATGGAGCATACGTTAAACATATAACCACCAATTATATAATGATAACTCCAGGCCAAACAATGGATGTTTTGGTCACAGCAGACCAAGCACCTAGTTCCTATTACATGGCTTCTTCTCCTTTTTTTGATAACGTTAATGCTGATTTTGACAATTCCACCACTACAGCAGTTCTTCAATATAATGGCAATTACAGTCGTCCATCTTCTATTCCATTTCCAAACCTACCTAGCTTTGCTGATGAAGTTGCTGCTGCCAATTTCTCTAATCAAATAAGGGGCTTACATAGGAAATCGAACCCAATTAATGTCCCAAAAAAAATCACCAAACAGCTTTATATTACAATTGCTGTTAATCAATTGCCTTGCCCAGAAAATCAAACTTGTGAAGGACCTAATGGTACTATAGTATCTGCAAGTTTGAATAACGTTAGTTTTGTGACCCCAAAGATTGATTTATTGCAAGCCTACTATAGGTAAAAAACTATTTTCGTAAAAATTATTTTTAGGACTAAAACTGTGAGTTTAATGAACCATGTATATTATATATTTATGCAGGAGCTTGAGTGGCGTTTTCGACAGAGACTTTCCAAGTTTTCCTCCAAATTCCTTTAACTTTACTGGAGATGAAAGCATTTCACAGTTTACGGCTCAGGGAACAAAGGTGAAGATGCTAAACTATGGAGATGCAGTTGAGATAGTTTTCCAAGGAACTAATATTGGTGGTGCAGAGAACCATCCAATGCATCTACATGGCTATAGTTTTCATGTGGTTGGGAATGGTACAGGAAATTTCAATGAAACTTCCCGCCAAAATTATAATTTGATTGACCCACCACAACTCAACACAGTAGGTGTTCCCAAGAATGGTTGGGTTGCCATCAGATTTTTCGCCACTAATCCTGGTAAGACTACTATCTTATATAAATTTATATTAGCCCTACTGATACACCTGCCCTGCAGATAATTATGACAAGGAGTCAATAATTTAAATAACACGACTCTTAATTGATATATTTACAGAAAATTACACATGGGTTCATGAGTTTTTTAATATATCTAATAGGGCATTAATTACAATTAATTACAATTTATCATGGTTAACTAATGTATTATGATCAGGGGTATGGTTCATCCATTGCCACCTGGAGAGGCATTCAAGCTGGGGAATGGATACAGTTCTAATTGTGAAGAATGGCAAAACTCCGGCTACAAGCATCCACCGTCCTCCTCCATACATGCCATCTTGTTCATAACCCTGCAATTCTCATTGTTAAGTCGAGGTTACAGTTAATGTTTGTGTGGCGAGTGTAAAAATATATCTTAATTGGTGTTGTTTTAATTTGTATGGGTCTTGATTTGCAATTGTAATTTTTATAATATTATATCTTATATTTGTTGAATAATTTAAGTTCTGTTATAAATTTATCCCTGTTTTCCTTCTCAATTATTCTTTGTTTTGGTTATTTTTGTGCTTTGATTTTTCAAAATCATGTTCTCTGCTTCGCCTTTGCCTTTTTTTTTACCCCTGAGCGTTTTGCTAATTTGCTGTTTTTGAATTGTTTTTAAAAGCTTTGACTTATCACTGTAATTTATTGCTGCCTAATTTAAAAAATAACACCCTTAATCATATTTTTTAAAATTTTTATTTTTTTATTAAATATATTTTAATCATTTTATTATAAACACATAATAAATTCATTATAAACTATATAAAATTTATAAACTCATAATAAATTTAAAATAAATTAATAAAAATATATTATTTTGATAAATAATTTATAAATTTTTATATTTTGACAAATAAGTTCTAAATATAATAATTTAAAAATTTAAATATTCTTTTGACAAAAGTCCACATGACTTCGGCGGGGCTAGGTTGAGATTGGGCTAAAATCATCAAATTCTAAGCCCAATTGTGGATACTCTTGTCTTTTGAGCTCATGATTGGACCTGGTCCATGCCGTTTCATTTACACGCAGATAGGATGAGCCCAAGCCCATTAATGATGTCATACATTTGACCTTTTTCTTTTTTCTTTTATTTTTTTCCCCAAAGATAACAGGACTTGAGCTCCTTGACATAGGTTTCCGCCGGTTAATGTCGGATGCAGTCCTAACCATTCTAGAAAGATAAAGATGATCACGTAAGGAAGACAAAGATCTCCTTGTCTAAGCCTTCTAAAGGGATAAAATTCATCAATAGTTCCTCCACTATGAAAGACATAATTA
This sequence comes from Garcia nutans, assembly GCA_947685225.1. Lineage (NCBI taxonomy): Eukaryota > Viridiplantae > Streptophyta > Magnoliopsida > Malpighiales > Euphorbiaceae > Garcia > Garcia nutans. The sequence continues at coordinate 39,546,484 of CANTUV010000019.1, read as the reverse complement.
TAAGAGCAGTCCATTTGTTGTGGAAAATTGATTTTCTTTTTAATTTTAGTCATAATTTTTCATGAAACTCCATTTCTTTTTGTGATAAGCTTTAGCCAAGTCAATTTTTATAACCACCTTAATTAATTACCTTTTCTTTCTTTGGTGTTCACAATTAAAGAGTGAATTATTTCTTGAGCTAATATTGAAGTTATTAAAAACCTTTTTTCCGGGAGCAAAGTTAGCTAGTAAAGGATTAATTAAATTCGAAAGAAAGGGTGATTTGATTCGTTTGACAAGAATTTTAGAGACAATCCCTGTGTAAAGTTGCACAATTCAATAGGTCTCTAATGATTCATAGTTTTATGCTGATCTTGTTTAGGAATATTCATAGTTTCCTAATTGGTCCATAATGGATAGAACTATTCATATTATAATTTGATAGATTATTGAAAAAATTAATTACTGAAATTATATTTTATAAAAGTATATTATTAAAATTATATTTTATTAAAAAAATTATATTATTGTATTTAAAAAATGCAATAAAATATAAAAAAATATTAACTTTATTATAATTCAACTTTATTAAAAAAAATTGAGCAATACCTAAACTACTTTTATAATATTTCTTTCTTGTTTATTTGGCTAATGTATGAAATTTGACCATTAAAATATGAATATAATTATCTTTTGATATGATATATTTTAATTCTCTTTTTTAGATAAAATATTTTTTCATACTTTGCTAAAATTTAGTGAACTAGCATTTATGTTTTATATGAATTATTTATAAATAAATATAACATTGTTGATCAAAAAGTATTATATAGTCAATTTTTTAAAAATTATGATGCAACCAAACACATTATAAATTGGACTTACTTTTAATACAAAATGGCATATGCCATTTACGTTTGCTTTATATCTTTCTTACTATCACTCTTCTATTTTTGTCATTCATAATCACTACAGAACTATACATCATATTCTAACATGACTACGTATGATAGCAACTATATAAATTATCATATAATTTTTTAAATAATCGTTATATAATATGGTTTTAAAATATTATTTTAATAAAGTAAAAAAATTATTTATTATTCTAAAAAATTTGAAAAAATAAATTCACTCATCAGCCCATCTAATCCTTATAATATAGTTTTGTTTTAGTTGGAAAAAGATTTTTATTTGACACTCATCTCATACTAAATAAGGTATGTCCATCTTATAATGAAAAATAAAAATAAGACAAATAAATCCGCAAATTTTCATCTATAAACTATAAATATGGTACAAATTCAGGGAAAAAAATTAATATATATGTTGCACGATGAAGTAACGAAACTTAAGTGGAATTTAATGATCTACAAAATTAGGCAAGCCCCAAAGAAGCTTGCAATAAATTCACTACGCAAATTGTTACACAATATATACTCAATATTTAGTATTGAGTATTTTCTATTGATAGGCAGTTGATTTTTCAAACTTCAAAGAAGCTGAGCTTGGATTTATAGTTTTTTTTTTTCTTTTCCAAATATCAATTCAGATTGTAAAGTTGTAAATTACTTATTTAGTGTGCATGAGTAACGAGAGCAACCTTTGCTATTATTGACTATCCCCATTATTTGTAACGAAGTCATAAATATGGTTTACATTTAACCCTGAAAATGAAAATTACAATAAATTATGTACAATTTAATGAAATATTGAAATATATAGTTATGCATCTTCTTTCGTAAAAGAACTATTTAACATATACTTTTTATACAAATAATAATTCAAAAAACTCACATGATAAAGTAAAAATAAATCAACTGAAAATAACTTTTTACTACAAATGACTCTCTATCACCAAGTAGATTGAAGGTAAAAAGGGATTGGCACCAGAGTAAAAAATATTATCTCTAACTGAGTAATAAAGTGAAAAAAATTGATATTTTTGGTGGGTAAACATAATTTGCCCTCTCTAACGTGTGAACAAGTAGACTTTCCACAATATTATAAGACATATGCTTTGATGGACTAGCACTATAATTCCTCTCTTCTTTACCAAGCTCTCTTCTTCACAAATATCTATAAATTTGTTATAACAAGAGCTTTTGAGAAGTAAAGAAGTAATTAAAAGGGTTCTTTAATTTCCAAGAGAACATGTTATTGTTCATCAAGAAAGCCTTCATTTTCAAAATTTTCTGTGCTCTACTCTTTCTCATTCTTCATTGCTCAGCTTCTAACCATTATTATTTTCAGGTATCATAATAATGTTTTGTCTAATAAAGAATTCATATAGTTTGTCTAGATTTTGATTTCTTGTTTAATTCCTTCTTAAACTTTCTTGATTTGTATGCATGTGTCATTCTTGATAAGAAATCCATTAATGCAACTCGACATATTAACAATCATATTTCTAAAATTAACAAATTATCGATTTTAATTTAATAGTACAGGCAGTAGTTGCTTACAATCTTACCCTCAATAATAATAATAATAATAGTAATAATAATAATAATAATAAAGCTAAAATTGAGGCACTAATTGAGGACTAAAATTATATATATATATATATATATATATATATATATATATATATAGGTCAGGGAAGCTTCTTATTCAAGACTTTGCAGCAGAAAGGAGATCTTAACAGTAAATGGACAATATCCAGGGCCAACTTTGCATGTTCACAAGGGTGAAACAATCTTTGTTACAGTCCGTAACAAGGGCAAATATAATATCTCCATACATTGGTAATGTTTATATATGTATGTATACATAGAATTTATTTATTTATTTTTTATTTGGTAAAAAAAATTGAAAATTGTCAGAATAATTTTGAGTTAAGAGGCATAGACTTGCGCCTGTGAATAATAAAATAAACTACATTTTAATTAGTTCCTAAAGAGTGAATTGATTTCTGTTTGCAGGCATGGAGTGAGGCAACCTAAAAATCCATGGTCAGATGGTCCTGAATATATTACACAATGTCCAATTCAACCTGGAGCAAAATTTAGACAAAAGATCATATTTTCTGCGGAGGAAGGAACTTTATGGTGGCATGCTCATAGCGATTGGTCACGAGCTACGGTTCATGGCCTTGTCATCATCTATCCAAGATTTGGAACTGCCTATCCCTTTCCCAAACCTTATGCTGAAGTTCCAATCATTTTAGGTAACTTACTGCTTGCTATCAATGAATTAACAACATCGATTATTTACAAGAAATGTAATATAAAAGGTATATAAATAAATCTCGATCCATTACTATTAGGCTCGGACGAGAAATTATATAATACAACAATGATTTTAACTATTTCACTAACACATTGTGTATATATCTTGACAATGATCAATAAATCTTAATCTTGCATTAATCTCTGGGGAAAAAACCTAATTATATGCAAATTAAATGTTTAAAATGTAGGAGAATGGTGGAAGAGAGATGTGATGGATGTTTTTAAAGAATTCCTCAGGACAGGAGGAGATCCTCAGGTGTCTGATTCTTTTACTATTAATGGTCAGCCAGGAGATCTGTATCCATGTTCAAGATCAGGTAGACACTTATCTTCACAAAAATTGAATGTAAAAAATATTAAATTAATTATAAAATGTCAATAAACTAAAGAATAATTAAAGAATGTGAAAATAGTATAGCATATTGGAAGTGCAATTGACAGTCAATTATTCAAGCTAGTCATCACTATCTAATCTGATTATCATTGTCATTTAACTAATCATAAACGTAATTGCAGGAACATTCAGGTTAAAAGTGTATCAGGGAAAAACTTATCTACTCAGAATAATAAATGCAGCAATGAATGATATTCTCTTCCTTTGCATTGCAAATCATAGCCTCACAGTAGTTGGAGTAGATGCTAGCTATACGAAGCCGTTGACAAGTGATTGCATAGCAATAGGTCCAGGTCAAACCACTGATCCTTTATTGCATGCCAATCAAAACCCCGATAACCACTACTACATTGCTGCTAGGGCTTACTCTAGTAACCCTTTAGTCCCTTTGATAACACTACCACAACTGTTATAATTCAATACCACGAAGGTTCGGTGTCCGAATCGTCGTCAACACCTATTCTTCCCCAAATTCCTAACTATACTGACACTAACGCTGCCTTTGATTTTTTTGGTAGCCTTAGAAGTTTATCCACTAAAGAACATCCAATTCCTATGAACATTAATGCAAAAATATTGTCCACATGCATTTCCTTGTCCACCAAATAGTACATGTGAGGGACCAAATGGAAGATTAGCTGCTAGTATGAATAATATAAGCTTCGTGAACCCATCAATTGATGTACTAGAAGCTTATTATTATCATATCAATGGGGTTTTTGGATATAATTTTCCTAGTTATCCACCATTAATTTTCAATTTTACAGCTCCATTTTTGCCTTTGAGATTATTAATTCCAAGAAATGGGACTGAAGCCAAAGTATTACCCTTCAATGCCACAGTAGAAATTGTTTTTCAAGGAACAAGTTTGCTTGGTGGTATTGATCATCCTATGCATCTTCATGGTTATAGCTTCTATGTTGTTGGTTGGGGATTTGGGAAATTTGACACAAATAGAGATCTTGAAAATTACAATCTCGTTGATCCTCCTTTTCGAAACACGGTAACTGTACTGATAAATGGCTGGGTTGCCATCAGATTTCAGGCGTATAATCCCGGTAATGAGACAGTTAATAGTTGTTTAATTCCCTGTATTTTTTGTAATACAGAATGTCACGATATTCAAAATTTTGCAAACCCTCATATATTACATTGTTATGATTTCGAACATTTTTGTATATTTTTTGTTACAGGGGTTTGGCTTCTGCATTGTCATTTGGAGAGGCACTTTAGTTGGGGCATGAAGACTGTTATCATCGTTAAAAATGGCAAGAATAGAGAGGATCAGTTGTTACGTCCACCACCAGATATGCCACCTTGCTAGCTTACGAATGAATAAAATATTAGTAATTGTATCTATTTATAAATCAAATTTTTATGGTATGGTTAATCATAAGCTTGATCAATATTAATTATTTAATTACTATATTAATCTTTATCTTATTTAATTAGAAGTACTAATTAGGTTCTTGATATGAAAATATATCATATATCATATACAATTCATAAAATTTGGTTTTATGTCTTGATTGTTAACTTCAATTTGATTATTAAATATTGGATTAAAAGAAATATTCCATGGCTTTTTTTTTATTTAAGGTGTTTCCGATTATTCATTTTGGAAATTCAATTCAATTCAATTATTTTTCTACATTTATCAAAATTCTCAAAACCAATGTAAGAATTTAAGATAGTAAAATCTTGTTTTGTTCACTTAAGAATCTGGATGAAAATATATTCATATCTGAGGTTAAGAAATTTTATTTCAAATTTATTTTAAAATAAATAAATAGAATTTATTAATTAAATTAAATATAATAATATATCATTTCAATATAAATTAAATTAAATATATACAAAGATAAAAAAAAACAGATAACTACTTTAGTTATTTTATTTCACTAAGTACGATGTACTTATATATATATTATTTTCGTTAGGTGGCTACAATATTTTCTTCCATAAATGTTTCATTAAGATCTTATTAAGTTCATAAGAAAACTATGTATCCTGTGGCTTATGTCCATTCAATTCTATTTCTATTCATTCCATTAATTTAAAATATTAATGCATGAAAGTACAAAAGTTAAAAATTTATGATAAATTACAAAACCCTTAGAGGAAAAAAAATAAAAAACGCAAACTAGCTTAACTTTACAAGCTAAGAATAAAATTTATATACGTTAATCCAGGGAAAAAAACTCAACTACACACAAATATTATTTTATATATCTATTTAATGATAACAAATGATATATCAAAGTCTTGGAATTCATGTTAATTTTATAAATAATTAATATGAGATCTACTCCACGTATATATTAATTTTATATATTTAACAAAATCACTCAACCAAAAATGTATAGTAACATCTTATATAATGCACCGAACGTTTCAAATCATAATTTATTATTATTATTATTATTATTATTATTATTATTATTGGAAAGAAGATGCGTGTGTTAATCAATATTTACAATGGCAAGTTTTTTGATAAATTATTTTTTAATAAATTAACAAATTAGTTTATTTTGCTTCACATTTTAGATTATGTATACTATATCTATATCTATATAAATATACATAAGAACTCATTCAAATTAAATACCAATTAAATTTATGTGAAGGAAAAAGCAAAGCTAACAAGTTTTTTTTGCGAAGAAATGTATTTCATATTGAAGATTTTTGGCTTCCAAGTTATAGGGTTTCTGCTGCTAGCCCACATCCTTCATTGCCAAGCCTTTGCTCGTTACAAATTTGTGGTTAGTAAAACATGCATAAATATAATATTTATAAATATGACCTAAGCTAGCTTGTTTATTTATTTATTTTTTTACAATTAACATAAAGTTATAAACGATGTTGAATTTTGGTAATAAGTTTTTTGGAAAAGAAAAAAAAAGATAGCTATAACAGACTAATTTTAATTTATTTCCATTAAAATGGATATTAATTGTAATTTATTTTCTCAGAGAAAATATTTATTTTTAAAAAACATTTTGAAATTCTTGATTTTTACTTTTTGTTTACTAGAGATTTAATAGTTGAAATAACCTCATTGGCTACAAGTATATCACACCTAATTACATTAAATTTCTTATTTTCAGCCTTTGATTGACTGAGATTTACAGTCTCTTGTCCAACATAAATATTATTTGTATGATACAATTGCACTAACTATTTATATCTTACAATAAGTGGTGATGCTAATAATTAACTGCATTAATATTGTTATTTTATCGCTGGAAGAAACTTCATTTACGAGACTATGCAGCCCAAAGAACATCTTGACAGTAAATGGGGAATTATAATTGATTACAACTGTAAACGAAAATTAAAAAAATAGAATAGAAATGTTTCCATTTATTAATAAATTCTATATGTAATTTAATGGTGTGTAGATTAGGCAAAGCCCCAGATTTCTACTGTCTATAAATGCAGTAAAAAAAATTAAGGAATTTTTAGTAAAGTGGTCCAATATTTTCAAAGGGTATTTATGATTGTGATATTCACCAACCGACCTTCTAAAATAGCATATCATTCGTAGATTATAAATTAAGTATTTGAAAAATATGCATTGTTTTTTAGCATAACACATTATAATAATAAATTGGCTATTTCCAATTAATTGATAGGGGATTTAAATTTCAACCTTCAATATTTATAGTTATTTCAGCTTTTAATCAATTTAGCTTCTAAGTTCTAAATAAATTTAAGATTAATTTTGTTGTACTAATCTTTTCCAGTTGGAGGAAACTGAAAGCAAAAATTTTGCCCTTATTAACCTGTTCCATACCTAGTAGTTAGTTAAAATTAAGTTTTTTTTTTTTTGGAACTTGATTAAAAGTTATTCTAGAAGTATATAAAATTAAGTTAATTAGTTAATTATATAATTATACAATGCTATCTACGGAATTAAAATATTATTCTACATATATATAAGATGTGTAATAGTTGAATTTAATAAAAACTTAATATTAAGTTGTGTAATAGTTGAATCTAATAAAAAGTTAATATTAATAATTCACATATCTTAAGATATTTTATAATACACATATATAGATAGTGGTGGAATAAGAAATTAAATAAAGGTAGATAAATTTTCTAAGCAAAAAAAAATTGCAAGCTAATTGAAAATAAAATTAAACATAATATTACAGTAAAATTTAGATTTTTATTATTTTATATCATTTATTAAATTCTAAAAATTTATTTATTTTTTACATATTTTTATTTTAATTTTTAGATCTATTAATTTGTTTAGATGATTTTATTAAATTAAATTTTATAAAAATATTATTTCAAATAAGAATATTAGTTTTACTAAATGCATAATCAAATTACAAAATTTTAATATTAACCTATATACCTAATAACAAAATTTTAAATATCTACTAATTTATTTAGTTTTATAATATATATTAGTTAATTATATATATAATTAGAAATATATATATATATATATAATATTTATATATATATGCGCCTCACCTTTCCCATCCTCGTCTCCACCCTATATATATAAGAAAATTTTAAAATAGACCTGGTTTATATTCCTACTCATGGATCAGGCCAATTACAAATCATGATTTAACTTATAATATTTAAATTAGTTTTTTTTTTAAATCACAATTTGTGATTAACCTAATTCATAACTGGAGACATGAACTAGGTCTATGGTAAAATTTTTCATATATATATATATATATCCCCTTAACTTGTGCAACAAATTAAGTAACTGTTTGAATAGTTAAAAGGTGAAAAAGCTTAAAATCAAAAGAAGATATTGTTTGCCAAGGAATTAATCTTCATATCCAAAATTTTATGGGGTTTAATCTTTGTTATTCTCCATTCCTCAACTTCTAACTATTATAATTTTCATAACAACATCGACAATTTATAATACTATAACATATCCTTCTGTCTAATATGGGATTGATATGTAGATGAAAATTTGAAAATGAAATAAGATATAAAGATACGAATATAAATACATAATGTAGTGCAAAACAAATAATATTTTGATATAATCAACTGAATAATTAACCAAATTGCATGTATAGTAGTTAATTTGTACATGAATGCTTTGATGGAGAATGATTTAAGAGTTTTGTGATGGAAGTTTTGAGGGAATTCATTGTGATTTTATCTAATGCTTTTATTGTCAACGGTCAGCCTGTAAGTGTCTTATTTCTTTATCTATTTCCTACTTTGTGTTGCTAATTAATAACTGCAGTGCGCAAAACCTATTAATTAAGAGGAAAAAGACTTATCTAGACTGAGTGTACATGCATTCGATCAATAAAATCATATAGTTTTCTATAATTACTATTTTAATAAATTTTTATTGGCCGGATACACATATACTCGATCTATGTAAGAATTTTCATAATTAAGAGTACGTAGGAGTTAAAATATTCATGTACATATCTGTAATGTGAGGAATATTTACCTAAACTAGATATACATATACTCATCTGATAAGATTATTTAACTTTCCTATGATTACTCTTTTAATTATTTTTTATTGATTGGATACACATATACCCGATCTAGATAAGAATTTTCTTCTATTTTATAGATGAAATTAAGTGAATGTATCCTCCTTAAATATGATAGTCACTTGTCACTAGCGCACTAAATACTTGTATTTTATTCACTAACATTAGTTTATTTTTATTTTTGTTTTTTAAGAGACATTTAACAAAATGTTGGTTAACGTTGAAATTTATTAATATTTGATAATCAATTTAAAAGAAATTAAGAATGCATATAGGTACATTTTATAAAAAAAATGTCAATAGTGCAATCGATTTTTTTTCCTAATTAGTTGTGGTTTATAAATATTTTTAATTAAAGCTACTAAACTCCTTCCAAAATGTGTTGGAGCTTTAAGAAATTTTTTTTTGAGTAACACGAATACAAGGAAACAGATTTTCATAGGATATTCATTACAAGAATCTGAGTAGATCAGAATAAGGTAATTAAGGATGTTCATACAGACAGAACATCCTCTTGTTATTTAGATATATAGTAATAACCAAACAAAAAGGAATTAATAGCAGCAGCCATGGCTCCCAATATCTCAATCTTCAACAGCTAAGTACATGTCTCTGATCCATCTTAATTAATTGATCCTGGACAACGAAAATTAAAAATTAATTTAAAATAATTAAATTATCGTTATAATTAATAATTTAAATAGTTGGATAATAACTTATATTAAAAATAAAATAGAGTAAAAAAGAAAGACTTATGCCTGACAATTGGTGGTTTTGGAGATGGGGATATTAATATCAGCTCCACACTTCTTGAGAAGGGAGGAGGCTACATCTTCTTTTATATTTGGGTGACCAGCAGCGGCCGTCTTAATACACTCGCATGCAGCTCTCCGATCAGCGGTGGTGGACTGGTGGGAGCAAGAGTTTTCAAATTGTTGATACCATTACAACAAGCAGTAGAAGGAGAAGTTTCTGTTCCTGTCAGGAATGGAATGCAAGTGGCCAATGGTGATTTAACTTGTCCACAATCAACATTAGCCTCAGTTGCGATAAGAACTTCAGTTGGTGCGCGCTATTCTATTTATAGCCTCAATCTCTTCAAATATATTAATTAAAAGAGGTAAAAAAAACTATTCAAACCAATCAAGCCAAAAATTCATACGTAATTTCATATAAAATTAAAGTGGTAAAAAATTTTAAAAATTTTAAAATTACCGTATAAAACTATTAAAAATTATATGAAAGTTCAAAATAAAATGAAAAAAAAAGGACTAAAATGAATGTGTTAAATAATAGGTGGATAACTACTTATTAGATTAATTTTATCTATTAAGATTATGATTAGTGTTATTCTATTCAAATTAGAATTTAATTGTAATCTTTCTTCTCTCTAATTTCTTCTTATACCACTATAAATACTATTATTATAGATGATTTATTAGAGACAATTGATAATAAAGAGATTTCTTTAATTTTTCATTCTCTATCTATTTTCTCTCTTCTTTTATTTACAACATGTTATTAGCATAAAACTCTAGTCAATTTGTTTATTCTAAATATTCAAGTTTAAGGTAATTATTCTAATTTTCTTTTATATTTCTATATATGTGTTCATATATTTTTATGTTATATGCAATATGAATATATATCCATGTTGAAAGAATTAAATTTTGAGAAAAAATAATATTTGTATTTACTGTAACTTGATATGATGATCTACGATTTTAGAGTTTTAATATTTAAACTTTAATTATGATTTTTAGTTTATTTGATAGCTCTGTAATATATTTAATTTATAATTTATATTTAAATTTGATATATTTATAATATTAAATCTCATCATATTTGAATTTGTACCCTTAACATTTTCTGAAGAAATTATCCATTATTGGTACTTAATAATGAGATTCACCTTGATATTATAAATCTTAGAGATACTATGAAAATAAAATCAAACATCCTCGCAGAATCACTTTGAAGTAATAATTTTTCTTTTGATTACTCAAATGAAAAATTAAAAATTGATTATCTCATTATTAATTATTACAGTCTTTTTGATGAATATTAAATTTTTCATACCTCAAATATACTCCTGCAGTAGCTATATTGAGAGTAAAGAATTATAAATATTTTGAACTAATTTTTTTATTTGCCTATAGCTAAATAAAATTTTTAGCTTTTGATGAAAAATAATCAAACTCGTTCAACTATTTTGATATTATTCTCTGAAGTGAATGTGATATATTTTCAATATCATGGATGAGATCTTGATAAAAAAATTATAGTAAAAAAATTTTTTCCTACAAATTTTGAAATAAAAAAAGCTAAAAAATATATATTGGCACAATTCTCATAATTCTTCATGATTAAAAAATATTTGTTATAGTTAACATTAACCGAAATTAATGTTAATATGATATCTGATTTTGCAAATATAGTTGAAGACTTCAGAAGAGTCCATCTTATATTTTGAATTTGAGCAAAATAATATTTCAATAATGCATTGTATTCAAATAGATTCCGAAGAAATCTATTAAGTTTTAAAAAATACGTCGCAATAGATATTCTATTGAAACAAAGTGAAAGAGATATTTAATTTTTATGTGTTAACTCTACGAATTTAAATCGGAAGTTCATATTTAAAAAATTTTAAATTTTTTAACTAGATTAAACTTTATAAAAAATAAAGATGACCAAGTTACACTATATGCACTAGAAGTGTATAGATATAAAAATTTTATCCTTTGACATGATTATCTTGGTCATCCATATTTAAATTTAATGTGATATATTGTTGAAAATACAAATGGACATCCACTAAGAAAAATTAGAAAATAATTTTGCTTGATGATTACTTTTGTGCTTCTTATACTCAAGATAAATTAATTATGAGACCTTCACCAACTAAATTACATTTAGAGTCTCTTGAATTTCTATAAAAATACATAAAGATATTTGTGATCCTGTCTATTAATCTTGTAGACTATTTAGATACTTTATGATTTTAATTAATGCTTCAACTAGATGGCTATATATTTGTCTATTGACAACTCCTAATATTGCTTTTACTAAATTTCTTACTCAAATTATAAAGTTAAAGTCAATGATTCTTGATTATCATATCAAGACAATTTTTATAGATAATGCATATGAGTGTACTTGAAAAAGTATTTTATGATTATATTATCATTGAACATTTTATTGCATATGTTCATACTCGATATGGTTTAGTTGAATTATTATTAAGATTTTACGATCAATTATTATTCTTATGCTTATGAAATCAAAACTTTCAATATACGCTTGGATACATATTATTGTTTATATTGCACCTTTAATTTGTATTTGATTGTCTGCATATCATAAATTTTTTATTTTGTAACTTGTGTTTATCTGAATTAATATATCATATTTAAAATTTACGGTGATAGATATAATAGTGTGACAACTGATAGATATATTATACACTTGAAGCGTCGTAGACTACTTGGTTTAAAATATTAATTTTTGAGATAAGAGAAAATGAATAATTTCAAAATGACACTCCTGAAAAGGTCAAAAGTAACATAAGTCAATAACAATATATTTCTAGAGAAGTAACCCCAGAAATGATTCCGGTACCGAAAAATTATAAGATCTCGTTAAAATATAGAAATATATGAAAAAGAGATAAAATTATTGTTAATAATATGTTTGCATATATTGCTATTAAAATTATCAAAATATACTTGAAACTAAAAATATTTAAAATTATCGATATCGAAATGATTGGCCAAAATGGAAAGTAATCAAGGCTGAACTAGATTCATTTGCTAAATATATAATATTTGGACTATTAGTCCAGAGACCAGAAGATGTCATACCATGGGTATTGTATGTAAAAGAAAAAAAATTATATGAGATTATAAAAAAAGTTTATTTCCTCTATTATGAATGTAATTACTCTTAAAATTAATTTTGCAGCCTCTGAAGGGCTCAACATTATACTATAATAATTTGCTCATATAGCTCTTAAGAAAAATGAGTTAAATGAAATTATAATATACAAGACACAACTTTTGGTATAAGAATCCTTATAAAGTTCTTGTATAAATTATAATGAGACATATTCTCCTTTCATGGATGTTATTATCTTTAGATTTTTTTTATCAGTTTGATAGCCTTTGAAAGGCTTGACATATATTTAATAGATATTGTGACAATTTACTTATATAGTTCATTAGATAATGATATATATATGAAAATTTCTAAAGAATTCAAGATGCCTGAAGCATAAAATATCTTGATAAATATACTATTTGAGTTTAAAAATTCTGATATAAGCTAGGTGAATATGGTGCCTATTTGAATACTTAGAGAAAATGGATATGGAAATAATTTTATTTGCCCATATTTTTTTATCTGAAAGATAAATACAGAATTTATCATAGTTGCAGTTTATATTAATGATTTAAATATAGTGAGAACTCTAGAAGAGATCTTAATTATTGCAGACTATTAGCAAAGAAATTTAAAATGAAAGGTCTTGGAAGAATATAATTTTATCTTAGATTTCAAGTTGAGTATTTGTCAAATGAAATTCTTATCCGTCAAATATTATCAAACTTGAAATAATTTTATATGGATAAATTTTATTCATTAAGCATTCCAATGATTGTTTATTCTCTTGATGTAAAAAGAGATCTCTTCAGCCTCTGAAAAGATAATGAAGATATTCTTGATTCTGAAATATCATATCTCAGTGCAATAAGGGCGTTTTTATATATTGCTAACAATACAAGACCAGATATTACGTTTGCAGTTAACTTGCTTGCAAGGTTTAGTTCAGCTCGTACTAAAAGACATTGGAATGGAGTGAAACATGTTCTACACTACCTACGTGACACATCCGATATGAGTTTATTTTTTTTGAAAGGAATAAAGTCTGAATTGGCAGGATATGCTGATGCTGGATATCTTTCTGATCCTCATAAAGCTCGGTCTCAAACATGTTATATCTTCACATGTAATAATACTGCTATTTCATGACGATCTATAAAGCAAACAATCACTGCTACTTCATCAAATCATTTAAAGTTATTAGCTATTCATGAAGCTAGTAGTGAATATGTATGGTTGAGAAGCTTAATTGAACATATTAAAAGAATATGTGGATTATCTATAGAAAGCAACCAACCAATAATATTACATGAAGATAATGCAACATGTATTATACAAATCAAGGAAGGCTATATAAAAGGTGATAGAACTAAATATATATTACCAAAGTTCTTTTATACTCATGAGCTCATGAAAAAAGGAAAAGTAGATATTTGTACAATTCGTTCAAGTGATAATTCAGTAGATTTATTTACAAAGACATTACCGACATCAATTTTTTAAAAATATGTACATAATATTGATATGCGTTCAGTTAAAAATATGTTTTAGTCAGTTATATTTTTGAGGAAAAGTTATCTATGAATATTATACTCTTTTTTTTTTCGCTAAGTTTTTATCCCATTAAATTTCTTTAGCAAGATTTTAATGAGGTATATTCATAAAGATAGTCATTTAAAAAAAGTGTTAAATAATATATGAATGACTCCTTATTATCTATTTTCTCTTTTTTATTTAGAACAGAAAGAAGTTTTTTTTTGTGATTATTAGGCCTTAAGAAAATTAATTGATGGTAATGGAATGATGCATAATAATATAAAAAATTTGGTTGTGTTATTTTGGCTTCTTCTTTACTATGAGGTGTCACGAGCTCAACTTTAGCAGTTATAAATGGTTGAGCTTTTTGGATAATTTTTAAAATTCTCATAATATATAGGTATTGGTAAATCATTTGCTGAGCGGTGACAATTGAATTACTCATTTCAATAATAAAAAATAATTCATAATTTTTCCCTCTCAAAGTTTGAAGATGATCTTTATTATAAAAATTCATCAAAAAGTGAAAATATTTCTAAAAAAATATATTTTTTCCTTTTTTCTTTCAATAATATCCACTTTTAATTTGCAATTATTGGTATATTAAAAATGTACAGCAGCTATATAGTATGCCGGAAATATATAAAGTATAATCTCAATTAAATTTAAAAAATAAAGAATTTCTTAGAAATTATAAATTATTGAAAATGTTTTAAAAAATAACATATATACAATTATCTTGTTTGAAAGTTCCTATTATTACAATAAAATTAGATCCATTTTCTCATGTCTGCTGTTATTATGGGCCTAAGGTAGAGTAATAATAGGCTTTGTCAAGATTTGTTGTTTTCAAAAGCTTGATGTATTGGTCCAAGAAAAGAAAATATGTAATATCTGAACTAAATAAAAAGGCTTAATAATAAAAACAAATTCTTATTTTAAGTGTATTTACAATTTGAAATTTTTTTATCATGTACATGATGCATGTGTAATTATTCAATGAAAACTCAGTAAATATAATTTTTTTTATTATTTCTCCTTCAACAGTTTATTATTGGATAAATGCAAAAACATATAGTTCAGAATATAATTTTATTCCAATTTTTTAATTTCATAATCTTTACCTTGTTTAAAATGTTTTATATAATTTATTTTAGGTCAAATTGAAAGATAAACTTATATCATTTTATTATTATAACTGGAATATGTCAAAGGTTCATAATTGGTGAAAATAGATAATGAAATTGTATTTAATATAAATTTAAATTAAATATTTAATTATTGAAATATTGACAAGTCTTGAAAGTACTCTGCTAAATAGGATTTGTGCACTTGGGATGGAACGTTTCAAATCATAATTTTTTTTTATTGGAAAGAAGATGCGTGTGTTAATCAATAATTATAATGGCAAGTTTTTGAATAAATTAACCAAATAGTTAATTTTGCTTCACATATTTAAATTATGTGTACAATATCTATATCCATATAAATATACATAAGGATTCATTCAAATTAACTACTAATTATCAAACTTAAGTGGAAGAAAAAGTTAAACTAACAAGTTTTTGTTTGCTGAGAAATGCATTTCATATCGAAGGTTTTCGGCTTCCAAGTTGTAGGGTTTCTGCTGCTAGCCCACATCCTCCATTGCCAAGCCTTTGCTCGTTACAAATTTGTGGTTAGTAAAACTTGCATAGATATAATATATATAAATATGACCTAAGCTAGCTTATTTATTTATTTTTATTTTTTTTACAATTTACATAAAGTTCTAAATGATGTTGAGTTTTGGTCATAAGTTTTTTTGGAAAAGAAAAAAAAGATAGGTATAACAGACTACTTTTAATTTATTTCCAATAAAATGGATATTAATTGTAATTTATTTTCTTAGAGAAAATATTTATTTTTAATTTTGGATTTTTTACTTTTTGTCTAGTAGAGATTTAAGAATTGAAATAACCTCATTGGCTACATAGTATATCACACCTAATTACATTAAATTTCTTATTTTCAGTCTTTAATTGACTGAGATTTACAGTCTCTTGTCCAATATAAATATTATTTGTATGATACAATTGCACTAACTATTTATATCTTATAATAAATGGCGATGCTAATAATTAACTGCATAAATATTGTTATTTTATAGCTGGAAGAAACTTCAATTACGAGACTGTGCAGCACAAAGAACATCTTGACAGTAAATGGGGAATTTCCAGGACCAACACTCTATGTTACTAAAGGGGAAACCATCGTAGTTGATGTCTATAACAAGGGCCACTATAATGTCACCATTCACTGGTGAATTCAATTACTTTTAATCTAAATTCGAATTTACAATCTGATGGTATGAAATTTAATTTACTAGAAAAATTAACTGTCACAGGCATGGAGTGAAACAACCAAGAAACCCATGGTCAGATGGTCCAGAATATATAACGCAGTGTCCAATTAAACCAGGAGCTAAGTTTAGCCAAAAGGTTATATTTTCTAACGAAGAAGGGACTTTATGGTGGCATGCTCACAGTGACTGGACAAGGGCTACAGTCCATGGAGCCATAATTATATATCCTGAAAAAGGAACTACTTACCCTTTTTCTAAGCCTCATGCAGAAGTACCAATAATAATAGGTGTAGAGAAAACCTAGCCATAGCTCATACATATATATAAATTGACTGTATAAAGATTTGAAATTAATGTTTGTTGGGTCTGCAGGAGAGTGGTGGAAGCAAGGAATAATGGAGCTTTACGATGCATTTCTTCAGTCAGGAGGAGATCCTAATATTTCTGATGCTTACACCATTAATGGTCAACCTGGTGATCTTTATCCCTGTTCCAAACCAGGTTTAGTTCATAATTTTGTACTATTGATCATTTGTAAACAGCAAAAACATACTGTTACCTGAATACTAAACTATTTCCAAATATTTTATATCCAAGCTTTCAGTAATTATATAATTTATGGGTCTTGCAGAAACATTCAAGCTTGTGGTAGATTATGGCAAGACTTATCTACTCCGACTTATCAATGCAGCAGTAATAGAAATTCTCTTCTTCTCGATTGCAAAACATAATCTAACAGTAGTGGCAACAGATGCTGCCTATACAAAACCATTTACAACAAATTACATAACAATATCCCCTGGTCAAACCATTGACCTCTTATTACATGCAAACCAGCCATCCAATAACCACTACTACATGGCGGCCAGAGTCTACTCCGCCGTTGACAACCTCACCATCGATAACACAACCACCACAGCAATAATCCAATATAGAAACTCCACTTCGCTAAATTCAACCCCAATATTACCAGGTCTTCCTTATTACAACGACACAAGTGCTTCAATGAATTTCACTTCTAATCTTAAGAGCTTAGCAAATGAAAAATACCCAATTGATGTCCCATTAAACGTAACTACTAAATTATTTATTACACTCTCAATTAACACATTTCCTTGTTTGAATTTAAATACTACATGTTCTGGTCCAAATGGAACTAGATTAGCAGCTAGTTTAAACAACATAAGCTTTGTAAACCCAGTTGTGGATTTATTAGAAGCTTATTATTATCATATTAATGGTGTGTTTGAGAATCAATTTCCCAATTTTCCACCATTTTTGTACAATTTTACTGCTGCAGATCTGCCTCTGTTTTTGGCAACACCAAGGCCAAGTACAGAGGCGAAAATTCTGGACTTCAACTCTACAGTGGAGATTGTTTTTCAAGGGACTGATGTGGCATCAGGAGCCAGTGATCATCCAATGCATCTCCACGGATTTAATTTCTATGTTGTTGGAAGTGGAATTGGGAATTTTGATATAGATAAAGATCCTTTAGCGTATAATCTTGTTGATCCTCCGGCTCAAAACACCATTGCTGTGCCTATTAATGGCTGGACTACTGTTAGATTCAGGGCAGATAACCCTGGTATGTTGTACTAATTTTCGGTTTTGTTTATTTAGTTTGATTTTAATATTTAAACCATTCAATTATTTTTATATGATTTAATTATTTTATAAAAAAAAATTGAGACAACTATATAGAAACAAATCAAACCAAAATTTTAATTATTTCATATATATAATACAAAATTTTTATAGTAATTTCAATTTTTTTTTAATTTTATTATATTCCTAATATTTCATTTTGATATAACATGGAACAGGGGTATGGTTTGTGCATTGCCATTTAGATCGGCACATGTCATGGGGAATGAACATGGTATTCATTGTGAAGGACGGCAAAGCTCCTCAAGCTAAAATACTGCCTCCTCCGCTGGACATGCCGCCTTGTTGACTCCTTATAGCTCGCCACAAAATGAATTCCATCAATAGAGGGGACTATGTAATTTTTAATGTTGTTTAATGAATGTTCCTTTTTTCAGATTAAAAAAAAGTTATTTAAGTTCTAAAAATTTATAATTAAAAAAAAATCTTAAAAAGACCTGGTCTATTATTTTATTAATGAACTAAACCAACCATGAATCGTGATTTAAAAAATTAATTGAAATTATTTTTTTTAAATATTATAATTTAAATTATAATTTTTTATTGAGGGAATTATGTAATAATTTTCCTATAATTGATTACAACTGTAAAGGAAAGTTTAAAAAAATAACATTTTAATTATTAAAAAACTGTTGTGTGTTGATTTTCTATTGGGTTGCCATTTCAACTGGGATTTCCAGTTGGAATAGCGGTGTTAGCATATAATTTCTCTATTAATTTAAAATATTAATGCATGAAAGTACAAAAAGTTAAAAATTTATGATAAATTACAAAACCCTTAGAGGAAAAAAAAAAATAAAAAACGCAAACTAGCTTAACTTTACAAGCTAAGAATAAAATTTATATATGTTAATCCAGGGAAAAAAACTCAACTACACACAAATATTATTTTATGTACCTATTTAATGATAACAAAAGATATATCAAAGTCTTGGAATTCATGTTAATTTTATAAATAATTAATATGAGATCTACTCCACGTACATATTAATTTTATATATTTAACAAAATCACTCAACCAAAAATGTATAGTGACATCTTATATAATGCACCGAACGTTTCAAATCATAATTTATTATTATTATTATTATTGGAAAGAAGATGCGTGTGTTAATCAATATTTATAATGGCAAGTTTTTTGATAAATTATTTTTTAATAAATTAACTAATTAGTTTATTTTGCTTCACATTTTAGATTATGTATACTCTATCTATATCTATATAAATATACATAAGAACTCATTCAAATTAAATACCAATTAAATTTATGTGAAAGAAAAAGCTAAGCTAACAAGTTTTTTTTGCCAAGAAATGTATTTCATATTGAAGATTTTTGGCTTCCAAGTTATAGGGTTTCTGCTGCTAGCCCACATCCTTCATTGCCAAGCCTTTGCTCGTTACAAATTTGTGGTTAGTAAAACATGCATAAATATAATATTTATAAATATGACCTAAGCTAGCTTGTTTATTTATTTATTTACAATTAACATAAAGTTATAAACGATGTTGAATTTTGGTAATAAGTTTTTTGGAAAAGAAAAAAAAATAGCTATAACAGACTAATTTTAATTTATTTCTAATAAAATGGATATTAATTGTAATTTATTTTCTCAGAGAAAATATTTATTTTTAAAAAACATTTTGAAATTCTTGATTTTTACTTTTTGTTTACTAGAGATTTAATAGTTGAAAAAACCTCATTGGCTACAAGTATATCACACCTAATTACATTAAATTTCTTATTTTCAGCCTTTGATTGACTGAGATTTACAGTCTCTTGTCCAATATAAATATTATTTGTATGATACAATTGCACTAACTATTTATATCTTATAATAAGTGGTGATGCTAATAATTAACTGCATAAATATTGTTATTTTATAGCTGGAAGAAACTTCATTTACGAGACTATGCAGCCCAAAGAACATCTTGACAGTAAATGGGGAATTTCCAGCACCAACACTATGTTACTAAAGGGGAAATCATCATAGTTGATGTCTATATATAACAACGACCACTATAATGTCACCATTCACTGGTAAATTCAATTACTTTCAATCTAAGTTCGAATTTACAATCTGATGGGTATGAAATTTAATTTACTAGAAAAATTAACTGTACATGCATGGAGTGAAACAACCAAGAAACTCATGATCAGATGGTCCAGAATATATAACGCAATGTCCAGTTAAACCAGGAGCAAAGTTTAGCCAAAAGGTTATATTTTCTACAAAAAAAAAAAGGACTATGGTGTCATGCTCATAGTGAATGGACAAGGGCCACAGTCCATGGAGCCATAATTATATATGCTGAAAAAGGAACTACTTACCCTTTTCCTAAGCCTCATGCAGAAGTGCCAATCATAATAGGTGCAGAGAAAACCTAGCCATAGCACATACATATATTGATATTGATTAACTGATATTTGGGTGTGTGTTAAAGTTTGAAATTAATGTTTGTTGGGTGTGCAAGAGAGTGGTGGAAGCAAGGAATAATGGAGATTTATGATGCATTTGTTCTGTCAGGAGGAGATGCTACTGTTTCTGATGCTTACACCGTTAATGGTCAACCTGGTGATTTTTATCCCTGTTCCAAACCAGGTTTAGTTCATAATTTTGTACTATTGATTATCATTTATAAACAGTAAACTAAATACTAAACTATTTCCAAATATTTTTATCCAAGCTTTCAGTAATTATAATTTATGGGTCTTGCAGAAACATTCAAGCTTGTGGTAGATTATGGCAAGACTTATCTACTCCGATTAATCAATGTAGCAGCACAAGAAATTCTCTTCTTCTCAATTGCAAGACACAATCTAACAGTAGTGGCAACAGATGCTGCCTATACAAAACCATTTACAGCAAATTGCATAACAATACCTCCGAGTCAAACCTTTGACCTCTTATTACATGCAAACCAGCCACCATCCAATAACTACTACATGGCGGCCAAAGTCTACTCGGGCATTATAAACTTCACCTTCGATAACACAACCACCACAGCCATAATCCAATATAGAAACTCCACTTCACTAAATTCAACCCACCCCAATATGACCAAGTGACGCAGTGAAAATAATAAAAATATTTTTTATAATCTTGTTTAGTCTAAAAATGTCCAGAAAAATAGAAATAAATAAACAGTCGTTGATTCAAAGAATACCGAAAATTTGAAAAAGAGACAAAGTCCTCTTTAAAATTTTATTGAAATATGAAAAGTAGCTCCCTTATCACCTCATAAGAGATTACATTATATAGAGTTAGGGTCACATAAATCTTTATTAGAAATAAAAAAACTAAATAAATTGGCAACATAATGCTAAAAATAGAATGAAACGTAATATAAAAATAAAATAATTATATAGCTAGACAAATTCCTAAAATAATATCTTAATATGATATTCTTAAATAACAAAATAAATATTTGCTTCATCATTCTCTCCTTCTTGGAAAAAAAACTCAACATCGAATTTTGTAGTGCTGAAGAATCAATAACTGAGATACTACAATGACATGTTTATTATTCTGTAGAAATCGTGAATTTTCTGACAAATTTTCATCAACCAACTCTTTCAATTCTTTAAATGACTGCTGAATTTTAAAATAATATTAAAATGCTTTCTAAATCGGGTCATATATTTCAGAAAATATATTTCTATTGAATTGACTAATTATGTTGTTTGTAGAATTATCAACCAATTCTTTTGTTTCTTACTCATTCATTGTTGTTGAAATATTAAGTTTTCTCATCCCCTCACAATAGTTATCAAAAACTGGTTGTGATTATTCAACTTTCACTGTCTCATCATTAAATTCATCAAAAACTGATTCTAATTCTTCAAAATCATTTTCTACATAATCATATGCATATAATTTTTTATGCGAGTCAAATACTCTAATTGTGGTTCTTCCACAATCTAAACTAAGAGAATACAATAATCGTGCTTTCAATTGATCATCCATGTGCTACATTATCCGCTCTGTTAATCGGTCCATCATTTGTTTGAGTCGATGCTCAAGGTGTGTTATGAGATTATGCTCATAAACCTCCTGTATACGCTGGTGTGGTTATCTTCGCAGCGCCATAATTCTCTAGGAGCGAATACGACTCTGATACCAACTGACGTAGCGAAAATAATAAAGATATTTTCTATAACCTTGTTTATCTAAGAATGCCCAAAAATATAAAAATAAACAAGTAGTCGTTGATTCAAAGAATAACTAAAGCTTGAAAAAGAGACAAACTTCTCTTTGAAATTTTATTGAAATATGAATACTAGCTCCCTTATCATCTCATAAGAGGTTACATTATATAGAGTTAATGTTACATAAATTTTTATTAGAAATAAAAAAACTAAATAAATTGGCAACATACTGTTAAAAATAAAATAGAACGCAATATGAAAATAAAATAATTATATAGCTAGACAAATTTCTAAAATAATATCTTAATATGATATTCTTAAATTAGAAAATAAATATTTGCTTCATTGTCAAGTCTTCCTTATTACAATTACACAAATGCTTCACTGAATTTCATTTCTAATCTTAGGAGCTTGGCTAATGAAAAATAACCAATTGATGTCCCATTAAACGTAACTAATAAATTATTTATTACAGTCTCAATTAAATAGCTAATGGTTGAATAACGTTACCCACCTTCAAGGTCATATTTAGGTTATTCCTTGCATTGCTAAGAAGCTTTATCTTATCATGATTTTCAATCAAGGTTTGACATTCTAGGCAGTACCTAAAGCATGAGCCAATTGTAATTATAAAAAAAAGCAGAAAAATTAAGCAACCACATAAATCATACTGAAAAATAATAATAGTATAATATCAATAATCCTCGACAAATTCAAAGGATCTTTGCAGTGTGCCTCGTCAAGAACATACTTCTCAATAGAAATAAAGTTCTGGCGAAGCTGGTTTATCGTTGTCTGTGATGAGGTTAGTGCTTCCAGACCACTTTGTGCTTGTTCAACCTGCATTTCGTAATAAGAAATAAAAAAATGTAAAAGACCAGTATAACCCACGAGCAATATCCAATTATCAAATCTAGGTGCCTGTTCTGCCACCATTGTACTGAGTTGAGCATCATTTGGCTGCAAACACAGTAAAATAACAAGATACAGATAACTGTTATTCTAATTGCGGAGCTGACTTAAATCAAAGATCCAATTCATCATACTTCAATTGCAAAACCTTCCTTATAACACAAACTAAGTAAAACCTACACAATCATTTTAGCTACTTTCTAACTACTAAAAAAAATTATGGTTTATCGAAACTAAAATAGTGAAATATCAGCTGAATTACGTTAGATATAATTGAGATCCCCAATTCTGTTAACGAACGATGAAAAATTGAAGATTAGAAATGGAACCTGTTGGCGCGTAATGTAATCGACTTTGATCGAGGAAATGGAATGGAGGAGCTCAGGGAGCGGCAAGAGCTTCGCCACCTCGCGAACGGCGGCTTCCTTAGCTTCGATGCCGAGATCCTCCACCATCATTTTTGCAGGACGATTATTGAAGAATAAAAAGTAAAATTATCAATTAATTCTAAGGACCTAACGAGACATGGATGTAAAACTGAAGTGCAAAATTGTTTTGAATACAATCAAGATATGGCGTGAATTCGATGCGCTTAACGACCGGGCCGGTTCAATTCAACTGTGGAAAGCATGGTAATATATATTAAACATGTGTAATATATATGTTTTTCATATTGTAGCACATACAAATGAAGACTACTAAAAACACTGAAAATGCTAGTGAATTTAGTGAACAGTTTTAATTTGTAAATAAAGAATAATCTGTAAAAAATTAGATTTAGAAAATGTGAGAGAATAATTTAGGTATGAGTATCCGTAGGTTTGTCAAATTTTAGAACTTGACCAACCCAACTATTTAATAGTGATCGAAAAATTTATTTTAAAAATCCGACGATTAGTAATTAGTTCGGTCGATTTGATCATTTTTTATTGTATTTCATCGATTTTAATAATTAATGCACAAGCTAAAATTCATAAATTTCAGTGGCGAAACAATAATTTTAAAAAAGAGGGAGCAAAATCTCTAAACAAAAAAATTATAAATAAATTTATATTTAATTTTATTTTTATATTAACAAAATTAATATAAATAATTAACATTAATATTTATATTTAATTTTATTTTTATATTAAATAATTAAATAATTTATATTTTTATTTTAATATTTAAATTTTACTGGTAAATTATAAATAAAATTATACAATTAATATATTACTTATAAAATAATTTTTAAATACTTTTTGAGATATTTTAAAAAAAATGTTTAAACTAATTATTTTTAATTAATTTTATATGAGATAATATATTTTATAAAATAATTAAACTAAATCACAAAACAATAAATCCAATTCATAATCAAATTACAAAATAATTAATTTAATCATAAAATCTTAAATTCTCAATTCATATTATAATCAAATTTCAAAATAATTTATTTAATCATCAAAACTCAAAATTTCAATACATAATCAAAGTCCAAAATAATTAATCTAATAATTAAAACAATAAACTAAAGGCTATAAATTAAATTTTAAATTAAATAATAATTATAAATAGTTATAACACTCAATAAAATTATCATAATAATAAATTAAAAACCAATTTAAAAATTTTAAAGTAAGTAATGTTTAAAATTAATCGTTTAAAAAATAAATAGATATACACACACATATATATACATATATATATATATTGAAACCGAGGGAGGACAAATAACTCCCGTGCCCCTTTGATTCCGCCCTTAACCAACTTAATCGGTTAAATTGATATGGTCGGTCAAATAAATCAGATTTTAAATTTTTTATACATCTTTATAAAAATTTACCATGCATTCAGCGGCAGAATGAAGAAAAATATAAGATGATGGAAAAATAAAAGAATATAGAAGATGAGTTGAACAGAAACATTAATAATTCCGTGATATGCAATGACATTGGAGGATGATGATTGTTGGGATATTATGGTGATTACCACTCTATTCCCTTAGACCAGATTAGTAAGAGAGCGAAAATAAATGCGGAATAATAACACAGAATTTGATAACGGAGTTCGGCCAATTATGCCTACGTCTCCGGAGCTGCTGCAGACTTCTATTAAGGAGAAAATACAATGTGTTTACAAACACTCACAACCCTCACTCAATTATGAACAAGAATTTTTCCTCACAAAATTCTCTCAAAGACACTCTCTTCTCTTTACTTCTTCAATTTTTGAGGTGTGTCTTCCAAATGAAGTGGATGGGTTTATATAGGCTTCAAAAACATGGGTTGGTGAAATTAGTCAATAAATTAGGCACCTCCATTTTTGACTTTAACAATTCCCCAAATTTAGGTACCTCCACTTTTGACAATGTCCTAAATTAGGCACCTCCATTTTTGACAATCCCCTTAATTAGGCACCTCCATTTTTGACAAAAAATGGTTGGTGCCTACTTCTTTGACAATCTCCCACTTGAAGACTGATTTCAATCTGTCTTCACACCTTGATCAATGCAACAGCTCTTCTACGACCTTGATACTAGTATAGGCCAACTGAAGCTGAGCACAGCTTCAGTTTATCAATAGTCACCGTCTTCGTCAACATGTCTGCCGGATTTTGAGTTCCACTAATCTTCTCAAGTTTCAAAATCCCATCTTCCAGAAGTGACCTGATAAAGTGATACCGCAACTGTATGTGCTTCGTTCTGGCATGAAAAGACGGATTCTTCGCTAGATGTATGGCACTCTGACTGTCACAATGCAAGATATTGTTTTCTTGCTTCTTGCCCAACTCCTCCAAGAAACCTTGGAGCCAAACCATTTCTTTGCTGGCTTCCGTGACAGCGACATATTCTGCTTCAGTTGTGGAGAGAGCAACTATCTTCTGTAATTGAGAGACCCAGCTCACTGCGGTACCTCCTAGAGTATAGACATACCCTGTAGTGCTCTTTCTAACGTCAACATTTCCAGCTAAGTCAGCATCCACATAACCTGCTAGTGTCGTATCTCCACTTTTAAAACAAAGCGCCTTATCTGTGGTACCTCGAAGATATCTGAGAATCCATTTGACTGCTTCCCAGTGTGCCTTGCCTGGATTATTCATGTACCTGCTAACAGCTCCCACTGCTTGAGCAATATCTGGTCTGGTACAAACCATGACATACATCAAACTCCCAATTGCTGAGGCATATGGCACCTTCGTCATGTGTGCACGTTCCTCCTCAGTCTTCGGTGACTGTTCTTTGGAGAGTCTGAAATGAACACCTAAAGGTGTGCTCACTGATTTAGCATCTTGCATGTTGAATCTGGCTAGTACTTTGGTTATGTACTCAGCCTGTGATAACATCAAAGTCCCCGACTTCATGTCTCTCTTGATCCTCATTCCAAGAATCTGCTTTGCAGCACCCAGATCTTTCATTGCAAACTGTTTTGACAATTTATGCTTTAAATTTTTAATCTCTTGCATGTCTGAACCTGCAACGAGCATATCATCGACGTATAACAATAAAATAATAAAGCTATTGTCAAACTTCTTGATGTAGCAACAATGATCTGCTTGGCATCTTGTGAAACCACTGCTGCTCATAAAACTATCAAACTTTCTGTACCACTGTCTAGGAGCTTGTTTTAGACCATATAAACTCTTCTTCAACTTGCACACTAGATTTTTCTTGTCTGCCTTAATGAAGCCTTCTGGTTGCTTCATGTAGATCTCTTCCTCCAAATCTCCATGAAGGAATGCTGTCTTTACATCTAATTGTTCAAGATGTAAATTTTCTGCGGCTACAATTTTCAATACCAGTCTGATTGTCGTAAGCTTCACGACTGGAGAGAAAATTTCAGTATAGTCAATACCTTCCTTTTGTTGAAAACCTTTTACAACCAATCTTGCTTTGTAGCGTTTACTTCCATCATGCTCTTCTTTGATCCTATAAATCCACTTGTTGTGGAGTGCTTTCTTGCCTTGTGGTAGTTCAACTAATTCCCATGTATGATTTGACATGAGTGAGTCCATCTCATCTTTCATGGCAGACTCCCACTTGATTGAATCCTCCACTTGTATTGCTTCATTGTAGCACTCTGGTTCACCATTGTCTGTCAGCAACAAGTAATGCAAAGAAGGCGAGTAACGTTGGATTGGTCTTGTAATTCTGGAGGAGCGCCTCAATTCCGGCATGCTTGGCTCCTCTACTTCAGGACTATTCTGAACATCATTTCCAGAAATATCCTCGAACTCAACAAATTCCTTATTTTCAACATCTATCTTGGAGCTATTTGATTCTGCATTTAATCTGTCTTTGTACATTACATTCTCATTGAATATGACATCCCGGCTTCTAATGATCTTGTGATTTTCATAATCCCAAAATCGGTAACCGAACTCATCACCACCATATCCAACAAAGACACATTTGTTTGACTTGGCATCCAATTTACTTCTTCCAGCAGAATCTATATGTATGTAAGAGATACAACCAAACACTCTTAAGTGTGAAAGGTTTACCTCTTTTTTGCTCCATGCTTCCTCTGGTATTTCACCATCTAAAGGTACTGAAGGCCCACGGTTGATTAGGTAGGCAGCGGTGTTGACAGCTTCAGCCCATAAATTCTTGGGCAAGTCAGCATGTATCCTCATGCTTCTGGCACGTTCATTCAGAGTTCTGTTCATGCGCTCAGCTACACCATTCTGCTGCGGTGTCATGGGAACTGTTTTCTCCATCTTGATTCCGCTGTTTGCGCAAAATTCTCTGAATCTTCTATCTCTGTACTCTCCTCCATTGTCAGACCTCAATCGCTTGACTTTCAAACCAGTTTCATTTTCTACCATGGCCTTCCATTTTCTGAATGTATCAAAGACTTCTGATTTCTTTTTCAGAAAATACACCCATACCTTTCTTGTTGAATCGTCAATGAATGTGACGTAATACAATGAGCCTACAAGAGATGGAATTGGAGACGGTCCCCATACATCGGTATGGACCAACTCTAATTTTTCTGCCTTGGGTGTCTTGCCAATCTTTGAAAAACTGACCTTCTTTTGTTTTCCAAAGATACAATCTTCACATAGGCCGACATCGATACTTTTCAGTTCCGGCAATTTTCCTTTTGACAAAAGCGTCTTCATCCCTTTCTCGCTCATATGGCCAAGCCTTTGGTGCCATAGGTTTGATTTTTCATCTGCATCTGCTACTGAAATAACATTCTCTAAGTTTGAGGTTACATAGAGAGTGCCAGTCTTCTTACCACGGGCAATGACGAGTGCTCCTTTGGTAATCTTCCATTCACCGCTTTTGAAGGTTGTACCATAACCATCTTCATCAAGTTGTCCTACAGAGAGCAAATTCCTTTTAAGACTAGGAATCTGTCTCACTCCTTGCAGCTTCCAGGTATTCCCATTTGACAACTTTAATCGGACGTCCCCTTTTCCTACGATCTTTAAGGTTTCATCATCAGCTAGATGAACCTTCCCGAAATCACCATTGACGTAGTTCTCCATGATTTCTTGGCATGGGGTAGCATGAAAAGATGCCCCAGAATCTAAAATCCATGATTCAATTGGACTGTTGACACTTAGAATCATGGCATCACCTGCTTCCTCGGTCACATTTGCAGATCCCTGTGCACCGCTATCTTTCTTTGGTGCTCGGCAATCTTTCTTAAAATGACCCTTCTTGCCGCAGTTATAACACTTGAAATCTTTCTTCCCCGATCTAGATTTGTCTCTTCTAGATTTTGATCTGCCACGATATGAACTTTTTTCTAAAGTTCTCCCTCTAGATTCTGTGTGTAAAGCTGAAGAGGTAGATGCTTCACCCAATTCTCTTCGTCGAATATCTTCACTCAACACCAGATCCCGAACATCATCGAATTTCAATTTGGTTTTTCCCGATGAACTGCTAACCGCTGTAACGGTAGCATTCCAACTATCTGGTAGAGATGATAAGAGAATCAAAGCCCGAATTTCAGCATCGAATTCAATTTCTACGGAACTCAACTGGGTTGTGATTGTGTTGAATTCATTCAGGTGTTGGGCCACTGATGCCCCTTCTGCCATTTGCAAATTGAATAACCGCTTCATCAAATGAACTTTGTTTGAAGCTGATGGCTTTTCATACATGTTGGAGAGAGCCGCCATTAGACCTGCTGTGGTCTTTTCTTTAGCGATGTTGAAAGCAACATTTCGTGATAATGTCAATCGAATAACTCCAAGGGCTTGTCTGTCGAGAAGATTCCATTCTTCATCCTTCATGCCTTCTGGCTTTATTCCTGAGAGAGGTTGATATAACTTTTTCTGGTACAGATAATCTTCAATCTGCATCTTCCAGAAGCCAAAGTCCGCACCGTCGAACTTTTCAATTCTCACTTTTCCTTCATCTGCAGTCATCGCTCCCACTCGAATCTGGACTCCTTTGGATCGTTTCTGACTATTTCTGCGAACCACCGTATACTAGGACACCTTTGTCGACAAATCGAAACTGCCGATAAAATTTTACTATTCACGAAATTCACTATTCACGTGAATAGTAACTTTGCAAAAATTGACAGAATTTATCACCCAAAGCTCTGATACCAGTTGTTGGGATATTATGGTGATTACCACTCTATTCCCTTAGACCAGATTAGTAAGAGAGCGAAAATAAATGCGGAATAATAACACAGAATTTGATAACGGAGTTCGGCCAATTATGCCTACGTCTCCGGAGCTGCTGCAGACTTCTATTAAGGAGAAAATACAATGTGTTTATAAACACTCACAACCCTCACTCAATTATGAACAAGAATTTTTCCTCACAAAATTCTCTCAAAGACACTCTCTTCTCTTTACTTCTTCAATTTTTGAGGTGTGTCTTCCAAATGAAGTGGATGGGTTTATATAGGCTTCAAAAACATGGGTTGGTGAAATTAGTCAATAAATTAGGCACCTCCATTTTTGACTTTAACAATTCCCCAAATTTAGGTACCTCCACTTTTGACAATGTCCTAAATTAGGCACCTCCATTTTTGACAATCCCCTTAATTAGGCACCTCCATTTTTGACAAAAAATGGTTGGTGCCTACTTCTTTGACAATGATATATATCTATTCTATATACTTTTAGCCGAGGAAGAAGATCATGGGAGAGATAAGGGGGAGATAAATATGGGACCAACTAATGACAATTCTGCTAAGGACCTCAACTTCTTCGAAGATGGGATGCTATTCAATGATCCTAAGAGGAAAAGGATGGGCTTGAAAAACAGTGGGCCTATTAAGAAGACTAGTTCATCAAACACTATGGGCGACGGCCCAAAAAATGGGATATCGGCGGGCTCTGTGAATCAGACCCGCCGGATGAAATGAGTACAATCAGTTGGAATTGTCGTGAGCTTGGCAACTCGCGACCAGTAAGAGCTTTGCATGATATTATTCGTGATTGTAGGTCACAATTTATTTTTCTTATTGAAACTTTCTGTTGTTCAAATAAAATTGAAGAAATAAAGACTTTATTGGGTTATGATGGGTTTTATTGTGTTGATTGTGTTGGTCATAGAGGTGAACTTGCTCTTTTATGGAAAGCTGTTAACTTTATTTTGCTAATCAGTTCTTCTTCTCGTTACATTGATACTGAGGTTGAGGTAGATTTAGTTGGTAGGTGGAGACTTACTGGCTTTTACGGGAAGCCTAATCGAACTAGACGTTCTCATTCCTGGAAATTATTGAGAACTCTTGCTTCTCATTCCAGTCTTCCATGGGCTTGTGGGGGGGACTTTAATGATTTGCTATCAAACTCGGAAAAATGCGGCTGTGTTTGGCAACCTCCTCACCTTCTTAATGGATTTCCTAATGCTGTTTTGGATGCTGGACTTTCTGACTTTTCAATGTCTGGTTATCCTTTTACTTGAGAACACAGAAGGGAGAGTGGCAATTTGATTAAAAAAAAGCTTGATCGTATTCTGGTTAATGATGGTTTTTTGCAACGATTTCCTCTTTCTCAGGGATCTGTATTGGATTTCACTTCTTCTGATCACTATCCCATATTCCTACGGATTCGTTGCTTTGTTCGCAGGGATGTTATACCAAAATTTCGATTTGAAAACTCATGGGTTAGAGAAGCTGGTTGCAGAGATTTAGTGGTACAGTGTTGGACCGAGAGTGCAAGCCTTCACTTGGTATCAAGACTAACTCGATGTGGTTCGGCTTTTAAAGGAATGGGGAAAGGACCTGCGGAATCTTCATTATAAGGAAATAGGAGATTGCAAAAGAGTTATGAGAGAATGTAGGGGGTCTCGTTTGGCTGCAGATATTCAAGCTTTTGTTCAAGCTAAAGGTCGATATCATGAGTTATTAGAGGCACGTGAAGCTTTTTGGAGACAACGTGCAAAAGAATTCTAGTTGCAAGGTGGTGACCGAAACTCTAGTTATTTTTACAGAATTGCCACAGCCAGAAAAAAGAAGAACAGGGTGGACCGATTACGTGATTTAGAAGGAAATTGGGTTGACTGGCAGTCGGGGTTAAGAAGGGTGATGGTAAATTATTTTGATGACTTGTTCAAGGCACAGCAGCCGGTGATTGATAGTATGCAGTCTAGAGTTATGGATGATCAGAACTTGGTTCTAATGTCCCTTTATTAGTTCGAGGAAGTGAAATGTGTTGTTTTCTCCATGAAAGCCGATAAATCACCAAGTATGGATGGTTTTAATCCGGGCTTTTTTCAAGCATATTGGGATTTAATTGGTAATGATGTGTCTAATTTCTGCGTTCAAACGTTAAGTAGTGGTCATATTCCTCCAGAATTAAATGAGACTGCCCTGGTTCTGATTTCAAAGGTTTCTAATCCTGAGGTTATGTCAGAATTTCAGCCCATTGCTTTATGTAATGTCCTATTTAAGATCATAACTAAGATGCTTGCTAATAGGCTGCAGAGTATCTTGCTTGTTATTATTTCGAAAAGTCAGAGTGCGTTTGTTCCAGGTCGTAGCATCCAAGATAATTGTATTATAGCCTTTGAAATGATGCACACTCTTCATCAACGATCTAGAGGGAAAGAATTCACTGCAGCTCTGAAAATGGATATTAGCAAAGCTTACGACAGAATGGAGTGGACATTTGTCCAGGACGTTTTGATTCGTTTGGGCTTTAATTCTAATTGGGTTGCTCTGATTATGGGCTGTTTGACTTCCGTGCGTTATTGGATATTACAGAATGGCACTGAGTATGGTCCAATTGTTCCTTCAAGGGGCTTGAGGCAGGGTGATCTGCTATCTCCGTACCTCTTTATTCTATATGCGGAGGGACTATCTAGTCTCTTATCTTCGGTGATAAATGATTGTACTTTGCAGGGTAGTAGTGTGTGTAGAAGAACTCATGTTCTATCACATCTATTCTTTGCGGATGACAGTTTGGCATTTTTTAATGCCAATGTTCATGAGGCTCAGTCATTGAAAGTAATCCTTAATACTTACGAGTTGGCTTCAGGGCAAATGATCAATTTTGATAAGTCGTCAATCACTTTTTCAAGGAACACTCCTTCGGCAGATAGGAACACAATTTGCACCGTCCTGAATGTGACTGAGAAGGACTCGTTGGGGACCTATCTAGGGCTGTCGTCTCATATAGGAAGGAACAGGAAAGAGGTCTTTAGCTACATTAAGAATCGTGTTTGGAAGAGATTGAATTCTTGGAAGCGAAGACCTTTGTCGAGAGCTGGAAAAGAGATTCTACTAAAATCAGTTCTTCAAGCTATTCCAAATTATATTATGGCTCTTTTTCTACTGCCAAAGACGATATGCTTGGAAATTGAAAGAGTAATGTGTGGGTTCTAGTGGGGTAATGGTCAGAATCATGAAAATGGCATAAGGTGGATGGCTTGGGACCGTCTAGCATGTGACAAAGGAGCTGGGGGACTTGGTTTCATAAGGCTTAGAGAGTTTAATTTGGCTCTATTGGGAAAACAAGGATGAAGGCTCTTACAAAATCCTTCTTCATTAGTGGTAGGGGTGTTGAAAGCAAGGTATTTCCTGAACTCGGACTTTTTAGATTCAAATCTTGGTTCTAATCCCAGTTACATGTGGAGAAGTATATGGGAATTGAGAAGTATATTGTAAAAGGGTCTATTTTGGCGTGTAGGGAAAGGTAGCAGCATATTTATCTGGGATAGTCCATGGTTAAATATTCCAGACAATTCTTTTATTTCAACTTCTAGATCTCTGGATTGTGGATATTTTCTAGTGTCTGATTTGATTCTTGATAGACATTGGAATGTACCTTTATTAAATCAATTATTCAATAGAGAAGCAGTTGAAAATATGCTTGCTACTCCACTAAGCTTAAATGAAGTGGATGACGTGTTATGTTAGAAGTTTGATGACAGAGGTTAGTATACTGTTAAAAGTGCTTATAGACTTGGAGTTGCTGAACAATGTATGCAGCAGAACTCCGTTGTGGCTGTTTAGAAGAAATTATGGAGATTAAAAGTGTTGCCGAAAGTTTTAAATGTTGGGTGGCGAGTCCTTTGTGGAGTGTTGCCGTGTGGATCGGTGCTCCAAGGCCGACGAGTTCAGCTAGATGATTTTTGCCCATTGTGTTTAGCGGCGTCAGAAACTATTTAGCATGTGTGCTTTGATTGTCCGTTTATTGGTGATGTCTGGGCAAGAGCTGGGTTAAGTAACGTGCATGTTACTGTAAATTCTGTTTGGGAGTGGTTTTTAATCAATTTTCTACCAGCATCTTTAAATGATTCTTGTTTAATGCTAATGCTAATTTGGGCAGTTTAGACTTCTAGAAACATGGTAGTTTGGGAGAATAAGTCTCGTACAGCTGCTCAGATTATTAGAATGGCAAGGAATGCTCTAGAAGAATGGCGTAATGCTAATATAGTTACTGGACATCCGTCTGCTGCTGCTACTCAAATTCAGACATGGCAGCCACCTCCTCTGGGTAGTATAAAGGTGAATGTAAATGCTTCTACAGGAACGAGTTCTGGTTATGATGGCATCAGGCTGGTTGCTAGGGCGGATGATGGAAGTTTTATGGAGTCTAGAGCTCATCGTGTTCCTGAGTTTTATTCTCCAAAAGTGGCAGAAGCAGTAGCGATCAGGGAGGAGTTAAGCTGGATCAAGGAGCATGGATGGAGGAATGTGGTGGTTGAATCCAATGCCAAAACAGTTGTTCAAACTCTAGCGGATATTTCCATTAGTGACTATTCGTCTTTTGATCTTGTATTGTTTGATTGTAGATCACTCCTTCTAGATATGGAGTCAATTTTTTGTGTTTTTTCTGGTAGGTCTGCGAATGTTGCTGCTCATAATCTAGTTGTTGGGGCACATTCCTTTGCTGGCCTGGGGGACTAGACTTTGAATCCGCCTTTGTCGATTATTGATGTCATTTGAAGATTATAATAATAATATCAATACTTCTTCTAAAAAAAAATATCTATTCTATATACATACATTTATTTAACTATTTTGTGGCAGATTTTATTTTATGTACATTTTATCTTTTTTTAATAAAATGTTTGTTTGTTATATTTTATGCCTTTTATAATAATTTTCTAATTTTATTTGTATTATGTTTAATTTTTTTATTGAATAATATAATTAAATAAAATAAATATATTTTTTAAAATTCATAACAAAATTTAGTGAAAAGAATAAATTTTTATGATGAAATAAACTTTTTCATCATTTAAAGCACCATATATAATGAAATTTATGAGATCATAATACAAATAGTATAGTATAATTATGACAATAGTTTTTGCACTATTTATTATCATATATAATAATATAGATATTGTCATCATATGACAATAGTTTTTGCACTATATATTATCATATATAATAATATAGATATTGTCATCATAAAAAAAATACTATTAATACATATAATATTATCATATTTAATATTACTTTTAATATCAAAATACAATATTGAATGATAATTTAATAGCTTAAAATATATGATATTAACATTATTAAAAGTAATATAACTTATAACAGTAATTTATTTTTATCATTAAAATTTAAAATTATAACGATAAAAATAAATTTTGTCTCATTTATATTTTATTACAAGATGACAACGAATTTTTACAATGTTAAATTTTTGTCACGAAAATATAAGTTTACGTAATCACCATTTATCAGTTTTTTTATCAGTAATATGTCATTGTTTACGTATGTTGAAAGCTTAATAAAGAACTATAGTTGGACTTTATCATTTGTGAAGAGTTAGGGAATATTTCATTGTCCTCCTACTTGTATATAAATGCTTATCAAAGGTATTTAATAAAATAACATTTGATAAATGCAACATGCAGTGATAGAATCAGAAATTCACTATAAAATAAAATAAAAATACAGACGAATTCATAATAGTTAGTTTATATTTAACTATTAAATAGTTTATATTAAATTTATAATTAATTTATATTTTTAATCGAATAATTAATTTATATTCAAAATTTCAATTTAAACTAATCAACAATTCATTATTGATTTAATCACAAAAACACAATTCAATAATTCAAATAAACTATTATACTTAATTTTTAATAAATTAAATCCTCCCATATATTTCAAAAAAAAAAACTCCCAAATTACAACAACATAATCTCACAATCAAAATTTCAATTTAATCTAATCAACAATTCATTGTCAATTAAGTCACAAAAACACAATTCAACAATTCAAAAAAACTACTATACTTAATTTTTAATAAATTAAATCATACCCCATATTTCTAAAAAAAATCCCTAAATTACAACAACCTAATCTCACAAATCAATAATTCATTATCAATTTATCACTTGATCAATAAAAACACAAATCAACAATTATTAACCCCACTTTTATACTTAATTTCTAAAAAATCTAACCATATTCTATATTTTTAATAAAAACCTCCAATTTAACTAAACTCTGAGCACGTACAAATAAATAAAAAATGAAAAATAAAAAAAAAGAGGTATAAATGAAAAAAATTGAGGTATAAATACCTATGATCAAAGTGAAACTCCGGCGAGGAAGAGGCATCGGCTGGCGCTGCAAACTGTGCTGTTGGTTGGGTCGCTCGCTGATGGGTGAATGGTGATGGCTTCTTCTCTCGTCTCTGCTTGGTTGGGTTGGGCATTAATGGGGCGTGAGTGTGTGAAACTGTGAAGAACAAATGAATTTTTAACAACTCATCTGTTATTCTTTTTTTTAATAAACCCATGGCAGCCATTTATAGAGGGGGCAGGGACTTATTATCACCCGCGGCCACAACTAAACCCAACTTTTAATCACTGGTGGAGGAGAATTGTATGACCCCATACGATTTTGTAGTGATTTTGCCATTGATAAAATGTTTAACTCAGTATTCAGTAAATTTATATTTATTTTTAAAAAATAAAAATTAATGATGCTATATAATTAAATAATAAACTTATAAGGATAAACTAACTCAATGATTAAACTTCATGATATTGAAGTACTGAAATTTAATCATTTAGTTAGTTTTGACAAATTGAAGTCTTGATATTATCTGCATGCCTGACTCGATTAAAGGAATTTAGATGCTATTTGACCAAAATTTATACTTTTAGTTTTACGTGTTTGTTCTTAATTGTCTTTTATAGCTGTCTATTTACGTATCCAAGTAAATTTCATTCACAGTTTTCATAAATAATTTTAGTGATTAATAATTATTTATTTCATAAAATTTAAAAATATACCAGAAAATAATTTATTAAAAATTCGTTATAGCAACAAAAATAATCCTTCAATTTTTGTGATATGTTGGAATATTCCTAAATATTAATTACTGATAAAAAAAAGAGGGAATATTAAGAGATTCAACTTAGTTATTACTAGCAAAAACATTCATTGTGCTTGAGGATTTTTTTTTTATTAATCAAATAATGATGTCTATTATTTTTTACTATATATTTAAGTTTATTTATTTTTTAATCTATTATTGATAATTAACTAAAATGATATAATATTGTCCATATTTTTTGTTGTTTATTTAAAATTATGTAAATTTTCTTTTAAAATTAATGTTGATAATTAACTAAAAAATATGCGCACAACACGAATAAGCAAATATTTTATAAATAAATTAAATATATTTAAAAATATTTTTTAAAATGATATATTATATATTAAAATATATTATATATGTATTTGATTCATTTATAAATAGGTAAAAATATTATTTTAATATATAATTAAATAAAAAGATTATTTAGTATTAATTTGTATTTTGTGCAAACTTAAAAGATATATTTACACATTCAAATAGAAAACTAGACATATAGTTAATATCAATTAATTTAGTTAAAAAATAGGTAATTTATAAATTTTTATATTTTGAAAAATAATTTATAAATAGGGTAAATTTAAAATTTTAAATATTCTTCAATTTTTGTCAAAAGTCCACATGACTTTGGCGGGGCTAGGTTGAGATTGGGCTAAAATCATCAATTTGTAAGCCCAATTGTGGATACTCTTATCTTTTGAGCTCATATTTGGAAAAGGTCCATGCCGGTCCATTTACAAGCAGATAGGATAGAGCCCAAGCCCATTAATGATGTTATACATTTGACCTTTTTTTTTTTTTTTTTTTTAAATTTTTTTCCCCCAAAGATAACAGGACTTGAGCTCCTTGACATAGGTTTCCACTGGTTAATATTGGATGCAGTCCCAACCATTCTAAATAGATAAAGATGATCATGTAAGGAAGACAAAGATCTCCTTGTCTAAGCCTTCTAAAGGGATAAAATTCATCAATAGTTCCTCCACTATGAAAGACATAATTATAAGAGCAGTCCATTGTTGTGGAAAATTGAATTTTTTTAATATTAGTCATAATTTTTCATGAAACTCCATTTCTTTTTGTCATAAGCTTTAGCCAAGTCAATTTTTATAACTAGCTTAATTAATTACCTTTTCTTTCTTTGGTGTTCACAATTAAAGAGTGAATTATTTCTAGAGCTAAAATTGAAGTTATCAGAAGCCTTTCTTTCGGGAGCAAAGTTAGCTAGCAAAGGGTTAATTAAATTCGAAAGAAAAGGTGATTTGATTCGTTTGACAAGAATTTTAGAGACAATCCGTATAAAGTTGCACAATTCAATAGGTCTGTAATGATTCACAGTTTCAGGCTGATCTTGTTTAGCAATATTCATAGTTTTCTAACTGGTCCATAATAGATAGAACTATAATAATAATAATAATAATAATAATAATAATAATAATAATAATAATAATAATAATAATAATAATAATAATAATAATAATAATAATAATAATAATAATAATAATAATAATAATACGTTTGGTAGATTATTGAAAAATTAATTACTGAAATTATATTTTATAAAAATATATTATTAAAATTATATTTTACTAAAAAAAATTATATTACTGTATTTGAAAGATACAATAAAATATCAAAAAAACTTAGTTGAAAAAAAAAATATTAACTTACTTTGTTATAATCTAACTTTATTAAAAAAATTTGAGTAATATCTAAACTATTTTTATAATATCTCTTTCTTATTTATTTGAGTCATATATGAAATTTAACTGTTAAAATATGAATATAATTATCTTTTAATATGATACATTTTAATTTTCTTTTTTCGATGAAATATTTTTTTCTTACCGTAGTAGCTAAAATTTAGTAAACTAGCATTTATATTTTGTATGAATTATTTATAAATAAATATAGCATTGTTGATCAAAAAGTATTATATAATCAATTTTTTAAAAATTATGATGCAACCAAACACTTCTATTTTTGTCATTCATAATCACTACAGAACTATACATCATATTCTAACATGACTACGTATGATAGCAACTATATAAATTATCATATAATTTTTTTAAATAATCGTTATATAATATGGTTTTAAAATATTATTTTAATAAAGTAAAAAAAATTATTTATTATTCTAAAAAATTTGAATAAATAAATTCACTCATCAGCCCATCTAATCCTTATAATATAGTTTTGTTTTAGTTGGAAAAAGATTTTTATTTGACACTCATCTCATACTAAATAAGGTATGTCCATCTTATAATGAAAAATAAAAATAAGACAAATAAATCCGCAAATTTTCATCTATAAACTATAAATATGGTACAAATTCAGGGGAAAAAATTAATATATATGTTGCACGATGAAGTAACGAAACATAAGTGGAATTTAATGATCTACAAAATTAGGCAAGCCCCAAAATTTCCCTTATGTATAAATCGAGGAAAAATCTAATGAATTTAATCAATAAAGTGGTCCAATATTTTCAAAGGGCTTTTATGAAATTGATATTACTAATCCCCTACCGACCTCCAAAATAATAGTGTTAGTAAATTCAATACGCAAATTGTCCTCTTTAGCATATACACAATATATAATTAATATTTAGTATTGAGTATTTTCTATTGATAGACAGTTGATTTTTCAATCTTCAAAGAAGCTGAGCTTGGAATTATAGTTTTTTTTTTCTTTTCCAAAAATCAATTCAGATTGTAAAGTTGTAAATTACTTATTTAGCGTGCATGAGTAACGAGAGCAACCTTTGCTATTATTGACTATCCCCATTATTTGTAACGAAGTCATAAATATGGTTTACATTTGACCCTGAAAATGAAAATTAAAATAAATTATGTACAATTTAATGAAATATTGAAATATATAGTTATACATCTTCTTTTATAAAAGAACTATTTAACATATACTTTTTATACAAATAATAATTCAAAAAACTCACATGATAAAGTAAAAAAAAAATCAACTGAAAATAACTTTTTACTACGAATCACTCTCTATCACCAAGTAGACTGAAGGTAAAAAGTTATTGGCACCAGTGTAAAAAATATTATCTATAACTGACTAACAAAG
The DNA here is from genome assembly GCA_947685225.1 of Garcia nutans. Taxonomy (NCBI): domain Eukaryota; kingdom Viridiplantae; phylum Streptophyta; class Magnoliopsida; order Malpighiales; family Euphorbiaceae; genus Garcia; species Garcia nutans. The sequence goes on along the minus strand of CANTUV010000019.1, from coordinate 39,506,046 downwards.
GGGAAAATTTTGATATTTTTGGCAGCCCCGTTTCTGAGATTTTTAGGCTCTAGGCGAATAATGAGAAAGAGCGCCCTAACATTGGGACCAACATCAAGGAACAATACAAGTCTTTCGGATTTTTGGTAGAAGACAAGTCGGAGAGGCTCTAAGGAATATGAAACGATATTTTGGCAGAAGAAAAAAGAAATAAAATTAACCCAGAATTTTATTTTATTTTTTGGCTGTTGTTGTGCTATTTAATGCAGGATTTTTTTTTTTGGGATTTTGGACCCCTATTCTGGACTTTCTAGCATGGGCCCTAGGCGGTCGCACTTAGTGCCTACCCTCAGGGCCGGGCCTGATTTTTGGTGGGTAAACATAGTTTTGCCCTCTCTAATGTGTGAACAAGTAGACTTTCCACAATATTATAAGACATATGCTTTGATGGACTAGCACTATAATTCCTCTCATCTTTACCAAGCTCTCTTCTTCACAACATCTATAACTTTGTTGTAACAAAAGCTTTTGAGAAGTAAAGAAGTAATTAAAAGGGTTCCAAGAGAACATGTTATTGCTCATCAAGAAAGCCTTCATTTTGAAAATTTTGTGTGCTCTACTCTTTCTCATTCTTCATTGCTTAGCTTCTAACCATTATTATTTTCAGGTATCATAATAATGTTTTGTCTAATAAGGAATTCATATAGTTTGTCTAGATGTTGATTTCTTGTTTAATGCCTTCTTAAATTTTCTTGATTTGTATGCATGTATCATTCTTGATAAGAAATCCATTAATGCGACTCGAGATATTAACAATTATATTTCTAAAATTAACAAATTATCAATTTTAATTTAATATTACAGGCAGTAGTTGCTTACAATGTTATTCCCCAAAAATTGTTGGAAAATGGATTGATTACAAGGTCTTGCTGGGCCCTGACTATTTCACTAACCCTGTGTACATATCTTGACAACATGTTCAATAAATCTTAATCTTCATTAATCTCAAAAAAAAAATATTCTGATTGTATGGAAATTAAATATTTAAAATGTAGGAGAATGGCGGAAGAGAGATGTGATGGATGTTTTTAAAGAATTCCTCAGGACAGTAGGAGATCCTCAAGTGTCTCATTCTTTTACTATTAATGGTCAGCCAGGAGATCTGTATCCATGTTCAAGCTCAGGTAGACACTTATAAAAATTGAATGTAAATTTATTATAAAATGCCAATAAACTAATAAGTATTTAAAGAATGTGAAAAATAGTACAGCATATTGGAAGTGTAATTGACAGTCAATTATTCAAGCTAGTCATCACTATCTAATCTGATTATCATTGTCATTCGACTGATCATAAACGTAATTGCAAGAACATTCAGGTTAAATGTGTATCAGGGAAAGACATATCTACTCCGAATAATAAATGCAGCAATGAAATAAATTCTCTTCGTTTGCATTGCAAATCATAGCCTCACAGTAGTTGGAGCAGATGCTAGCTATACACAGCCATTGACAAGTGATTGCATAGCAATAGGTCCAGGACAAACCACTGATGCTTTAAAACATGCCAATCAAAACCCCAAAAACCACTAGTACATTGCTGCTAGGGCTTACTCTAGTAACCCTTTAGTCCCTTTTGATAACACTACCACAACAGCTATAATTCAATACTACAGTAGAGTATTGTTTTTCAAGGGACAAGTTTGCTTGGTGGTATTGATCATCCTATGCATCTTCATGGTTATAGCTTCTATGTTGTTGGTTGGGGATTTGGGAAATTTGACACAAATAGAGACCTTGAAAATTACAATCTCGTTGATCCTCCTTTTCGAAACACGGTAACTGTACCGATAAATGGCTGGGTTGCCATTAGATTTCAGGCGTATAATCCCGGTAATGAGCCAGTTAATAGTTGTTTAATTCCCTGTATTTCTTGTAATACAGAATGTCACGATATTCAAAATTTTGCAAACCCTCGTATGTGACATAGTTATGATTTCTAGCATTTCTGTATATTTTTTGTTACAGGGGTTTGGCTTCTGCATTGTCATTTGGAGTGGCACTTTAGTTGGGGCATGGAGACTGTTATCATCGTTCAAAATGGCAAGAATAGAGAGGATCAGTTGTTACGTCCACCACCAGACATGCCACCTTGCTAGCTTACGAATGAATGAAATATTCGTAATTGTATCTATTTATAAATCGAATTTTTATGGTATGGTTAATCATAAGCTTTATCAATATTAATTATTTAATTACTATATTAATCTTTATCTTATTTAATTAGAAGTACTAATTAGGTTCTTGATATGAAAATATATCATATATCATATACAATTCATAAATTTTGGTTATATGTCTTGATTGTTAACTTCAATTTGATTATTAAATATTGGATTAAAAGAAATATTCCATGGCTTTTTTTTTTTATTTAAGGTGTTTCCGATTATTCATTTTGGAAATTCAATTCAATTCAATTATTTTTCTACATTTATCAAAATTCTCAAAACCAATGTAAGAATTTATGATAGTAAAATCTTGTTTTGTTCACTTAAGAATCTGGATGAAAATATATTCATATCTGAGGTTAAGAAATTTTATTTCAAAATTATTTTAAAATAAATAAATAGAATTTATTAATTAAATTAAATATAATAATATCTCATTTCAATATAAATTAAATTACATTAAATATATACAAAGATAAAAAAAACAGATAACTACTTTAATTATTTTATTTCACTAAGTACGATGTACTTATATATATATTATTTTCATTAGGTGGCTACAATATTTTCTTCCATAAATGTTTCATTAAGATCTTCTTATTAAGTTCATAAGAAAACTATGTATCATGTGGCTTATGTCCATTCAATTCTATTTTTATTCATTCCATTAATTTAAAATATTAATGCATGAAAGTACAAAAGTTAAAAATTTATGATAAATTACAAAACCCTTAGAGGAAAAAAAAATAAAAAACGCAAACTAGCTTATCTTTACAAGCTAAGAATAAAATTTATATATGTTAATCCAGGGAAAAAAAAACTCAACTACACACAAATATTATTTTATATACCTATTTAATGATAACAAAAGATATATCAAAGTCTTGGAATTCATGTTAATTTTATAAATAATTATTATGAGATCTACTCCACGTACATATTAATTTTATATATCTAACAAAATCACTCAACAAAAAAATGTATAGTAACATCTTATAAATGTAAGTTTATAATAAATGCGGTAAATTTGTATCGATATTTTTCAACAATAATTTAAGACATAATTTTCTTTTTTTCTTTTTTTTTTTTATAATCATAGATATCCCTAACTACAATTAATACTTTTCACAATGTTTGTAGTTTTTTATTTTTAAATAAGGCTTAATATTGGAAATAAAATATTTGTTTTAGTCACATCCTTATCATAATTATTAATTCTATATAGCGTGAAGTAATGAATCTTCGATTTAATGATTTGAAAATCATTTAATCACTGTAAAATTCACAGTCCAACTTTAATTCAAATTAACTAAAAAAATATTAATTTTTGCAACAAAAGATTAATTTCTAGAAAGTTTGTGTGGCCAACTTGACTTTCTTGATTTATTCTCCTGTCAAAGAAAATATGTCTAACCAAAACATGGGCAGGAAGGCCTACCAACGTATTAGCAACTTGCTTGGCTATAATTTCTAATTTATGAAATTTTAGATTTATATGTACTTCTGTATAGGTGGGACTTGGCATACTGTTCTAGAAGAATAGAAATGTTTCCATTTATTAATAAATTCTATATGTAATTTAATGGTGTGTAGATTAGGCAAAGCCCCAGATTTCTACTGTCTATAAATGCAGTAAAAAAAATTAAGGAATTTTTAGTAAAGTGGTCCAATATTTTCAAAGGGTATTTATGATTGTGATATTCACCAACCGACCTTCTAAAATAGCATATCATTCCTAGATTATAAATTAAGTATTTGAAAAATATGCATTGTTTTTTAGCATAACACATTATAATAATAAATTGGCTATTTCCAATTAATTGATAGGGGATTTAAATTTCAACCTTCTCGACATTTATAGTTATTTCAGCTTTTAATCAATTTAGCTTCTAAGTTCTAAATAAATTTGAGATTAATTTTGTTGTATTAATCTTTTCCAGTTGGAGGAAACTGAAAGCAAAAATTTTGCCCTTATTAACCTGTTCCATACCTAGTAGTTAGTTAAAATTAATTTATTCTTTTTTTTTTTGGAACTTGATTAAAAGTTATACTAGAAGTATATAAAATTGAGTTAGTTAGTTAATTATATAATTATACAACGCTATCTGTGGAATTAAAATATTATTGTACATATATATAAGATGTGTAATAGTTGAATTTAATAAAAACTTAATATTAAGATGTGTAATAGTTGAATCTAATAAAAAGTTAATATTAATGATTCAGATATCTTAAGATATCTTATAATACATATATATATATATATAATGGTGGAATCAGAAATTAAATAAAGTGAGATAAATTTTTTAAGCAAAAAAAAATTGCAAGCTAATTAAAAATAAAATTGAACATAATATTATAGTAAAATTTAGATTTTTATTATTTTATATCATCTATTAAATTCTAAAAATTTATTTAGTTTTTTACATGTTTTTATTTTAATTTTTAGATTTATTAATTTATTTAGATGATTTTATTAAATTAAATTTTATAAAAATATTATTTCAAATAAAAATATTAGTTTTACTCAATGCATAATCAAATTACAAAATTCTAATATTAACTTATATACCTAATTACAAAATTATAAATATCAACTAATTTATTTAGTTTTATTATATATAATTTTAAGATAGCGTATTTTTACTCGTAGACCAGGCCAATTATAAATCGTAATTTAAATTATAATATTTAAATTAATTTTTTTTAAATTACGATTTGTAATTCATGTGGTCTATGAGTAGAGACATAAACCAAGTTTATAGTAGAATTTCTCGTGTGTGTGTGTGTGTATATATATATATCCCCTTAACTTGTGCAACAAATTAAGTGACTGTTTAAATAGTTAAAAGGTGAAAAAGCTTATAATCAAAAGAAGATATTGTTTGCCAAGGAATTAATCTTCGTATCCAAAATTTGATGGGGTTTAATCTTTATTATTCTCCATTCCTCAACTTCTAACAATTATAATTTTCAGGTAACAACATCGACAATTTATAATACTATAACATATCCTTCTATCTAATATGGGATTGATACGTAGATGAAAATTTAAAATTTAAATAAGATATAAAGATACGAATAAAAAATACACAATGCAGCGCAAAACAAATAATATTTTGATATAATCAACTGAATAATTAACCAAATTGCATATATAATAGTTAATTTGTACATGAATGCTTTGATGGAGAATGGTTTAAGAGTTATGTGATGGAAGTTTTGAGGGAATTCATTATGATTTTATGATGCTTTTACTATCAACGGTCAGCCTGTAGGTGTCTTATTTCTTTATCTATTTCTTACTTTGTGTTGCTAATTAAGAATTGTGCGCAAAACCAATTAATTAAGAGAAAAAAGGCTTACCTAGATTGGATGCACATGCATATGGCCAATAAAATTATATAGTTTTTTTATAATTATTATTTTAGTAAATTCTTATTGGTCGGATATACATACATCCAGTGTAAATAAAAATTTTCATAATTAAGAGTAAGTAGCAGTTAAAACATTCATGTATGTACATGTTATGTGAGGAATATTTACCTAAATCGGATGTACATATACTCAGCTAATAAGATCATTTAACTTTCCTACGATGACTCTTTTAATTATTTTTTATTGATTGGATACACATGGAGTCGATCAAGATAAATTTTTTTTTCCTATTTTATGGATGAAATTAAGTGAATGTATCCTCCTTAAATATGATAGTCACTTGTCTGGCGCACTAAATACTTATATTTTATTCACTAACATTAGTTTTTTTTTTTAAGAGACATTTAACAATGTTGGTTAAAGTTTAAATTTATTAATATTTGATCATCAATTTAAAAGAAATTAAGAATGCATATAGGTACATTTTATAAAACATTTTGTCAGGTTCCTGACTTAAGAACAGAGAAAGAAGAAGGAGAAGAAGAAGAAGAAGAAGTTGCAGTAGAGAGATGAAGATTTGAGAGAGAAAAATAGAGAGAGTTTTGAGGGAAAATTTGTATTATATTTTCATTGCTGTTCGGTTGCATATCAGTTCAAGGATTTATATATTGTATGCTGAATATTCTTTCCTAATAACAATTCAATCATATGCCACTCATTCTCTTATCATTTTGCACAGCAGTATAATGACTCATACTAAAAAACAAAAACATTAATAACTAACTTATCCTATCTAATCCATCCATTGGAGAATCAGTAGCTAGCATCTCATCTCCTGCAAGCACATAATCTTCTTGGGCCACCATTCTTGCCTCTGCCATGAGCTCCTTCCTTGGGCCTTGGCGCTGGCGCCTAGCTTCACTGTAAGCCTTGTTATGCACTTTTTTAGCTTGGGTCATGACACATTTCAATAGTGCAATCGATTTTTTTTTCCTAATTAGTTGTGGTTTATAAATATTTTTAATTAAGGCTACTAAACTCCTTCCAAAATGTGTTGAAGCTTTAAGAAAATTTTTTTTGAGGAACACGAATACAAGGAAACAGATTTTCATAGGATAATCATTACAAGAATCTGAGTAGATCAGAACAAGGTAATTAAGGATGTTCATACAGACAGAACATCCTCTTGTTATTTAGATATATAGTAACAACCAAACAAAAAGGAATTAATAGCAAAAGCCATGGCTCCCAATATCTCAATCTTCAGCAGCTAAGTACATGTCTCTGATCCATCTTAATTAATTGATCCTGGACAACGAAAATTAAAAATTAATTTAAAATAATTAAATTATCGTTATAATTAATAATTTAAATATTTGGATAATATCTTATATTAAAAATAAAATAGAGTAAAAAAAAAAGACTGGCACCTGACAGTTGGTGGTTTTGGAGATGGGGATATTAATATCAGCTCCACACTTCTTGAGAAGGGAGGAGGCTACATCTTCTTTTATACTTGGGTAACCAGCAGCAACCGTCTTAATACACTCGCATGCAGTGGTGGAATTATTATGGGGTCGTGTGTGGTTACACAACCCCACTCACCTATGACAAAAAAAAAAAGAAGGCCACAGGTGGTGTAAAACTCAACCCCCATTAATGGAGGGCTGAGTTTGCATAGACATTCGCAGCGAGGGGTTGAAGAACCCTTCGCTGCAAATAAATTTTTTTTTAAAAAAAATTTATCCCTGGCGAAATGACGCCGCTTCGTCATGGATGTATTTTTTTTTTAATTTAGCCCCTATCAAAATTCGATAAGAGTTAAATTAAAAAAAATAAATGTGTCCCTAGCAAAACAGCATAATTTCGTCATTGACTAATTTAAAAAAAATTAATAGCGTTGCGTGAAAAAATAACGCAGCCTTTGTCCCTGCCTCCCTCCCCCAGCAGCCTCCACCTCACTCTTAGCCAATCAAGCCACAGCTCCACCTGAAATACCGTCAGCCACTTTTTTTTTGTCGAACTACAGCTGTATGTCGACCTCCCTAAACAAAAATCTGATTCTGCCACTGTCACTACTCATATGCAGCTCTCTGATCAGCGGTGGTGGACTGGTGGGAGCAAGAGTTTTCAAATTGTTGATACCATTACAATAAGCAGTAGAAGAAGAAGTTTCTGTCCTTGTAGGAATGGAATGCAAGTGGCCAATGATGATTTAACTTGTCCACAATCAACATTAGCCTCAGTTGTGATGAGAACTTCAGTTGGCGCGTGCTATTCTATTTATAGCCTCAAACTCTTCAGATATATTAATTAAAAAAGGTAAAAAAATCTATTCAAACCAATCATGCCAACAAATTCATACGTAATTTCATATAAAATTAAAGTGGTAAAAAATTTTAAAAATTTTAAAATTACCGTATAAAACTATTAAAAATTATATGAAAGTTCAAAATAAAATGAAAAAAAAAGATTTCTTGTTTTCAAAATTAAAATGAAAAAATTTTATATGGGCCTAAGGTGGAGTAATAATAGGCTTTGTCAAGATTTCTTGTTTTCAAAAGCTTGATGCATTGGTCCAAAAAAAGAAAATGTGTAATATCTGAACTCAATAAAAAGGCTTACTAATAAAAACAAATTCTTATTTTAAGTTTATTTACAATTTGAAAATTTTTTATGATGGACATGATGCTTGTGTAATTATTCGATGAAAACTAAGTAAATATAATTTTTTTTATTATTTCTCCTTTAACAGTTTATTATTGGATAAATGCAAAAACATATAGTTCAGAATATAATTTTATTCCAATTTTTTAATTTCATAATCTTTACCTTGTTTAAAATGTTTTATATAATTTATTTTAGGTCAAATTGAAAGATAAACTTATATCATTTTATTATTATAACTGGAATATGTCAAAGATTCATAATTGGTGAAAATAGATAATGAAATTGTATTTAATATAAATTTAAATTAAATATTTAATTATTGAAATATTGACAAGTCTTGAAAGTACCCTGCTAAATAGGATTTGTGCACTTGGGATGGAACGTTTCAAATCATATTTTTTTTTATTGGAAAGAAGATGCGTGTGTTAATCAATAATTATAATGGCAAGTTTTTTAATAAATTAACCAAATAGTTAATTTTGCTTCACATATTTAAATTATGTATACAATATCTATATCCATATAAATATACATAAGAACTCATTCAAATTAACTACTAATTATTAAACTTAAGTGGAAGAAAAAGTTAAACTAACAAGTTTTTGTTTGCTAAGAAATGCATTTCATATCAAAGGTTTTCGGCTTCCAAGTTGTAGGGTTTCTGCTGCTAGTCCACATCCTCCATTGCCAAGCCTTTGCTCGTTACAAATTTGTGGTTAGTAAAACTTGCATAGATATAATATATATAAATATGACCTAAGCTAGCTTATTTATTTATTTTTATTTTTTTTACAATTTACATAAAGTTCTAAATGATGTTGAGTTTTGGTCATAAGTTTTTTTGGAAAAGAAAAAAAGATAGGTATAACTGTCTAATTTTATTTTATTTCCAATAAAATGGATATTAATTGTAATTTATTTTCTTAGAGAAAATATTTATTTTTAAATTTTTTTTTTGAAATTTTGGATTTTTTACTTTTTGTCTAGTAGAGATTTAAGAGTTGAAATAACCTCATTGGCTACATGGTATATCACACCTAATCACATTAAATTTCTTATTTTCAGCCTTTAATTGACTGAGATTTACAGTCTCTTGTCCAATATAAATATTATTTGTATGATAAAATTGCACTAACTATTTATATCTTATAATAAATGGTGATGCTAATAATAAACTGCATAAATATTGTTATTTTATAGCTGGAAGAAACTTCAATTACGAGACTATGCAGCACAAAGAACATCTTGACAGTAAATGGGGAATTTCCAGGACCAACACTCTATGTTACAAAAGGGGAAACCATCGTAATTGATGTCTATAACAAGGGCCACTATAATGTCACCATTCACTGGTGAATTCAATTACTTTTAATCTAAGTTCGAATTTACAATCTGATGGCATGAAATTTAATTTACTAGAAAAATTAACTGTCACAGGCATGGAGTGAAACAACCAAGAAACCCATGGTCAGATGGTCCAGCATATATAACGCAATGTCCAATTAAACCAGGAGCTAAGTTTAGCCAAAAGCTTATATTTTCTACAGAAGAAGGGACTTTGTGGTGGCATGCTCACAGTGACTGGACAAGGGCTACAGTCCATGGAGCCATAATTATATATCCTGAAAAAGGAACTACTTATCCTTTTCCTAAGCCTCATGCAGAAGTGCCAATAATAATAGGTGTAGAGAAAACCTAGCCATAGCTCATACATATATATAAATTGACTGTATAAAGATTTGAAATTAATGTTTGTTGGGTCTGCAGGAGAGTGGTGGAAGCAAGGAATAATGGAGCTTTATGATGCATTTCTTCAGTCAGGAGGAGATCCTAATATTTCTGATGCTTACACCATTAATGGTCAACCTGGTGATCTTTATCCCTGTTCCAAGCCAGGTTTAGTTCATAATTTTGTACTGTTGATCATTTGCAAACAGCAAACATACTGTCACCTGAATACTAAACTATTTCCAAATATTTTATATCCAAGCTTTCAGTAATTATATAATTTATGGGTCTTGCAGAAACATTCAAGCTTGTGGTAGATTATGGCAAGACTTATCTACTCCGAATTATCAATGCAGCAATAATACAAATTCTCTTCTTCTCGATTGCAAAACATAATCTAACAGTAGTGGCAACAGATGCTGCCTATACAAAACCATTTACAACAAATTGCATAACAATATCTCCTGGTCAAACCTTTGACCTCTTATTACATGCAAACCAGCCACCATCCAATAACTACTACATGGCTGCCAAAGTCTACTCGGGCATTAAAAACTCCACCTTCGATAACACAACCACCACAGCCATAATCCAATATAGAAACTCCACTTCAGTAAATTCAACCCCAATATTACCAAGTCTTCCTTATTACAACGACACAAGTGCTTCAATGAATTTCACTTCTAATCTTAAGAGCTTAGCAAATGAAAAATACCCAATTGATGTCCCATTAAACTTAACTGCTAAATTATTTATTACACTCTCAGTTAACACATTTCCTTGTTTGAAATTAAATACTACATGTTCTGGTCCAAATGGAACTAGATTAGCAGCTAGTTTAAACAACATAAGCTTTGTAAACCCAGTTGTGGATTTATTAGAAGCTTATTATTATCATATTAATGGGGTGTTTGAGAATCAATTTCCCAATTTTCCACCATTATTGTTCAATTTTACTGCTGCATATCTGCCTCTGTTTTTGGCAACACCAAGGCCAAGTACAGAGGTGAAAATTCTGGACTTTAACTCTACAGTGGAGATTGTTTTTCAAGGGACTGATGTGGCATCAGGAGCTAGTGATCATCCAATGCATCTCCATGGATTTAGTTTCTATGCTGTTGGAAGTGGAATTGGGAATTTTGATATAGATAAAGATCCTTTAGCGTATAATCTTATTGATCCTCCGGCTCAAAACACGATTTATGTGCCTATTAATGGCTGGACTACTGTTAGATTCAGGGCAGATAACCCTGGTATGCTGCACTAATTTTCAGTTTTATTTATTTAGTTTGATTTTGATATTTAAACCATTCAATTATTTTTATATGATTTAATTATTTTATAAAAAAAAAAATTTGAGACAACTATATAGAAACAAATCAAACCAAATTTTTAGTTATTTCACATATATAATACAAAATTTTTATAGTAATTTCAATTTTTTTTTAATTTATTGTATTCTTAATATTTCATTTTAATATAACATGAAACAGGAGTATGGTTCCTGCATTGCCATTTAGATCGGCACATGTCATGGGGAATGAACATGGTATTCATAGTGAAGGACGGCAAAGCTCCTCATGCTAAAATGCTGCCTCCTCCGCCGGACATGCCGGCTTGTTGATTCCTTGTAGCCCGGCACAAAATGAATTCCATCAATAGAAGGGGACTATGTAATTTTTTATTCAGATAAAAAAAATTATTTAATTTTTAAAAAATTATAATTGATTACAACTGTAAACGAAAATTAAAAAAATAACTTTTTATTTGTTAAAAAACTTTCATGTGTTGATTTTCTATTGGGTGGCCATTCCAACTAGGATTCCCAGTTGGAAAAGCGGTGCTGGCATATAATTTCTCCATTAATTTAAAATATCAATGCATGAAAGTACAAATGTTAAAAAATTATGATAAACTACAAAACCCTTAGAGGAAAAAAAATAAAAAATAAAAAACGCAAACTAGCTTATCTTTACAAGCTAAGAATAAAATTTATATATGTTAATCCAGGGAAAAAAACTCAACTACACACAAATATTATTTTATATACCTATTTAATGATAACAAAAGATATATCAAAGTCCTGGAATTCATGTTAATTTTAATCAAGATAAATTAAGTCACAATTAAAATATATTGCAGCTATAATAAATTAAATTTCCCTTATTGGTTACAAATCATTTATAAATAATTAATATGAGATCTACTCCACATACATATTTTATATATTTAACAAAATCACTCAACAAAAAATGTATAGTAACATCTATATAGTAACATCTTAAATAATGCACGTGGGATGGAACGCTTCAAATCATAATTTATTATGATTATTATTATTATTATTATTATTGGAAAGAAGATGCGTGTGTTAATCAATATTTATAATGGCAAGTTTTTTAATAAATTAACCAATTTGTTTATTTTGCTTCACATTTTAAATTATTTATACTATATCTATATCTATACCTATATAAATATATATAAGAACTCATTCAAATTAACTACTAATTAAATTTATGTGAAATAAAAAGCTAAACTAACAAGTTTTTGTTTGCTAAGAAATGTATTTCATATTGAAGATTTTTGGCTTCCAAGTTATAGGGTTTCTGCTGCTAGCCCACATCCTCCATTGCCAAGTCTTTGCTCGTTACAAATTTCTGGTTAGTAAAACATGCATAAATATAATATTTATAAATATGACCTAAGCTAGCTTGTTTATTTATTTATTTATTTACAATTAACATAAAGTTATAAACGACGTTGAGTTTTGGTAATAAGTTTTTTGGAAAAGAAAAAAAAAAGATAGCTATAACAGACTAATTTTAATTTATTTCTAATAAAGTGGATATTAATTGTAATTTATTTTCTCAGAGAAAATATTTATTTTTAAAAAACATTTTGAAATTCTTGATTTTTACTTTTTGTTTACTAGAGATTTAAGAGTTGCAATAAACTCGTTGGCTACATAGTATATCACACCTAATTATATTAAATTTCTTATTAATTTTTTGGCTTTGATTGACTGAGATTTACAGTCTCTTGTCCAATATAAATATTATTTGTATGATACAATTGCACTAACTATTTATATATTATAATAAATAGTGATGCTAATAATTAACTACATAAATATTGTTATTTTATAGCCGGAAGAAACTTCATTTATGAGACTATGCAGCACAAAGGCTTACTTAGATTAAGTATATAAAATTATATAATTTTTCTATAATGGCTATTTTAATAAATTTTTATTAATCGAATATATATATTCGGTCTTAATAACAATTTTTTCTCTAACCACATCTATACACGATATGAATTAAAATAATATGATTATATGTAAATGTCTCTCTCTCTCTCTCTGGTTTGAGAGGTTAATAAAAATTTCAAATTTAAAAAATTTCATTTGATTCGCTGAGAGAAAAAAAATAAAGAACTTAAATTAATAAAATCAGCAACTCCTTATGAATAAAAAAGTATTATCACATTACTGTAAATGTCAAGGAAATGGAAAAAAATAATAATAACTGAGCACACCTGACACAGAGCCAACCTTGAGACTTCTGATTTCAAAGTTTCATAATATAAAAGGTTTTATATGAAGTGTCATTATCAAAAATATATAATAATACTGTAATTCATTGAATTGATTATACTCACGGTTACAATTAAGTATCAATTTCATAATTAAGAAAAACATTAGTATAATAATTAATACAGTTATTATGCATAATTAAGTTCAATACCTTGTGTCGTACTCCATTATCTCTATTGAAAAACAATATCAAAAAGTAAAGAGCCAAGAACCTTTCTAATTACTTGTAAAAAAGACCTATCAATTGCTTAAGACCAGCACTGTCAATAATCTAATGAATATTTATTATAGCTATAGCCTATAGGTAACGTATATTTATATTTTTTATTCGAAAAAAATAGTAATTTCAATCCTATTATTAATTAAAGTCAGACGATATATCCTTTTAACAAAACATTAATTGGGGTATTACTATTAGGGGGGTGTTGGGAGACGTCCAACAGGAAGGATACAGGTTGCGTTGCAGGCCTGCACCGTTTATGCTTTAATTAATTAATTAATTGAAAAAATATGCCTTGCATCATCTAAAAAAATATAGTTAATTAATAAATAATAATTATATTTAAAGATATTACTTTCTTCTACTTATAAAAATTATTTATTTTTTTATAAATTTTAAAAAAATATAATTAATATTTTAATAATTTTTATACTTTTTTACTATTATTCATATATTTATTTTACATTAAAAATAATTTAAACTACTTTTTCTATTTTATTTCTATAAAAAAAATTGTTTCATTTTAAATGTCCTTTTTATAAATTTAAAAGAATATTTATTAAAAAATTTTAATATTAACTCTAATAAAATTATTTATTAAATAAAAAAAATAAATAGAGTAAGAAATACGAAATCAGTGTTTGGATAAATTGAAATAAAATTTTTATAAAATCTATAATAGTTAATGATTATTTTAGTTTGTGCGCATTATTTTTATATGACATTTAAAATGAAACGAATGAAATATAATTAATTTTTTATTTAAAGTGTGATTTTATTAGATTATAAAATAAAAAAATATGTTTTATAAATAAAAATGGATAATTATTTTAGAATCTCAAAATAAAATAGTAAAATTTTTTTACGGGATGAAGGGAATAGTAAATTATAAATAAACAGTGATATTTTTAGAAAATGTGGAGAATTTAAATTGAAAAGTGTGTAATTTTATGATACACATGCAACGATTATGTCTAAATTTCAGGAAACAATTTGAGGATGGACCGGCCGGCCTATGTTTACTAGGAAGAACGTAGGTGAGCCCTTTTACCAAGCCCACGTGATGCGATAAATCCATCTCAACCAACTATTGAATACATTATTTATTTATTATTACTAATTATAAATATTAGTTCAATTAATAATTTGAATATATATTTTTCACCTTGAAGTCAGGATGTCAAGATAATTATATACCAAATGTCATTTTTATATGTTTGGGTAATATTTCATAAGTAATAACAATTGTATTAATATTTTACAAACTATATATATATACTAGAAAAATACCGCAAGATGCTGTAAGTCTTTTTACTTCATATATATATATATATATATATATATTAATTTTTAAATTCTATAATAATTCTATGTAAATAGTTATAAAAATTTCATGATAGTCATAAATACTTTTTTTTATTTAATAATTAATTTAAATTTATTAATAAATATTCAGTCAATAATTTTTTTAATTGTTTCTAGTATCATGATTTATTCATCCAATTAAAAAAATATTTTTTTATATGTTCGGGAAGATCAATATAATTTTATTAATAGAATTATTTTTTAAGTTATTTTTATTAATATTTAACTTTCACTAAAACAATAATTAAAAAAATGTGACATTCAAAATAAATATGACTCCATTATTTTTAAAATAAAGTTTTAATTATTGTAATAATATAAATATAAATATATAAATGATAATATATTATATTTATTTATAACTATTTTTGTTGATCATTATATACCTAAAACTAAAAAAATCTTTTTAATTTTCTATCAAATGTTTACATAAATGTCTGCAAGTTTATGATAAAAACTTTTCTTCTTAAATAAAAAATTTTAAGCTATTCCTTATATAGTTAATTTTTGTATTTAGTAAATGAATTGCAGAATGATATTTTAAAATTTTATGGCAAACATCCATATTGTTTTATTTAATGTAGAGAATCTTATAACACTTATATAAATAATTATCATATTAAACATGTTATATTTATTATTTTACATAAATAGTTAATCTAAAATGAATGCCAAATAAAATTTTAATTACTCTCTTTTTTTTCAAAAAAGTTATGACTATTTTTTAATGTCTCAAAAAAATTATTATCTTTTTTATTAATAGTATTATTTTTTATTTTATTTTTTAATAACTATTCCTTATTAATACTTATCCTTTAAGTATATTTATTGTAAAAAGGTAATATTTCATTTATTATACTCTTAACTTTTACTAAAAAATAACAATTTTTTAGAACAAGGAGTAAAATTTTTTTAATATAAATAAAATGGCATATTTAACTCTTGTAATTTTTAACTCTAATTGGTAATGACCCTTCTTTAATTAGTCTTTTACCTAATCACTAACTAATTAATATATATCTAATCTATAAGCGTATATTATTTATTATTATTATTATAATATATACTAATTCATCAAACATCTCCATGTTCTTATTAAAGTTAATAATTGATTAATCATCAATTTTGTATATTGTACTATATATCTATTATATAAGGTGTGACAGTAATTATTTCGTGCACGAAGGATTAAATATGAAGTCAAGTCACAGTATAATATTATAGGTGTTTGTGTGTGCTGAATACACTATAAGACTAGGATATGCGTATTTTCTGACACCAATTAATTTTAGGAGAAGTAACAGTGCTCGAGGTAATATAAGTGATATCAAAGCCGAGGTTAAGAATTCAATTTTCAGTGGGAGTAATTACTAAGAAAGAGATTATTACATAATATGTGACAGTAATTATCCAGTGGCGAAAGTATGTGGAGCCAAGTTACAATTAAATGTCATAAACACTTGTGTATGCTAAATGTATTATAAATTTAGGATGTGTATCTTTCATGACACCGATTAATTTTAAAGAAATGGTAGTGCATGAGGTCCTACAATATCTCTGTGGATGGGATAATTAACTCTATAACTTTAATTATATAATTATTGTAAATGTATATTTTAATTTACTTGTCATCTAATTAAATATGACTAAGTTATATAAAATATATATTTTTTATTTACTCTAATTGTTCACTTTATTAATATTGATCAGTAAAAATAAACTAAAGTGGTTTATATATATATATATATTGAATTTTTTTTTATTATACATCAAGTAATTATTTTAAAAATTAAATTTATATAAAATTACAGTATTAATTTTATATATTATATACTTTTATACATTATAATTAAAGTATATATAAATTAATATATTCAATATTTTTTATATTTTTAAGTTGGTTGATATTTTATTTATATTAATATTTAAAATAATAATTTGTATAGACTAAAAAAATAATTTTTTAAATATAAATAAAATTTTAAATGAAAGGTAAAAAATTGACAGTGAAAGCTTAATTTAAAAAAAACTTGAAGTTTAAAATGAAAGATAAAATATTTTCGTTAAAAGATTAAATTTTAAAATAAAAGGTAAAAAAGCCATTGAAACTAAAAAAAAAAAATCATCACATGATAAGTCTTTTATTTTTCTAAGATATTACGTATTTCAATCTATCAAATCTTTCAAAGAAATTTCTATATCTAAAATAACTCTATAAATGATGTCGTTTTCTCTATTAAATTTGAGATAAAGAAGATATTTTTTTTTATTAATTATATGTGAAATTTTCTTCGCATGCGCTTGACCATCAAAATATAATTTGGATTTTAGAAAAAGAAGACATTTATCCATTATAAGTGGGCCCCACGTCAAATGCTAAAGACTAAAAAATTCCTTAATAGCCATTTTACTTTGCCAAAAAAAAAAAAAAAACAAGAATAAAACTTCAAAAAAGTACAAATCCCTTCAATAGCTATTTAAATTTTTAAATAATCAGGAGCAAGACCGGCTTTTTGAAAAGTCAAAATCAATTACTTATTTACTATTCCTAAAAAATGAGGTGTATATTGTATTGTTTACGTTTACGATGTGAAACAAAATTTTGAGAGTATAATTACAAGGAGTAAATCATAAACATAAACATAAAAATTATATCAATGTTATATTAAACTTTTAGTTAATATAGTGTACAGATTTTGCTAATATTATATATATATATATATGAATTTTATGACTAATATATCTTAAAAAAAATATAAATATATTGGTAAAAAATATATATATAATTACAACTACTAAAATTATATATCTTATCTTTGATTAAGGGATTTTAAATTAATATGCACCTCAGTTACTAGTTATAAGTATCATCAAATTTTCCTCAGTAGATTAGTGGCAAATTAATTATTGATCTATTAATTAAATATTATTCTTTGTGATGGTTGTTTTTAACTGTGGTCGGTTAGCCATTAATAAGATCAATGGCAAATAGTTTAGGTATTGTCCTTAAACTATGATTGTTGCTGCTTTGAATATGATTCTCTTTTATTGATTAATGCTGTTAATGGAAATTTAATAGAACCGAAAATTAAATTGCACCTGCTATTCATAATTCTTCTTTAAATTTTGATTGGTTTATTAATAATCCTTCACAATTGGAATTGGAATCTATTATCTTGTATGATGCACATCTTCTTTAATTAATAATTTTCTTATTATTTTTTCTTTTTAAATATTACATTAAATTGAAGAATGAAGTATCAATTTGGATCTATTGCTCAAAAAAGGTGCATTATTTTTATTCATTTAATATTGTCCTTTGTGTTTTTTTTTTTATTCCTGATAATAAAATTAAGAGTGTATAAAAATAATGTTATGTGCAACAAAAAGGATGAGCTATTCTCACTAGATTTTACATATATCCATTATCAACTAAATTAATTATAATTAAATATTTTTCCTGTCATGAATAAACCCATCGATTATAATACTTAAAGAATTGAATATTTATAATTAATAAATAAATATCAAGCTAAAAATTTTAAATTTGAATCTTTATCCTCTAAAAATTTTCAATTATGTAAAATAATAAACTCTCATATAAAAAAACAATCATAATTAATCACAAACAACTTCCATATTATTAAAAACTTTCTTACAAAACAAAAAAGTTAATTTTCGCTTACAAAAGAAGACACTCGGACTATTCTAAGACCAAAAGAGAAGGACCAGACTTATTCAACAACTCAATTAAAACATAATTAAATACATAATATCCAAACTTTATGAGTATAAAATATATATAATATATATTTAATTACTTTTTATTTTCCAAGTCTTTACTTTATAGTAGTAGCAATTTCTTACTCGAAATTACACACACACCAACTTTCCGCCAAATCCCTTATTAAAAACTCTCAATTTCATTGACATTACCAATATTAATTAATATTTATTGGAATAGCCACAGCAGAAAGCGGATTCTTCATTTCACAAGACAGTTTCAGCACTTCACTCAGGTCAACTGGGTTAGCCACGTCCTGGACCCATTCGAAATGGTGCACCAACTTAGCCACCCAAAGGTTCACTGCAACAAGCCCAAGGTTCTTGCCTGGACAAACCCTACGCCCAGCTCCAAATGGTGCAAGCCTGAGGTCTCTACCTCGCACATCCACGTCAGCATCTCGACTTTCCAAGAACCTTTCTGGCTTAAACACCATTGCATCTTCCCAAATTATTGGGTCATGGGTTATGGCCCACATGTTGACCATTGCTGTTGTGTTCTTAGGGACCACCGTGCCATTGCTGAGGTGTACATCTGATGTGGACAATCGAGCCCATGATAAGAGGGGCCCAGGTGGATGTACACGTAAAGTTTCTTTGACTACAGCTTGAAGGTAGGGTAATTTAGATATGTCAGCATCAGTGACCTCACTTTTGTCCCCGACAATAAAATCAATTTCATTTCTAAGTTTGGTTTGGATTTGAGGGTTCAAAACTAACTCTGCCATTACCCACTCAATTAGAAGTGCAGTCGTATCAGTTCCTCGAAAGATCATTTCCTAGAATCAACAAAATTGTCAAACTTTTACCTCCCAACTAAGAGTCAAGATTTGATTAATATTTGTCACATACTCACATTGCATAGAATATAGAGTAATAATTAAATAGCAAATGTTATTATCCATAACTCTGTTATATATCCGTTAAAAATTTTTAAATCGCATAAAAATTAAAACATGCATGAAATAAGATAAATTAATTAATACAAACCCAAAGAACGGCCACCATATCATCTTCTTCAAGTTTCTCTTCTCCATCCAATGAAAGCAAGACATCTACGAAATCAGAATTATCAAAGACCACCTTTGACTTTCTTCTCAGTTCATGTTCTTGAATAATCTGCTTTACAAGTTTATTAACACGAGGAACAAGAGCAGAGCAACGTTCTTGAATACGAAATGGATCATAAAAATAGTTTAACCATGGAAGATAATCAGACCAATTAAAAGCACCCAGCAACTCAAACCCTTCCCTAACAAGATCATGCAATTCTTTAACTTCATCAGAATATTTCATAAGATCATATCTCTTCCCAAAAACAGTCCCCATTATGTTGTTAAGAGAAGCATTTTGGAGATGCTTACGGAGAGAAACAACTCCACGAGCAGGTATTTCGTTACAAATTTGAATCAACATATTTTTACAGTCAAGCTGGCGCCATGGTTCATGAGCTGAAATTCTTTTAGGACAAAACAAATGAGTAGTTGATATTCTTCTCAGTAGCCTCCAATACGAGCCATTGGGAGCGAATCCAATGGCACGGGTAAACATTAGACTTTTAGCTGATTGTTTGATGGGTCTATTGGCGAAATAAGTAGAGGTTAAAATTTCACGAGCAATTTGAGGATCAGAAGTAACAACGGCAGGTGTTGAACCTAAGCTAAAGGCCATTAGGTGGTTAGCCGATAAGCTTGAAGCCATGCAAGAAAGAGTACGGTGAGCTAAGCCATGGCTTAAACTGAATAAACTGCCAAAGAAAGGTAGGCCTCTTGGTCCTGGAATTGGGACACAACCCATTTGGTTTCGACCATTTTTCCAGGCAATACCACCTTTAGAAAAAGCCCATGTTGATAGAGTAATAATAAGGAACGATATAAAGATCACGAACATGAACACTGGATAAAAGAGATTTTGGGTTTGTAATGTAGCTGGGAGTGTAAAAACCCACCAACTAGAGTCCAAAGCAGTTGAAGAGAAATCCATGATAGAGATATCAACAGCAGCAAGGGAGAATTATAGAGACAGAGGATAGTATTAGTAATGGAAGTGTTGATGATAAGGATAACAGCAAATTGGTTTAAATAGAGTGAGCTCAGAACAATAAGGCTTATTTTTTAATTTTTTTTGAAGTGAACAGTGAGTTAATTTTATATTACTCAAATCATATCTATGTAACTATAGAATTCTAAAATAAAAAGTGAGCTATTAACCATAATAAATTTTAAATTTAATAATATTGAAAATCATTTATATATTATAAAAATATAAATTAAAAAAAAAAGAGCAAATGTGAATCAAGATTCCTATCTTGAAAAATTATTTAGTACATTATATCTTATATTAATATATATATATATATATATCTTATATCTAAGATTATGTAGAAAGCCAAAGTGCAATTAAAATGAAACTTTTGCTTGCCTTATATATATTTTATCATATGTTTGTTTCTTTTTATTCTTTTATGGATTTTCAAATTGAACGTCCTCAACAAATTCCCACAATCCTATGATTTTAGTATAAGTACGTAGGCATTGCAAAACAAATGAATCGTTCTCTAAGTATTGAAATTTAATATAAATTAATGAAAATATTTGAAAAATGGATTCTTATTAATTCAAACGGTTTAATATATAAAATTATTATATTGAGATTTGAATATTAATTTGTCAAGAGAAGTAGTCATCTAAAAAAAATTGTCAAGTATTACTACTACTATCATATTATATTTGTGTAGATGATTCAGTGGACCAAGAAAACAAAATTGCTGCACTATCTCATATAAGAAATAAGAATATAATTGAATTTTGGTCAAATTTTAATAGTTGTAAATTTAACTTAAAAAGATCAAATTTGATTCAAATACGTACAATTGAATTTTATTTTTATAATAAAAATTATTTCATGTAATTGTTAAATTTATCTATATAATTGTTAAATTTATTAATTTGATAATGTTATTAATTATTATAATTATCTATAATTATTGTTTAAATTAAAATTTAATTTACAGATTTTAGTTTATTGTTTTGATGATTAGGTTATAAATTATTTTAAAATTTGATTATGTATTAAGATTTGATGTATTGATGGTTAGGTTAATTATTTTGGATTATGATTATGATATAAATGGAGAATTTAGAATTTTGTGATTAGGTTAATTATTTTATAATTTGATTATAAATTGGATTTAGAATTTCATGATCAGGCTAATTATTTTGCAAAAATATTTTATCATATAAATTTATTAAAAATAATTAATTTAATTATTTTCTTTAAAATGTCTCAAAAATTATATAAATATTATTTTAAAAATAATATATATTCTATAATTTTTCAAAATAGCATTTAAATATTAAAATAAAAATAATATAAATTTCAACATTTAAATATTTAATATGAAAATAAAATTGAATATAAATATTAATGCCAACTATTTGTTTTAATTTTTAATATAAAAATAAAGTTGAATTAAATTTGGTCTATAATTTTTTTGCCTTGAAAATTCTGTCCCCTTGGTATAAATACTGATTTTGCCACCAATTCAGTTTATTTTAATGTAATATACAATTATTATTTTCTTTGTATTGTAAGGGTAGATAAAAGTTCAGGAAACTAAGCAAAAACCCTTCTACCATGAGCAACGATCCTATTTTATTTTGAGAGAGCCAACTGAAAATTATTGAAGGCGGTGAGTCCAAAACAAGAAAACCAGATAGAAACTGCCGAGCAAAGGCAATCTACAGCACCATACACAGCCAAACCAGCATCTCATGTATTTAGTGAATAAAAGGAGCATTGGAGTTGCAATGAAATTTTATCCTAAATTAGGTCTATAATCCCATCCATACATCAAACCAATAATAATATGTGAGTTAAAAATAAAAACTAAGTAATTTAATTTTTTTAATATTATAATTCACTTCATAGATTATTATTGATTGGGTGTATAAGTGGAGTCAAAGACCCAATCTAGATAAAAAAATTTCATGCAAACGTTGTGCAAGCATAAATTATCCACTTCCGAGATATGTAATTTAAACTTTTTTATTGTCACCAATTATATCATATAATTTAAAATTTTAGTATCAATCTATACTGCCATGCAATTTAAAATTAAGAATATATATAATTTAATATTTAATTGAAAGATAAAACATCAAAATTAACTTTTGAACTTACAATATAATATTGTCAATTTACTTTCTAAATCTCTATTCAAATTAACTAAACTTTCTATAAAATCGTAAATTTGCTCAATTATTACTAATCTAATGAAAACATTGATGACTTGATTAATGGAATTTGTTAAATTGTGTTAAGTATAGTACAAATCCATATGGAATAAATATAAAATATTGGATAAGTTTATTTATAATTGGGCTCTCCTTAGTATGACTGTCTTAAAAAATATATAAACGATCAACATTTCTATAAATTGATTGAGATAAAATTGGCTTAATTATTGTCTTGTTAAAGTTTTTTTTAATCGTTGAAAATTCAAAATAAATATTCCCTCTGAGTTTAAAAAAATAATAATAAAACCAAATTGTTTTCATGAAAGTAATTTTATAGAGAATATATGTTTTTAAAAATATTGTTTTTACTTATATATTTTTCATTAAACTTATGTTTTTATTAAATAAAATTTGTCTCGCACTTAAAATTTAAAAATAATAATAATAATAATAATAATAATAATAATAATACCCAGCAGACCACCTGTTGTTATTCTCACAAAAAGACAGGGTTCGATCTTCAAAAATATATTTTCTAGAATTTGAATTTTTTTTTAAAAAAATAAATAAAAATAATAATAATAATCGGAGAAAGGGAGAGAAATGGTGGACGCACGAGGCAATTGTGCCATGAACGAAGGATCCCTTTGATATTTCTTTCTTCCATAATTATACGTATATATATACATATATATCGAGAGAGAGAGAGAGCGTGTGTTAGGGCAGGAAGCGAGGGGGTGGCGTGTTGTGTTGGATTTTTAGTACTTTAATTTCACATCTCCCAAACACTCCCCTAAAAGATTACAACTTACTCTCTGTATTACACTTTGTATGTTCACGTGCTTCATTTTGTTTTGCGTGATTCTCAAGTATTATATCTATAGATTTTGTTCAAGCTAGCTTTTTTTTTCTTTTCCAAATTATTTTAACATTCTTCAAATTTAGCATTTTCACCCTTTTATTTGATCTTAAAAAAATAAAAAGTTGAAATTATGATTTAGATAAAATTTTAGAAATTACTGAATTGTAATTAATCTTTAAATTAACATTTCAATCCTAATATTTGTAATTTTTATATTTTAAATATTCTTGACATTTTAATTTATATAATATTTTTATTATAAAAATTTAAAATATAATGTACTTATTTTAATTCTCTTTTTTGTCGCCAAACACCCGATATCCAGTTCACCAATAGACTAATCCAGATTCGAGTCGGATAGGATTCTAGAGGGTGGCAAGCTCTTTCAAAAAGTATTTAAGTCTTTTACATTTATGAGACTCAAACTCAATATCTCGCTTAAGTGGCTGCAGGTCTGTTACCATCTGAGCCAGCAGGTCTGTTACCGTCTGAGCCAGCCCTTACTGGTTACTTATTTTAATTCTTTAGTAGTATAGTATATGTTATTTACTTGTGGTGGATGTTTATTAGGAGACACAAAGAACAATGGTGGGGTCTATGGAAATTCTGTTGTACGGTATATGATCTCCCCAAAATCTTTTATCTTCTTCTTCAAGATATTTTTTTTGTTATAGCTGCTATAGATTAACCTATATATATCTATTTCACGTTATATATACTAGGTACTTGAGAATTGAATGGAGGATCCCTTATTAATTTATAATTATGTTGAAGTAAATGCTATTTACTTTCTAATTACATACGAAATTCTCATACATGCATGTCTCGTAATCCTATATAGAATAAAAATACTTAAATTCTAATGTTTGTATGATATATATCGAAATTGAAAAGGATTTTTAAATAACAATTCATTCTTAAATGTAATTAATTTTTATATATGATATAAAATTTTATTTATGAGCATATTTGGTTAAAAACAAGATAAAAAGATTTATTATATATATTTTCCATCATGTCAAACATTACGATTTACAAATAAAAAAGATAAAAAAAAAGACTATTTTAAATGTACTTATCATTGTTTAATTGTTAGGACATTATTAAATTTTAGTAATAATCATATGGTTTTTTAATATTTAATTGTTTTCAATAAAAATAGTTGAAATCAATCGGATTCGTGCGTGTGCATACATTCACATCCATGTGCATACATCATATGATTATATTATTTTATAAGATATAATACTAAAGTTATTAATTAATCTATATACTATTATATAGAGAATTTTGTTTGATTTGATTTGATTTTTTTTTTGAGCAAAGTGATGTTGAAGAGGGAAATGAGTTTATATGCCCTAGGTTGAGGTATATATGTACATGGAAATTTTTGTCCAAATTTATATAATAATGAGTCAACTCATGATGAAAAAGATATCCACCAAGCCTTTTCTAGAAATATGTGGCCTAAATTGTATATATATAATAAAAAGGGCAGCCCGATGTACGAATGCTCCCACAATGAGAGGAGTTCGGAGAATGGTCGGACCCATTGGATCTTTGTACGCTGTCTTCCCTTGCAATTAATTGCAAGAGGCCGTTTCCACGACTCGAACCCGTGACCTCAGATCACACGGCGACAGCACTTACCGCTGCGCCAAGGCTCCCCTTCTAAATTGTACATATATAATAAATAAATTAAATCTAGATTCTTCCTATATTATTTTTCAAGTGAATAAAAAGGAAATAATTAGTTGGCTTGTGGAAGATTTATATTCCTAGATCTCAACAACCACTATTACTTTGGTTAAAAGTTATAACCCCAAAGTTAGGGTTCTTGGTTAACTAAAAAAATTAATCTCTAGCTTTTCACATAATTGATGATCACCTAATTTTTTATTCAATTCCCAGCTAAATCTAAAATTAATTGGCCTCAATTTTTAATAATTGTAGAATTTTTTTTTGAGAAAAATACGAATTATGTATTTATATTGTTGAAAGTATATATTAATTTAAAAAATAAAATTATAAAATTAGAAGTTAGTATGAAATTAATTTGAATTTCTTTTTTATCATTAACATTGTTTTTTTTTTATAAAATATGATTATTATTATTATTATTAATAAATGGGGAAAAATATATTTGTGGGACGTATTAGGCCTGATATAACTTAAAGAAAATTAAGCATGTTATTCATGGCTAGCTTTTGCTATGAAACTAGCCTAATTGCTTTAAAATCAACAATAAAGTCAAGTAAAAAAAAAAATGAAAGTTTCAAATCTTAAAACGTATCATATGATACTTTTACGAAAGAGTATTCACTAAATCACTCACATAAATATAAATAACAAAACTCGGAGTGAGAAGTAATAAAAGATAAGATCAAATTCATATTTGAAAAGATGCAAATTAACATACTGAAAGCAATTTGTGTTTAATAAATATAAAAATGAAATGAAACAAAGAAAAATGAATTATCATCAACTAAATTCAATATCAATTCTGTTTCAAAGAATAAGGTTAGAAAAAAAATCAAAGGAAAAGAATTATAGAATAAATAAACAATCATCGAAATGATCATTGATCAAAAATTAATTTTGGATCTTTCTTCTAACTATAAGCTAATATATTAATTTAGTTGTGAATAAATTTGGCCGAGTAGTCTATTACACCACCATGATTTTTCATTTTATTTTTTGTTTCTTTATAATTTTTATTTTATATACCAATATAAAAATTATAAAAATTAAAGTCAACTTTAAATTATACATTTTGTGATACCAATATAAAATTAAATTAGCATGCATGGCAATTAATTAAAATAAATGATAAGATGTCCTACCTTGCTATAAATAAAATAAATAAATAAAGATGATGATCGAGAAGGTTAGTTGGAACAAAGGGCATCACACGTTATATATATGATCATAAATATTAATTAAGGATGATTAATTTAAAATTTTTGTATTAATTAATTTTAATTAATTAGGAGATCGTACTCTCTTGGAGTAAATTAAGGAAGTGCAAGTTGCGAGTGTTATTAGCCTTTTCACATGACACACACATATCATATATATACACGCGTACGTGATCTTGAGCAAAAACGCACCCATTTAATTTGTTTTCATGAAATTGCGAGCTCTTAATCCAATCTCCCATTCTCCCTTTATGTCGTCTTGAAGTCACCTCATTTGCTATTTGGAAGGAGATAATAATATTAATTAAAATAAAAATATTATATCAATCAAATTAATTCGGATTAAAAATATTTATATATTAATTATATTAAAAAATAACTATTATAATCTTATATTTATTATTATTTTTAATAATAAATACAATATTAGAATAGTATTTTTCTAATGTAATTAATACATAAAACACTTTTGATCCGGGTCAATTTGATCTATTTAACATTACTCTAATTAAAATTACTCAATTTATTTTATTTCAAGCGTCGTATAAAAATTATATATATATAGACTAAAAAATAATTATTCATTATAAATATTATAAAAATTTTATTATAATTTATTTAAATAATTTTTTTTTCATCTTTCTCACTTTATTTATTTTTAATCAATTGATAGAGGTATTATTAAACATTTTTAATTAAAATTTTTTAAAATTTTTAAAAGCGACACTTGAATTGAAATAATTTTTTTTAAATGACACTAAAAATAAAACAGAAAGTGTACTAATTACCCACGCATTCAATTTTTTTTGTTCAACATTTAAAATTTAAAGTAAAAAAATTAAATTAAATTAAATTAAACCACATTATATTTTATTATTTTTTTAAAGAAATTTTACAACATTTCCTATACGTAAGATTAAGATTTTCATCTGTAATTTTATATTAATACTCCATAAAGATTGTCAGAGAAGAAATTACTGGTCAATTCTAATAATAATAGTAACAATAAGAAATCATTTTTTCAACATGAGATGCTTTTTCTTTTCATTTCTTCCGTACATTTTTTTTTCATCCCTTAATTTTCCTCAAAATTCAGCTTCGAATATTCAAGAAAAAATTAATTTTTTTACAAAGCAGAAAGCTCACCTTTTAATTTGTCATGTCGCTTATCTCTTTCAAATTCTGATTTTCAGTTAAAGAAAAAGTTCAATAAATTCACCAAGTTTTGAATGGTCTTCGTGACTTGAGGTATAATAATCTTAATTTGAAGTTTTTTCATTCACCAAATGTTGAGAATTATAACGAGGTGAATAAGAATTGGATCAATGAGGCCTAGCCAATTTAATACTGACATATATAATTGATATTTTATTTATACATTATACATTATCTCTCGGAAAAAATTCATAACAAATTTTGTATATTTTACATAAATATAATAAATTTGGTAAATTATAAAAATTTGAAAATTAACCAAAAATTACTGATAAATTTTAAAATATTTTAAAAATCTGGTAAACTAATTTTATAATTTTTTTGACAATTTTGTTAAAAAAAAGTGATGAGCTGCAACAGCCATG